>CM076686.1:24647574-25146941 GCA_038501925.1 Xenopus petersii
TGCAGTAGGGATTGTGTCATGTCCAGTGTGCAGTATGTTCAATTGATGTTTGACTCTATGGGTGCAAGTTTGTCATAACTATTGACACAGCCCGCTATGGGAGCCCTATAATCACCAGTATTGATTCAGGGTAGTATAAGCTCTAGGATTCCATAGCATCAATAGGGGCACTTTCACTTACACATGATTTATCAGAGCAGACTTCACAGAAGTGCAAGGAGTATGATTAGATGCCAGTACCTTAGATTGCAAGTATGTAAATCAGGCCATCTGTGCTTATCCATTCTAATGGGGGTCTTGGGTCAGAACTTAGCAATGCAGATTCATTACAGGGAGCTACTGGGAAGGAAACATTACACAGATCCAGTATAATCTATTTCATTTAGTTAGTAAGGAAGAAATCTTAAAGATCGGAAGTTGTCCTATACAGTGTTGCTATGAAGAGGTTTGCTAATTCATTCCACAAGGAAAGCAATGGTACTGACAGGGGGATGCTGAAGTCACAGCTGTGGGATTATTGTTCATTTGTATATATCATTGCTACTAAAATCAGTATCTATCTGCACTTGCTGTTCTCTGCATTTTTGGTTCAAACTCTTAAATCCACTGCTTGGGCTAGTGACCCTCAACACACAGGACATGAATCAACTGTGAAGGCTTTTCTTTCTAATTGTCTTAAATTTTTACATTTCTGTCTGGACAATATAAAATAGTAATGATGTTTATTGTCTACATTTTACACATATTCAATGATTGGGTTCCCCTTTAATTGAGAATAGTCATTAAAATGCAGGGCTTGACAAGTTCCTATGCAGGCTGCAGATATATATTCTATAGGTGTCTTCCATCTAGCACAAGGTCTGGCCACCTTATTTCAACAGAAGAATAAATAACTCTGAAATCCATGTCATCTTTGATCTCCTTCTCCCAGCGAGAGCCTGTGCCAGGAAAGAAAGGGCTGGGTAATGTGACCGATGTTGGGGAAATGTTATGACACACTTCAAAGAAGCTGCTTACTGCAAGGCGTAAATCTTGATCTCAAACAGATGGTTCAACACCCAATGGGATAGCTGCCTATCGTGCACATTTCTATTCTCCCTTTCTTATTGTTCATTATCTAACTTCTTGGAATGATCTTTCGTGAGTCAAAGTAATTTTAACCCAAGAGCCAGCTGCCTGGCCGTGAACCAGCAACTGAAAAGTCCTTCTCAGGCAGGAGCTGCCAACTGAGGTCTGTGATTCATTCACCTGCCCGGGCAGGTCCTCAGGTGTGGAACAGCTGATACGCTTCTGTTAACCATTGTGGACCTGCAGGCTGTAACTGCAATATGCTGCTTTTAATGGAGATAAAGACTGCCCTTTCCACCTTCATTTGACTCTAATGATAAATTGGTACAAACCAAAAGTTAATCAACTTTATAAATTTCTCATAAGGTTGTTGCCCTTGCCTATAAAAAGGGTCTACAAAATACATAGGACAGTGTTATGGAAGCACTTTTTGTATTTCTTCTCTACATATGACACATTATCAAGATTTAGGCCTCAAGCATATGGAGAAAGCTTCACCTAAGTCACATGTTATCAATGCATCTGGTGCACACATTAGGCCATTTACTTAATGACAGAAATAGGGTTGCTGGGAGTGCCAGTTGTACAAGTTAAACCTGCTCTTAAAAGCACTCACCCTCAATGCTTTTAGTAGTAAGTGGGTGGCCAACATTGTCTCCAAGAACATGATGGACATTTCAGGGGATATAACCTGTATGCAGGTGAGTTAATTATAACATTTAGAATGAACAAGTATTTGCTGTCATATATACTCTTGGAACTATGACTGACATTAGTTTTTCCCAGATTTGTACCCATTTCATGACCAAAGGTTGCACCTTTTCGTGGGGTCCTGGCCAGAGTTTGGACCCTGAAGTAGGGCTTAAACTCAAAAACCTTGACAGCCACTGCACCAGAGTCATCACACCAAAACATGCAATATCAGGGTACACATGATTTATTATATATATTTCCAAGAAAAATATAAATACATACAGGATACACTGTTTTTTTGGTGCAGCAATTGAACAGTGAAATATTTTATTATTAAATTCAAATCTAAATTGTAGTTAAATGGTGAGAAATGTTACTGGAGGAGTGGCTCTTCAAACATGGCTGCCACAGTGTTCAGTTTTAAGCTTTAGTTCTCCTTTAAGATGACTGGATATCAACTTTTATATATGAGTGTATTAATTGGGTATATATATATATATATATATATATATATATATATATATATATACATATATAAAACATGGGAAAGTTGTGCTCACCACTAATTTTTAAAACCATTAGGCGGGGGTGCAATGAGGCTGTGACCACAAAATACATATAGACAAATACAAGAGTCCTCTGCACTCAACCCATTATAAGTATATTTAAAACAGAGACATTTTGTGCATACTGCTACTGAAAAATGCCTTACCCTTTAAACAAAACAGGGATTGTTTGTCCATATATTGCAGTATATTTAAGCTGGCCAACTATGCCAAAGTCATCCCATATCTGCCCAGTCCTACGCTCAATTTTATCTGATTCATTAAGAATTCTATTGCTTCATTATACATTTTTCAAAGGGACTAAGTTTTACCTGCAACTTACTTGCTGCTTTCAAAGCAAACCTCCCAAACTTGGCTGCCCTTTTATTAGACACCAGTGGGATCACCTGACTATAGCTGGGAAGGGTGGGAGCTACAACATGGAGCTGGTCACTACTCCTGTATAACTATAACAAACAAGGGAAAGTTGTCCTCACCACTAATTTTTAAAACCATTAGGCGGGAGTGCAATGAGGCTGTGACCACAAAATACATATAGACACATACAAGAGTCCTCTGCAATCAACCCATTATCAATATATTTAAGACAGAGACATTTTGTGCATACTGCTACTGAAAAATGCCTTACCCTTTAAACAAAACAGAGATTGTTTGTCCATATATTGCAATATATTTAAGCTGGCCAACTACGTCAAAGTCATCCCATATCTGGCCAGTCCTACACTCAAATTCAATCTGATTCATTAAGAATTCTATTGCTACGTTATACATTACAGGACTTTGAGCTCTTTTTAGGTATAATTAGCACGGTTAGATAGGGCAGCATAGGAAACAACAAGCAACCAGACAGGAGTTTTATATTTATATGTTATAAGTAGTGATAAGCAAAATTGTTCGGCAGGTTTCGCCAGAAAAAAAATACCCATGGACTCCAATGAGTAAAAAAAAAATTATTTTTTCGCCCGTTGACTTCAATGCATTGGGCAAATTTTTTGCCGTTTTGCGAATTCTCAGCGATTCGCCCATCACTAGTTTTGACTATAAAACAGACAAACTTTGAAATATTGTTTTATTGTCTTCCAAACACTCTAGTTCAGCCCTCAGGTGCAAGTTCTATATGCCAGAAAAACATGTTTGTTCCAAAGAACTGTCAGATATTGTATACTAATCTTTTTTTAATCCTTTTACATTACTGCTACTTGCTTTTTTACTTACATCCATTTCAGCTACCTTAATGCAAATAAGTAACTGCTGGGAATTGGCATTAAGGCGTTTGCAGTTTAAATAAAGCTCATCACTGTGACATGCAGGAGGAAGCAGGAAGGAAATTTGTATATGCAACATAATCTTTGATAAGGCTTGAAATAATTTCCATAATGCAGGTGTAAAGCCTTTATGTCCTCATAGGTAAGGTGGAGGAGGAATTATAGTCTTGGGCTAGAGCTCTTGCTTCCAATGAAGGCAACCCTTAAAGGGTAGTTCACCTTTAAATTAAATTTTAGTATGAGGAAGACATTGATATTCTGAGACAATATGATATTGCTTTCTCCAGTTTTATATTTCAGTTGCTCTCTGGATGCTAGGGTCTTATTTACCATAGTAACCAGGCAGTAGTTTGAATGAAAGACAGGAATATGAACAAGAGAGGCCTGCATAGAAATATAAGGAATAAAAACTATCAATAACAATAAAATTAGTAGCCTCACAGAGCAATGATTTTTGCTGGAGGGGTCATTGACCACATTTGAAAGTTGTAAAGAAGCAGCAGAAGAAGAAGAAGAAGAAGAAGAAGAAGAAGGGAAGAAGAGGAAGGCAAACACTTCAAAAATGATATATATATAAAAAAAAAGAATAATGATTAGCAAATGCTAGGACTAAAGCATTCTATTACAAATTGGAAGCTGATTTAAAGATAAACCATCCATTTAATGTTACAATGTGCAATTACATTCTTGGGATACTTTTCAATGCATTTTAAGTGGTAACACCTGAGAGCAGATCTGTTCCTGTTTAAGCACTATAATGCCCTTGTTCACAAAATGAGATGAGCGAGCATTTGGCAATGTTTGGATGGGTGTAGAAGAACTAGACAGCCCTGCACAGGACCCATTTAAACACCTGTGGGATAAATAGGAATTCTGAGTGTGAGCCAGACCAGATCACCAACATCAGTGCCCAACTAATGTTCTTGTGGCTGAATGGAAGCAAATCTCAACAGTAATGTTCCAACATCTAATATACAGCCCTCCTACAACAGGGGAACAGATTCAAACCACTACCTTGGTTTCTTGGTTTTGAAATGAAGAGGCCCATTTATCAAAGTCTGAATTTATCTCAATATTTTCTGAAAAAGCTCCAAACAAATCCGCACAGGTTTTTTTGGATTATTTATTAATACACTTTCAAAAAATTTTGCTTGAGTGGTAAAATCGTGAAAAATACAAATGTTACAATTTCTTTGGAATTTCCACCCAAAAACTCTGATTTTTTTATATTTTTGCCCGAAAACTTCTGATTATTGCACGAAACCCAGCACAGATCAAAAAATCTTTGGGACTTCTCCCATTGACTTTGCAACCCATTGACTATGCAACCTCGGCAGGTCTGAGATGCCTGATTTTCTGATTCTGACTTTTTCCATCCTCGGGGTATAATAAATTCTGAAAAATTCATGTTTTTTTAAAACTCCAATTTTATACTAAAATAAACCTACAAATTTTTCAGATAACCCCCTAAGAGTTGGACAAGCAGCAGATGTCTGGATACATAAACTGGATGCTAGGCCTATAGTTATATTGTGTACATAAGTCCTAGTGAAACAATTTGTATCAGTTGCATCAGTTGTTGGACATTGTTGGCAGCCATCTTGATGATCACACTGTTGATACAAAAGGGATGTAAAATGTTGAATGAACTTGATTGATGAAATGTGATGCTTCAGTCAACTTTTCGTCTTGGTAAAGCTCAAATGCATCATTCAACTTACCTGGAAGCTACCAAAGAAGACTGGGGTAGTTCCCATATCATAAAATCTTGTTATAGCCACATATTAAAATAATCCATGCATTGGTAACTTGGGATCCAGCTAAGATGACAATCATTGTCTAAAAGTAGCCCCCACACCCAGAGATCAGTTCTAAGGCCCTCATTATTGTTGAAGTTAAAATTCCAGCATCCAACAACAGTTAAAGTCTATTCCCTGATCTAAATATTCTTTTATATATTCAGATTCACTGTATGTTTTTAGCAATGATAGTTACAGAGGACATTACTGGTTTAGTCCTATCTAAAACTTTTAGGAATGTTTAGATATTTAACACAATGTGTGGCATCATAATAACTCTCAAATTTCTAAATCACATAACATAACCTTCCCCAACCTTTTGCTATTCCTGACCTACTCACACCTGGGCGATACATTCTATGCTGTTCTCCAACACACAGTATATTCATGGCACTTGTTTGGCAACAAAACTTTACGTGAGTTACCAAAGTTGACCCAAATACTTCAGATGTGAAATATTGCAGCTGGGAGAACAATCTACACTTTGTGCCACCACTTTCCTACATCCTGCCAGGCTGCGCCCAGTTCAGAACTCTTTTCCTCTTAAAAGAGCAAACTTACATAAATAATGAGTCATTTATTTCCATTCAGAAACATACAAAGGGATTTTTCTTTATTTGATTCTATGTGACCCTTCATACAGTTCCTTGTTTTGCTGTTTGAGCAATGCTTTCTGGCATATATAATCTACTTAAATCTACCAAATTCCAAATGGTTGTGGCTGGGAGTCATGTAACATTGTACTACAATATATAGAGCTAATGGCTCACCTTTGCTAAGCTGGTACAGATTCACCGCCATGGCAATAAAGCCAAAATCTGTTGTTCTTTCTTTTGAAAATATTTTATTAGATTTTCATGTTAAACAAGCGATAACAGTATAGCAACAAATATTTTGCAGATGAAGACAGAAATGCTGAAATCGATACAAAAAATCTGTTGTTTATATAAAGAAAATCCAGTGCCATTATACCTAATTCCAGCCTAGAAATAACAGCAATACCTTCCAGGGGTTGTGTCTAATACAACCAAGACCAATTCCATCAGGAGGGTTATTCACTCATGGACAGGAACGAAGAAAACAGGTACCGGCACACAGGTGCAATTCAAGTAGGGGACTTAACCCTTACGTATTTATTAAGTCGACACAACGTTTCGGGGGCAACTCCCCCTTCGTCAGGTCGACGAAGGGGGAGTTGCCCCCGAAACGTTGTGTCGACTTAATAAATACGTAAGGGTTAAGTCCCCTACTTGAATTGCACCTGTGTGCCGGTACCTGTTTTCTTCGTTCCTGTCATATTGTGGAAGTGCCGACTTCCTAGGGTCCGAGCACCGGGTCAACCTACTTCATAGGGCTCGGGTGTGCACGTGATTGTGTTTTTTTATTCACTCATGGAACCTTAAACAATGATGCCCATGTGGTTGTCCTCTCCTCTGTGTCTATTGGTTACTGATAATAAATGCTGCATATTTGCTGTGTAGACTAGAGAAAGCCAACTTGAACTGCATCTAAATGGTACATTCTATTATACTATGCTCATATGGTTCTACTGTGGTATTGATATGATATACTATGGGGCTGCATAGTCATTGACTGATGGTCTACCATGTTAGTTACGCAAAGTCTCAGGCCATACCTGCACCAAGGAGAGGCAGTAAAACACTTAAAATGAAAGTCTGAGCAACAAATGGGCAAATGTGCATCTGTCATCATCAATTGAGTTAAAAGAAGTTTTTTGGCACTCTACTTTTACTTAGAACTTCATCCACCTTCCAGCCCTTTGATTGCCTGAAGGCTATATTCTGCATACAGTTAAGACTTTCTTGGACTCATGCAGGTTTGTAAATGCACAACCTATACTAAGAAGGAAAATATGCATAAGATGCATAAGATGCATTATTATCCTTTACTTGGATTTCTTGCCATTTATCAGAAGAATTTTAAGTAGTAGGGATGGGCGAATTTGACTCGTTTTGTTTCGCCAAAAATTTGCAGCCAGGAGAAATGTCGCCGGCGGGCATTAAAGTACAGTAAATGGGCGTCATTTCCGCGGAAGAAACAAGTTTAGATCAAGGGGGGACCAAGAGTTTTTCACCTGACTCTTAGGCCACATTTAAGCGAAAATCTGGTCCAAACGTTTGGACTACATAGACCTCCAGCACTAAGCATGATCTTTGTGAAATACAGTAACTCATATTGGTACAATCCAAAGTACCAGACTCATGGACCTTCTGCCCAGTTATTTCTTGTATAAAGAAACTATATAAATAATCATCATAATATATGACAAGTACCTAGATTTAATCATCTGTACAGATAGAGTTTTCTCTTGACTTTCATTTCAAATCTGCAAAATACCTGCAGGATAACAGAAATACACTATAGCAGGCACCAGTATATCTAAAAAGGCTTTTATGTCGTAGGTTATTTCAAATGAAATCATTAAATAAACCTCTGGAGTATACTATAACATGATGCTACTCTGTTACTTGCTAACCCCATTCATGGGTTCCCTGTTACCAGAGCTTCAATAAGGAATGGCCACCTTTCTCTTACGATAATAAGGTCTCTGGGAGACACACCTCCTGCTATGGTACACTCTAAAAAGAGACTGAATATTGACTGATCCTTTCATTTTAATACAATAGAGAACCAGGAATTAGTAAGCTACCTTTGGGCCAATGGGGACTAGGAACTAGGAACATAGAAAGCTTAAGAAAATAATTTTCAGATCATATTCTTCAAAGGCATCTTTCTCTGGTTGCTGGTTGCTGGAGTTTAAAAGCAGGATTTTAACTGTGGACAACAGATGCTAAAATCCCAATGGCTTTTCTAGTTTGACCACTAGAGGGGAAGATCATATGTCCAGGTGCTTTAAAAGAATTTCATGGACGTTATCTGGATCTCATCATCATATCATTAGACATTATGTCCAGTGGTTTGGACAGAAGAATACAAAGGCTAAGGTATTTGCTCAAGGACTGGAAATACATTATTTACATTAGAGCTCAGTCAATAGTGTAATAAAAATAACTTGCTTTTATATTAAAAATACCATTAAAAAGCTGGAATGCAGGTAAAGCATCCCACATTTTACAGAAATGTTCCATTCTACGTGACAGCTGCCATGTGATTATTTATAACTTTTTTCACCTTCTTTCCCCATGGCACATGATGAAACCCCTTTAAAGGCACTTGTATACTAAACACAGAACCTTGTATGTATGAAAGGCTGTGTAAGGCAGTAACCTGCTGGAGTAAAGGGCCCGACTATAAATCTGTCTGCCGGAATGTAAATCAATGGCAAGACTGAGTCTCTTTGTTCAGCAGAAAGTGAGACAGGAATGAGAGTTGGGCATAGGAATTCTGGAGATAAAGTGATCCTGGCACTACTAGACCAGGGTTTCTCAAACTGTGAGGCCATCCCCACTCGTTACACTTACTTCCACTATTGGGGAGGCCAAAGTGAATTTGTTCCTCCTTGTATGTGTATGTGTAATATCTTTATTCGTATATATGCTTTTACTACTCAGTCAATATAATTTATTTCAGTAAAGCGAGTTACACACATGAAGTCACCAAGTAAGTGAATCTTTGCCCTTTGTGGTGAATTGATATCTGTCATTTGACATTACTCCCAGGTTACTAATCCGGATCAACAGGACGTATTGGTATGTATGACCATCTTAAATGTATGGACGGGATCTGATTTATAATCGGCAGATGGAGTTTCAGCTCCTGACAAGTTCTTTGCTACAGTGGTTGGTTGATTTAAAAAAAAATATGGAATAACCTAGGCATCAATATGTTCATTATAATTAATATGATATAAAGCCACAATATTGGTTTCAATCAATACATATATACAGGTATGAGATCTGTTATCCAGAAATCCATTATCCACAAAGCTCTGATTTATGGGATAAGCCATCTCCAATAGACTTCATTTTAAACAAATAAGTCACATTTTAAAAAAAATATTTCCTTTTTCTCTGTGATAATAAAACAATAGTTTGTTCTTGTTCCCACCTAAGATATAATCAATCCTTATTAACAGAACAATTCTATTGGGTTTATTTAATGTTTATTTGATTTTTTAGTAGATTTAAGGTATGGAGAGTCAAATTACATTAATACCTGTTATCCAGAAAAACCCATTATAGACAATAGCTCCCATACCTGTATAGTGAAAATGGAAGTCACTGAAAAGCTCACAACCATCGCACTAAGGAGCAGATTTATTAAAAGTTGGAGGTTGCATTTTCTCTTTGACTCAAAAACTTTACTTTTTAAGGTTTTAGAATGAAAAAAAATTAGAAGCTAAAACCTGGTGAGCTGATGTAGATATACATGAAAGATATGTATTGAATATTCAAGCTGTTTTAATTTGTATACGTACATGGGCCAATAAGCTTACGATGTGAGCCCACATGGCGGGATTATGAAATAACAAGTGCAAAGTTTATTATGGGTATAGTCACTTAGCAATCTATAAACATGCAGCATTTGCTGGCCACCTGTTTCAAAGCAAACATCTCATTGTTTGCTATATATGACTGATGTGTGCCTTGCATTACATATGGGGGTAAGTTAAAGCATGTTAAAGATAACGCATAAAGACTAAAAAAATGCTGAAAACTGAATAAAATAGCAACTGCCTAGCAACCAATCAACAAGTAGCTTTGATCAGTATAGTGCAATTAGAGAACTGAAAGCAATTGCTTATAGGACCAGCAAATTTGGCCTATTCTACTGCTTAAACTAGAGAAAAAAGGGAGTTTCAATCAAAATAATAAACATTTATTTATAATTATTCATAATTTTATTTAATTTTAGAAGGAATGCAACTCTGGTCAAGTGGGGTCTGTACTCATGCTTACAATATTATCTATCTATAATTATAGTTTTAATTGGGGGCAACATTTCTACTGGTCAACGGTCCAGCTCCTTCTCCTTTGTATGACAGTTCCCAAAAGGATTCTTGGAATTTGAGGACCCTTTAGCTGGCTGCAATGTTGACATCCCTCATCCAGAAGGTACTGAAGAAAGGGCAGATACAATACACCACAAACAGTTCTGTATTTTTATCTATCCACAGAGTTATGTAACAGCTTTACACTTGTATTTCAAGCCTGGGGAGAGGGCCAAGTACATATCCCACTGTGTGTTTTCACAGCCATTTTCATTTATATAGGCTGCTGCCGTACACATACAGTATACGACTATGTTCTGTTTTGCTAGATCACTGAATAAAACATTTGTAATCACATGCAGGCAACTGTTATGGAAAAGATTTTTGGAAGGGATCACATACCCTGCAGGCCTATGGCACAAGGCTCATACTAATAGAATTCACTCATTCCTGTCAACCACAGAGCTCTGCAGATCAGAACAGCTTGTGCTTTCCGCTAGAGGACCAAGAACAAAGAGACTATAGGAATGTGCAGCTTTAATAGTTTCTATATTTTTTTGCCACTGTATATTTTTTACTTGTGCTGTGAATGGGTACAGTATACTGTAGGTAGACAGGGCACTTGAAAGAAATTACCTGTTTCTTAAGAACTAATATACTTCCTTAATATTAAGAATCGAGGGAGGGCTTAGACATCTTGACGTCTTGTTTTGGCTGTCAAGCATCACAACCTACAAAACTGGAGGTGAAGATCACCCCTCGGGGGTTATATTTCTTGCATCATTTACGGAGTGAGTGACACCTACAGAATATTTCCTTTTCCACAGAATTATCCAGGCCCTGAAGAACAGGTGCTTAAAGGGAGTGAAGGAATGAACTTGCTGTATACCACAAACAGTTGTTCATAAATGATGGATTGTCAATGAATTACGTGCAAATCCCAGTGAATCATAATGAAAGTCAATATGAATCAGTGACTGTTTTTGCAGTGTTGGCCTTGCTCAAGCAACCATTGTGTATCTGAAAGGTAAATGAAAGTCAGAAATGGTTGTGGCTGCATGACCTCATTTCATTGGTGTATGGCCAGTCATACAGGGCTGTAAATGACTTTTGACAGCAAGAATAGCTCCCTATGTTGTTTATTTGCTTGTTGAAAGATAAGCCATTACTGTTTCAGCATATTTTTGCTACCTGCACTCAAGACATGGGCTGATTCAAGCCTCACACTGCCCTCTTCTTCTTTGTGTGTTCTTTAAAGCTAAGGCCAGATGGTTGTTCAGACAACACAGATTCTACGCAGGCCGCAAATCCACTCCCCTGCTGCTCCGCTGCTCCATCTCCTATTGGGTGCAGGCAGATGTGGTGTATTTCATACCCGAAACACAACATCTGCCAAATTCCGCCCCGCCTACATAAGAGAAGGGAACAGCCAGGCAGAGAATCCATATCGTCTGGCCCTAGTCTAAAAGGGTCTTTCTCTAAGGCAGAGAGGGCAACTGCACCCTAGAAGAGCTGGATGTCTGGCTAAATAATTTTACCTCTTTAAGTCAAAGTAAAAGGGCTGCCCCTGGTAAAGTGCTATACACTGCCAAAGAGGCATGGTCATTGTCTTGCTCTATGGCAAGAATAGAACTGCTCAGCATAATTCTACAACAAAATCTGAGAATATAGTGGTAATTTAAAGGGATACTGTAATGGGAAAACATGTTTTTTCAGTTAATAGACCTATTCCAGCAGACGTTTGCACTGAAATCTGTTTTTCAAAGAGCAAATTGATTTTTTATATTTAAGTTTGAAATCTGACATGGAGCTAGACAGATTTCCCAGTCAGTTTCTCAGCTGCCCACAGTCATGTGACTGATAAACTTCAGTCACTCTTTACTGCTGTACTGCAAGTTTCAGTGATATCACCCCCTCCCTTTCTCCCCAGCAGCCTAACAACAGTACAATGGGAAAGTAGCCAGATAGCAGCTCCCCGACACAAGATAACAGCTGCCTGGTAGATCTAAGAACAGCACTCAATAGTAATAATCCAGGCCCCACTGCGACACCATCAGTTACATTGAGTAGGAGTAACAGCCCGTCAGAAAGAACTTCCACAGTGCAGCACTGGCTCTTCCAAGACATGACCAGGCAAAATGACCTGAGATGGCTGCCTACACACCAATATTACAACTAAAAAAATACACTTTTTGGATTAGGAATGACATTTTATATGGTAGAGTAAATTATTTGCAGTGTAAACAGTGTCATTTAGAAATAAAAACTACACCATAAAAATCATGACAGAATCCCTTTAAATGTAATGCAATTAAAGATACCCCTGTTTACTGCATAAAGGAATAGACCAGCAAAAACAACAAACATTAACCCCTTATTTGTACTAACCAGAATCGACCAAATGATCACAGAAGAGGAATATGATTATGTCTGTACCAGTTCATAACAGACTATTTCTGTGAAATGAATTAGTAATAAATGTACTTCTAAACCAAATAGTTCTTCCCCTAGAGGCATTTTTGTCATTACATGAGAAGTCTGAAGGGCCTCAGGAAATACTAAACTATTATTGCTTTCTCACAGTATCATGCCACTCCCAAAGAACAATTGACATAGCTGTTCTCTGTGATGTCACATATAACAAGCCCTAATACAATAAACTATATTTATAATAGAATTCCTGTATGCATACACACAGTCTTTGATTAATACTCATGAACTCTTTTTTTTGGTGTATCTTGAGTAAGTTAAAAGAGATGCACATTTGCTGAATATGTAAAAGCTAATGTGTAACATAATTTTGAATCCAAAGCCTATATTTAAACCGTTAATAAAAAGAAGAATTGTAATAAACTCAGGGAAAACCTAGTTTACTAACAATCCCAGTGTCTACGCAAGTGTAGGCAATTTGGTTCTCATTCCCCTAATGGACTTTGGAAACTCCATTAAGGTGAAAAGTTATGACGTAAATCGTTGACGATCTCTAGTATTCAGAAGACACACACAAGGCTTTTATATATGGAATTTAGGCCAAAGGTAGCCTCAGAATTATTTTTAATTGCACAGCTTTACAAAAATTCTAAGAATTTGACACTTGTTTTGTGCTTTTTGTTTATAAATATTCCTCTGTGTGTTTACTAGGGCATTATTTCCCCACAAATGTTCTGTAAAGCATATGAATATAGGTCATTTGTCACCAAAGGACTTTGACTAAGCATTGCCACTATCACTAGCGTTCAAACTATTATTCATATTAGTGCATGCTTGCTCACCTTCTATTTATAAAATCTTAAATGTTTATAGAAAACCTAAGCCATCAATATGGGGTTACTCACCAGTTCCCCAACAGACACATGCACGCATACAGTTTGCTGCAGCTAATAGTTGATTTGGTCTTTTAGTTGATCATTTTGCATAGATTAATGATATACCTACAATATGCAAAACCAAGTATTCTTTTTGGATACATTGATGATATACCTACAATATTCAAGAACAAAGATGTATACTAGAGTGCAACCAGCAGCAATTTGTTTAATTTGTTACATTCAGTGCTCTCTATATAAAATTGTACTTAATAGTGTGATCAGGAAATTACCCCTTTACATTTCATATTACCATTAAGAGATTAGTGGAAACGTAATTAAAAAAAAAGCCTTAGAGGGATATTTCTGAAAATGTGTGCGGTAGAACACATGCCAAAGAAAAAAATCCAAATCCACAAAAATCCAAATAAAAAGAAATTTGTAGATATAAAATGTTTTAATAATTTATAACACCTAATCCTGCCTTTTCACCCAAGTATTTATGGGATTATTATGTAAAATGATGGATTATTATATAAAAATATCAAGTCTTGGGTTTTTGAAAATTCCATGAAGGTGTATTAAACCAAGGGAAAATTTTACTGCATTATCTTTTTTTTTATTTTTTTAAAGTTGTTTTCTTCAAAGAAGTAAGGTCAAGATTTTGCCACATGTTTCTTTCGGAAAAGACTGTACCCACTTTTTTATGGGTCTTTGCAAAATCTCCAAACTATACGAGAGGCTTTACAGCTTTCTTACTAATGAGTATTTCAGATTAGAAGTGTTGACATTCCTGCAGATAAAGTCATGTTCTGGCGGACTAAATCAGGCTACGTTACACAGGATCCAAGGTCAATATTTTCATGTCTAGTGTACTAATTCTCCCATTGGAGATTGCCCAGCTGTCATTTAAACTGGAGAAATGTGAGCTGGAATCTAGGACACAGAAGCGAGTGATGGTAAGATGGTGTCATTTTTTTTTGACACTGCTAAGGGATAGAAAACAATAACATGTCTATGGTTTGCTAATCATACATGGACCATTGTTGTTAGATTTTGAAATGACAATCCTCCTTAAAAATATACAGAGAAAATGGAATTTACTACTTTACAAAGTATTTTGTGTAGTGTTTTTGTTTCATCCTGAATCTGTAAACATTTCATCCACTCACATAAACTAAATGGTTCACTGTTATTTACTGTAAATGTATCTGGAGTGTGGTGAAAAAATATCCCCAGAGTATTGTGCTGTAAGTCAACATGGAAATGTCAAGATGAGGTATGGTATCAAAGTTTAAGATTCTGGGGGAATATAATATCCAGCACCATTACTTATCAAAGTCTAAGCAGTGACACAACTAGATATTAATGGGCCCCACAGCAAATTTGTTTTCAGGCGCCCAAAATGTCTAGAAGTTTACCTGTTCTACCATTATTTATTGAAATTGTTTATGAATTAAGGCATCATGGGGCCCCTATATCTCCTGGGACCCCCTGCAATTGCAGGTTCTGCTTCCTCTGTATTTACAGTTGGTGAGAGCCTCAGGGGGACGTTGGGTCCTCAAGAGGCCAATGATCTCAACTTCTTCTAGTTGCTTGAGCCTCCGAGTATCTTCCTCTTTCAGCTGTAACTCCCTGAATTATATCCAGGTAAGTTATATAGGGCCACGTTAAAGGGGTAGTTCTCCCTAACTAGAACCTTTAACAATGCATTTTAGTATGGTCTATAGAGAAGTGTTCTTTAGGAGTCCCCCCCTGAAGTCTAGTTAACCATAAAAACCAAACAGCAGACCAGTAAATGTGACCTAAGGATTGGTTGCCATCATTTACTAGACTGTAGAAATCAATATGCCTGTATGCATCCAACCACAGCATTGCCTAACCCATATAATGCTGATAATTAATGGTTTGCTCATATTGTTGGCGGACTTCATATTGACCATAGTAGAGAACATACAAGTAACACCAAAAACAAAGGCAATTCATACATAAAGTGGAAAAAAAACCTCTGCATTGTGGGTCAAAAAATATGATTTGTATTTAAATTTTGTACATTGCACAGTATTCACAAATTACCCCTTAAGTATACTGCTTATAATGTTCTCAGTGGCCTGTAATTAAGCCACCTTTATATTGATGCCCATAACCAATGTTAATGCAGAGTTTTCATTTAAACATTGAACTTGTAAACATTAAATTGCTACTAGCATCACATTAATGTTAATGCACTTAAATGTGTATGCAGCATGATTTGTGAATGCATACAATATTTTCTGTGTGCTCCGTCATTTTCTGTGTGTCATAAATTATGTCATGGGTTGCTGGATAGGGTTACACTCCTACACGCCTATGTTTCTGCATAAACTTTATTTTGATTGCTATTTTTAATTTATAATGCAGAAATCATTTCAAAATGTTGATTTTTTTATGAAAACTGCCTAACTCATAAAATCTAGCAGCCAGTGGAATAATGTTTCATGGGAAGAAAGATCCTCCCATAAGGAAATTAAATAAGCTTTACTGTAATCAAAACACAACCGATGTATGAGAGTTAAGGCATATGGATGGATAAATTGGGCCAACTAAGAAACTGGCAATATGGGAGAATGCCCCAGAACAAAATTGGAACCTAGGGCCTCTACATACAGCGTTAAGAATATGATCTGATAAAAACAAATAGATTACAATATAGAAAGGTGAATGCATCAGTTAAGTAAACTTTTTAATAATGTAAAGGCTGTATAATGAGCACGTACTGAAGTTGATAATGCTGAATAGGATTTTGAGAGCTGAGTTTTTTTAAATAAGGGAACGTTGAGAAAATAATTTTTTTCTGCAATAAAAAAATGTTTCCTTCCCATAAAGAACGAAATGGCCATTACCCCAAAGTGACCCCTCTGGCTGCAATGCCTTGTTTTGTACTGGTTTCTGTAAGCACTGAATGATACGGGTTAAAACATTATTACTGGAATTGCGCTGCATTTTAAAGGAAGGGGATCACTCCTCTAATCTCTAATCAGGAGTAATTGGGATGGATGTAATATAATACTGAGACCCTTGAAGAATTTACGTTTGGGTTTAAACAATAAATTCTAGAAGAAATGGAAAATGTTAGTACGCTGGTGTTTCGAAATAAAAGAGATCAGCATTATTTACATTCAAGGAGTGGTTGCCTAAAAGAATCAACATTTGCGGAGTATGCCAACATGTTAGTAGTCAGAAGACAGAACTCAAAGCATTGTTTGCATTGTTTTTGAAACTAAAACTTACATTTACGTGCTTGTTTAAGACAAGCCTCAGCTCGTGGGGGTGGTGGACTGTCATATAGATAGGTAGGGAGATATCCAAAATAAACAGTTCCAAACCAAGACCAATGGAATGAACATGCTGAATAAAAAACATCATATAGACAAGGACAAAGCCGTGATATAGAGTGTAAATGCCACCATTACATTGGCAGTGCCTTGTAGAGATGGGTCTCCTATGAAAAAGTAAAACCACGGATGGATCAAACTCTGTAAGCTACGGTGAAAGTGACTGGTCTTCAGGATGGAAACTCAAAAATAAATTATAACATGTCACATCTTTGCTTAAAATTAAAAATTAAGTAATAATCCTCTATATAAATGGTGTGGCATGTTGGGCATTGGTGACACATTTCCTCCAAATACTTAGAAAGCCATTTCTCCATTTCTAAGCACAATAAAGATATGTTAAAATAGTAAATTAGTTTGTAAAAAGTCTATTCCTCCGAATCCTCCCGATATTATAGAGATCTACTTTATAGCACCCGGATAGCATTATAACAAATTTTCCAGTCACAGGTTATATGTTTGTGTACTGCAACTGCTATATTGCAATGTTATTACTTAGAATGACTCCATAATAGCATTGACTTCTGTTATTAGTATTTTACTTATATAAAAGAGGCAGAGGGGGACACTACTATGGATAATATTTACTTAGTATTCTCCCAAGTTGCCAGGAGTTTGGGCAATGGAACGTTTGTTGCGACACTAGTGGGAAACCCATGTCCATCCTTAACTGATAAGCAGTTCATATATTTCAAAAAGAAAAGGTCATAGCAGCCATCTGGTTGCAAACACATTGCTTTTTGTTCTTATTCATTGCAGGTGATGTCAATTCTAAAATCAGAAAGTTGACTGGCTTTTTGTCCCACGGCTTCTCCGGGTTTGTACTTGTTTTGTTCCATGTTTACCTTTGCCTTATCTGTTCTATTTGTAGCGCTGACACATTTTTACACAATGCTTTACAGAGATCATTCACATCGCTCCCTGCCCCTTAGCGGATAAACCGAAGAACCCTATCGCTTTAACTTGGGACATTTTTATCAGGAACATATATGAAAAGAGGGGTGTCGGGCCCTCAGAAAGACTCCACAAGGGCCACCAAAAATAATGATAAAAATATAAACACAGTATATAGGTCAGACATTGCGAATAGTGATGGGCGAATAAATTCGCCAGACACAAATTCACAGCGAATTTCCACATTTCACCGTAAATGAATTCGCAAAACTGTGGTGACAATTCACCAGCGGAAAAAATTGATGCTTTAAAATGTTCGCCTGCATAAAAATTGACACAAAATTATTTTGACGCCCATTGACTTCAATGCGTTTCGTGGATTTTTCACGAATTTCAATATTCACGAAAATTGAAAGAAATAATGTGTGATTTATTGGATATTCATGTTAGTAAGTAGACAAATGTATCTAGACATTTTCGGTTATATGTTATGGGAAATACTAATTATTTTACGTTACAGGGCATTGAGAGGGTACGTTTAAATAGCCGTGGTGGGGACATACGTAAAACTATACGGAAACGTGAAGAATTCTGGATTTACACATTAGATTAGAGATTAACACAGGGGATGAACTCAGAATTCGATTTTTGTGTTATTATTCGTTTTCCCCCTTTTGGAAACCCCTATGCTGTTTTATCCACTCCCAAAGATGAGGGGCTGGGGCTGGTGAGGGATCAACATATTTTGTGTCCGGTGCCCCTCTCTTTTCGGGGGGTTTAGCAATCTTATCAGGAGCCAATTAACCAGGCTGTATGTATGTGAGAGTGTGGGAAGAAAACCACACAGACTTGGGGAGAACATACAAATTCCTTGGAGATAGTGTGATCACATCAACAAAAAAATGTGTTTCATTGCTCCAGCCGAATTTTTAAACCTGTCCAATCGATATTGTAACAATTTTCAACCAGATATCGGTCGGGGAAGCCGAAGGGCTCCATACATGGGCTTAAATTGGGTAAATAAGGTTAATGATTGATGCATGATGCTTTTCCAGGGGCTTCTCTGCATATTTCTTTTACTAACTGTCAGCTTTCAGTTTTAAAATGGATGCCCTCTAATGAGGAGCAATCACTGTGCAGAGAAGGTCCAGAGAATACTATCACTAACTGAAACCTCTCTAATGAGCACTTTACATTTTTACTTTACTTCCCCTTTACAAAACAACCATGTTGATTTTTATAGTTTCTAATTTTATAACATGCCACAAAGGCCTTTGTCTGTTTATTACATTAATATTGGTCCATAAATTGGGAATCAGTTACACTGAGTATAATCTATGCCTTTCAGGTCATGTGATACATTTTGGCCTTGGGTCTTCCGTTGTGAGTGCAAGCTCTGTAAATCAGCTGCCAAGAATTCCCTCCGCAGTTTAGACGCTGGCTGCCGTCATTCTTCAGAGGATCTGGTATCTGTGTAATCAGGACATACCTGTCAATCACTTTGGTTACATTTGGGCTTGTTTAAACAAACTGGAGAGGTTTAGATATGTACAAATGGCTACTGAAAGACTTTTACAGAAACTTTTATTTTTAGTGAGGAAATGTCACTTAATGTCTGTGAAAGACACGGCAAACGGGCCTCAAATGTTTATTTCTGGGAAATGTATACTTTTCTTACGTTTCCTTTTCTGCTCCAGGCAATTAGGTCTTGTAAAACACATTTTGTACATTATGGCTTTAGGAACAAAGAGTTCTTATGTAAATAACAAGAACAGGCACCACGGTGCAGCAATACGACATAGACTGTACAGAAAATACTGCAAAGAATGTAACAGCCCTGCATTATACAATGCTATAGCACCAAGAAGAATTCACCCATTCTGATAGACGTACATGATTGTATTGGTTTATACATAGACCTCAATTCAATCTGTTTCCTGCTATTAAAAGGATAATGCTAAATATTTGATTATTTAGACAATATTTGAAACACTATGTACAGGGAAAGGGAAGATTTGAAAAACAAATAATTAAGGTATATTTAAGGACATTATGGCGGTTATCTACGAAACTCTGAATGCAAAATGTCTGAGAAATTAGTGATTTTTTTTTTTTATAAAATCGGACTTTTAAAAATTCACAAATTTTTCAGAATTTATTAAACCCTGAGGAGGGAAAAGTCTGAATCAGAAAATCCGGCATCTCAGAGTTGTCGAGGTTGCATATAAGTCAATGGGAGAAGTCCCAATGATTTTTTGATGTGCGCTGGGTTTCGTGCAATACCCTGAAGTTTTCAGAGTTTTCGGGCAAAAAAGCAGAAGAAATCTGAGTTTTCTGGTGAAAAATCTGATTTTCTTTCCTGCAAAGCAAATTTTCGGGAAAATGTAATAATAAATACGCGTAAAAACCCGAGCAGATTTGATTGGAATTTGTAGCAGAAAATGTTGTGATGCAAAACTTTAATACAAAAAGGTATTCAGAACATATATCCCATTCCAAAAGTGCCCCCTGCTAGAGTCCTGTGAGGGTTCATTTTTGGAGACCCATACCCGATCCATACCTGTGACTCTCAATCTGTAAACCGGAGCAGCAACTTGCCCGAATAGATACGCTACCCGACCTGGTCCACAGTAGGTCAATTTACCTTCTGCCCCGGAACACACAAAACTGGAAGTGGCATCACTCTGGAGCTTGGATCAAACAGGGAAAGGGGAAAATTAGCTACATCATCAGCGTTGGCTGAGAGGGGACCAACCAGCACTTTAGCCATGTACCCACATAGGTTTCCCGCAGACTGCCCGCATGATCAGGGAATCAGGAACCGAAATCCGACCACTCTGTGGGTTTACTATGGGTACTAGCGAGTACCCAATCCGATGCAGGTATCTACCCCCTGCCCTCAGCTTACTGACCTGTTATAAAGGATTTAGGGGTTGTCTCATGCGTAGGGTTGCCACATGGCCGGTAAAAATTATGGTTGATCCCAATGTTATTAATAGGGAAAAAACCTTAATCTATAGGAAGGCTGGTATTCTTTTCCAGAAAAGGTGGCAACCCTACTCATGCGTGATGTTAAGTCACATTTGTTTTCAGTAGGCTCATGGCATAGGATAATAGGGGATCTCTGTCTTCATTTTGCTTCCTTGGACATTTTTGATTAAAAGTGGCCCCTGAATTTAAATTGATGTAAGTGTAAGTTAACAAAGTTCCGCTACAAAGAAAGTAACGCTAGAGGAAATTTTCTAGAGATTTCCCTACTACTATTGTATGGGGAAAATATACTGGTGAATATTGAGAGAATTTACGCCAGAAGAAAATTCACCACTTTTCTCTTGAAAAAGCAAACAATTGTTAGTAAATATGAGATGTGTTGTGAAAATACACCTGACACCTGGTCAGACTGGCCCATGTCTTGCTTCTCATCCACCTGCTACTTGCCACCCACTGACTGTTGTTGATTTGTGACAGTCGTTGTGGGAGGGAGGGGGGTTATAAGTTTAGTTCCCAATAGGTTTGAATGACTTCAATCCGAAACTGCTAAGCACTAGCACATCACCAACTCTTTACTCCTTGATGTGGCGAGGAGAAAGAATCCTTACAATTGTTTTTTCAGGTTCAGCCAATTAAAAATACTTTTTATTTTTATTAGCAAGATCCCAACAATGCTTAAAAAAAAACATACCAGCTCCTATATGTAGGAATCAGCCCAGGGATGCCCAAATTGGTTTACGGCAAATAATCTGCCTTTATTTTGATTACTATATTACTGTAGGAAAGACTTTTGCTTTATAAAGGAATTTACTCATCAGTCATTACGGTGGAACAGGGTTCCAGCCTGTAGATTAAGAATCCCTGGCCCTGCTCTAGGAAATCTAACCCATGCAACAAAGGTACAACAAGCAGCAGATTCCTATTGCTTCTGGGGAGGAAAGAACTGCTTGAGCTTTGGAACTCTTTGGATTAGGCTGAGCTGGTTCAAAGAGATCCGTTGAGGATTTCGCTGGACTTTTATTTAACACAGGAGCCCTCAGTGCTCAGGGCTTAATATGACAACATAAACCTAGATGCTGAAATGTGACCTTAGGACCTGATAATTGTCCAAAGCACATCAAAGGCAGGAGGCCTAGCTGAAAGAACACATTTATAATGAGCTGTATGAGGATGGAAATGAAAAATAAACAGGTGAATCCCGTTAGATGTTATGAAGGGTCCGTGATCCAGGGTATTTAATTGCGCCAAATAAAACAGCCTTCGCATCTGAATTTGGAAGCCTTACAAGTCCTTCTGTCCAGCTGTTAAATCTTTTCAGCCCGTGCATTTACGTTTGTCTGGTTTACAGTATCTGTCACAGAGCTGAATGCAATCTCCAATTGATCTGGTCTCCTACGTTCTGTTTATATAAATGAGCCTGGATGTGTTTCAGCTGAAATTCTTTTCCTTATGTACGTGTCTATCAGCAAGGTCTGTTTCCACTTTGTGTTTCCATCAACTAAGTGATGTGAAGCTCAGGGTTATTGGGGGGCATTCTGTATAGCAAATACATCGTGCAGTGTGCAAGGGGCAAACAGGAACTGAACTGGAGAGCTATTACTACTTAAAGTTGGAACTTCATTATAAAATGCATGATAAATTAATTTTACCTTATTGGACTAAAGGGCTCATTTACAACTGCTAAGTGCAATTTACGGCGCACCAAAATTTTGGTCATCCCTTTTGAGAGAGGTCCCAGGGAGGACCAAAATGTTGACTAAATATATTGTAAGTAAAATATTTTGGCGTTATTTTAATACATTGGTAAACTACATGGCTCATTTACAAGTGTAAGTGCTGTGGTGTTTATACAAATGGCCTATAGATGTCACTGTACTCTTATACTGTGAATACTTTCTATACAGCTTGTGGTGTTCGAGTTGTTTACTGTTGTGTAATGGCTGCATGAGCCTGCTAATAAAGCAGTTATACTATACTCATCCTCGGCTACCAAAACAGTGCAGTGTGCAAAGTGCAATTTCATGTGCAAATTAGAATGCAATGTTTCCCTTTAAAAGGGACCCAAAAATGTATTCAAAACCTCATTTTATCACATTAGTCAAGCAAACTTAACTTTAATTACACTGTGTACATTATTTGAATCTTGTTTCCTTCAGTCTGGGAATTCATAATTATAGCAAGCAGGCAGCAGCCATTTTGTGCACACTGTTATTAAGACAAGCCTTGCATCATCTCAGGATCTTGTTTGTGCACCAGAATGGGGGACCCAATGTCCATACAGGAAGCACAAGGTGCAAAGTATAGTGCTGTACAAGGGAGGCATAAATTTAACTCCTTTTATAGGAAAGTACAAGACTCCCCTCTTGCCCCTTGGGAAAATATCTTCGAAGTGACCCAATGCAAGCAGTGGGAAGCCAAAATGTTCTGCAGCAAAATAAGGTGTTTATAGAGGTTGTTGACCCCACAGTCCGGGACGCTCTGTTCCCCCTGATTTCTGCATTGGTCCCAGGCACATTCTGGATGCTGCACTGCTGTATTCAGAATTAGGCACAGATGCTCCATTCTAGGAGGACAAAAAAACTGTGCCTTGGGGTAGAAGAAGTAGGACAACTTACAAAGTACAAAATGTGAGACCACAGATGACTATGAAGATTTTCATTCATCCTGGTCATGGAATATCTAGTATAGGTAAATCTAAAACAACTGGAATTACTCAGCAGGTCCAGTTGCTTTAGATTTACCTATACTAGATGAGACCACAGATGTTGTCTCAGCCCAATGGAGTTTTTGGATACATTTTTTTTGCATATCTTCTCTTTCTTGCTCAACTCAATGGCACCTTGCTGCCTGCTGTGTAATGTAATTAGTGATCAGTGGCTCCTGATTAAAACCCTCATTACACAGTATATTATATACAGTATATGATTGGGCTTAAAAAGATTGATTAGTGTAATTTAAATATTTATGACATGTATAACGCTATTTGAACTGCCAACCAAGCATGCAACTGAGTAATTGGCATGACTGTATATTACAGGAAATTTCCTGGCGAATTAGAATATAATCAAAAGAAGTACAAATGTAAGGGCCAAAGACAAAGGAGAAACTGTGTTGCTGCATGCTTTGACCCTCAGTTTTAAATTATACATCTAGGGCTACTGCATAAAATTGTTCCTCAGTGCAGAGTTTGGTAATGAAAGTGTTAATAATATTAAACATTATACATATATATAAACCCATCAGTTACAAAGACACATAGGCCCAAATTCAGTAAGAATCGTAGTTGCGACAGGCGCAAATTCGCCGCACTTCGCCGCACTTCGCCACACTTCACCACACTTCGCCACACTTCGCCAGTGCGCCGCAAATTCACTAAAATCCGAAGTTGCGCACAGGGGTAGCGTACGTTTTCGAAGTTGCGCTAGCGTTTATTCGCCAAGCGAAGCAAAGTTTCGCTAGTGATGGTTCATTTGCATACGGCGCGAAATTCAAATTTCAATGGAGGAACACGTATCACCCCTTCAAATGCCTAGAAAACCTTCAAATCAGCAAATAAGAATTTTATTTTGCCCTACACATGTGCCCACTGTATAGGTAAGTTGCCATGAGTCAGGAAATGTAGGGGGGAAGGAGAGGAGCCCCAAAAATATTTTCGATCTTTTTCAGCCTATCACCCATCATGTAGAAAACACGCCAGCGTTTTTTGGGACTTAGAAAAAATGTTGACTTTTTTTGAAACAATCCCTATCTACTCTATTGCGCTTCGCCAGGTCTCAGGTGGCGAAGGAAGTCTAGCGTAAAAGGTAGCGTTCAGTACACTGCGCAAGTTAGTGAATTTGCGTAGTTACGTCGCTAGCGAAAATTCACCTGGCGTAAGGGTGCGAAGTAACACTAGCGAAATTACGCCAGCGTTCGTTAGTGAATTTGCGCAGTAGCGAAAAATGCCAAACGCTAGCGAATTAACGCTAGCGTTCGGCGCTTCGGCGCTTAGTGAATTTGCGCCATAGACTCAGCTCCTTTGAAACCCCCTTTGTGTGTGGTTTCTCCTTTGCAAGAATGTGCTGCTGAGTCAATGTCTGACACTATGGAAGGAAGGATAAAAATGTGATTTTGGAGTAAAGGGATGGCAGCACTTTTAAAAAAAAAAAAGCCCCAAGTACACAATTACGCAATTACGCTTTTTCACAACACCCGGCTGAGAAACCGTGTAAAGCCCATTTTAATTACTGGAATTCTATTCTATGCTATTTTAGCAACCTCATATTAATACGCTTGGGCAGCACCGGACCCAAATGCAGCAATGCAGACTTGATGAGAAGTGCATCAAAGAATAATACTTGTTTGTTACTAGCTTGTAATGTAAACTGAATTGTCATGATATCAGAGGGGACACAAACCCTTCCAGGGAATTCAGAGGGGACACAAACCCTCCCAGGGAATTCAGAGGGGGCCCAAACCCTCCAAGGAAATCCATATTAGCCCTATATGAAAACAAACATGTAATCTATAGTGGTCATTTACAAGTACAAGCACCCGTAGGGTAACACTTACAAGCACTTACGCCATAGAAAATACCACACTTTTCTTCTCACACCAGATTGGAAATCCAGTGCCCTGTCAATATTATTACAGGTATGGTATCCGTTATCCAGAAACCCATTATCCAGAAAGCTCCAAATTATTGAAAGACTGTTTCTCATTTTATCCAAATAATCTAAATTTTTATAATTTTTTTTCTGTAAAAATAAAACGGAAACGTGTACTTGATGCAAACTATGATATAATGAATCCTTATTGGAAGCAAACTGCTCCATTGGGTTTATTTAATGTTCACATGATTTTTTAGTGGACTTAAGTAATGAAGATCCAAATTGCGGAAAGATCCATTATCCGAAAAACCCCAGGTCCCGACCATTCTGGATAACAGGTCCCATACCTGTATTATTTTTATTATTATTATTAAAATGTATTTATGAAACAGCAACATATTCTGAAACATTGTACAATAAATGTGTTTATTCATTAAACATACAAGAAAATATACCACTCTAGCCTTGAAAGAAGCGCTGGATGAAAACAGATGCCAGTGTGGGCATAATATTTAGGAGCTGTGTTTGTTTAAAGGGACTTTTACACCAACATGAGTGTGTCATTAGTGGAAGTGGCATGGGGCACCTATGATGTGGTGCTAGAAAAGATGTGGATCATCTGTGCTTTGGTCATGCAAAGCTCCCTTGCACCTTAACCTGCTGCACTCTGCACCTTGAGCCAGAAGCAGCCATAGAAGGCCTAGGCACAAGAGCTTACTGCATGGAACAGTGATTTACAGCATTTAACGCTACTTGCTCTTGCACCCAGACCTTCATAAATGGGGTATTTTGCTTGCAAATACTGTAGGTCTAGATTTGTTTCCTAATGTAAAAATATGTATTTATGTGCTAAAACACGGGCTAACGTGTGTTCTGTATATATATATCGCTGAAAAGAGCGATCGATCTCTTAATCGGCTAGTTTTTTCTTCCCAATATTCTGGGGTCTCTGGACAGATTAAAAAAGTGATGTATAAAAATTGGAATATTTTACAGGCTGACAATGGATTAAAAACGGTGTTAAATAGTCCCCCTATGATGGCCTACAAGAGAGGTGTTAGTTTGCATAGCCTCCTAGTTAAGACAGATCCTAATCAGAATTATCAACATGTTCAGACAGGATGGTTGGCCAACCGAAAGATGGGATGTTTTAGATGTCCCACCTGTACATCATGCCAGTATATGAACCCTAGCCAGAGTTTTACACATCCTCATAATGGGAGACAATTTGTCATTAGATCCCATATTACCTGTACCACTACTCATGTTATTTATTTAATTACCTGTCTATGTGGTCTTTCATATGTGGGGAAGACAGACCTTACTTTGCGGCTCCGGATGTTTGCCCATCGCTCGGCTATTAAGCACAGCATTTAGGGACAACCATACAACGAAACCAGTGGCTAAACACTTTCTAGAGAAGGGACATCATTTACTCACATTTAAGTATCTTGCCATAGACCATATACCACCTCCTCGGAGATGGGGTGACAGATCCAAAATGCTTCTCCAGAGAGAATGCTTTTGGATAAAAAAAAACGTAATATAATGGCTCCTAATGGTCTCAATGAACAGTTGCCTCTAACTTGCTTTCTTAATCAGCGATGATGTTTACTCTGAAGATGCATATGCCAGGCTCTGCATTTTTGTTTTGTTTGATAGGATATTAAGACTGTTATATAATACCTGATTTGGAGGTAAGAATTGATATAAATGTGTAACTATGTTTCTATAATATTGATAATGCTCTACACAAATTTGCAACTTTGTTGCAAGTTAATTAGGCATGAATGGCATTTTGTATTTTGACAGCCTTTAACTTTACAGATGCCTATGTGGGATGTGTGTTTCACTTCCTGTTTTGTGGTAGGGGAGAGTATAAAATCTTGTTCTTAACCATGAGGTGTATTTTGAGAACGGTCCAACCAAGACCCGGACCGAAACATTGATACATTTTAATATTTGATAAATAAATTAATCCTTTTAAAAGTGCGCTGCTAATTTTCAACGTATATCTGATTAATTGACATGGCAGCAGCACCTGGTTTTCTGCTTTTTTGAAGGTGTGGAAGAGACTTATTTTGTATGTATATATATATATATATATATATATATATATATATATATATATATATATAGCTAAACTAGCAGGCTTTAGACCATGGAATGTTGTGGTCAAGAAAATGTACAAAAGGTTACTTGTGTATGAGATGAGTATTTACTATACAGGATGCTTTATATGCTGAGTAATGGAAAGTCCCATCCATCAGTACAATGGCTCACAGCTCTGAGTTCCACTGTTCATATAGTTACAGTCAAATGACATCATTCTTACCGCTATTGTCAGTGACACTGTACAGGTCGAGAGAAGAAAATGCTGTTCTTTCATTTGTTATTGTTGCAAGAAATTCCATTCCATTTCATTCTCCTTAATGCCATGTTATAATTCCAGAACCTTTTGTCACTTTCTTTTCTCGTACTGGGAGGGAACATTAATGCATTTGCACATACATGGGGTCCGTTATCCGGAAACCCATTATCCAGAAACCTCTGAATTACAGGACAGCCCTTATTACATTTTACATTTTTAAAAATGATTCCTTTACTTTATTAGACAGTACCTTTTACTTGATCCAAACTAAGTTATAATTGATCCTTATTTGAATCAGAACAATCCTATTAGGTTTATTTAATGTTTAAATGACTTGTTTTAGTACATTTAAAGTATGGAGATGCAAATTACAGAAAGACTCCTAATCCCAGGTCCTAAGCATTCTGGATAACAAGTTCCATACCTGTACTACTTTTGCCTAAATATATTCTTTTACACTTCCAGATTGTAGCATAAACCACCCATTTGTTTATTATGTAGAATTGGATGTCTCTTGACCAGGGCCAGGAAAAGGCAACAGGGCGCCCTAGGCATACAAGCGCACTGACGCACATGAACGCAACAGTGCGCGCAAACCCGGGAAGGGCAGCCACGTTTAATCAGGACCAGGTAGCCGTGAGAAGTTGAGAACTACAGTAACTCCAGTGAGATGACTCTTCTCCAAAACTCTAGTACTTTCATTACTAGAAAAAAGCTCATACTTCATCTTGGTAATGCAAAAATTTGTCTAAAAACTCATGAATTCCAGCTGTTATCAAACTGTCCTGCTGTGATCCTTAGTCAGGTGCTTGCTGGTCATTTGAGTTCTTCATCAAGTATTAGTTTTCTATATTAGCCTTAAAAACCCCAACCACCATGTGATCCAATTGAATTCATTTAATGTAACAATAAAGTACTGCTCCTGTGTGCATCACATCCTAGGAGCTTTATCCTATTGAGTATGACCCCATAATAACCAGACATGAAGTCACCATCTGTCTGAATAAATTCACCAGGATTCCAGTTCTCTTTTTCACAGAGAGATATCGAATGGATAAAATTGTCTGCTCAAGATACGTCTCCTATTTTTAGCAGAGATGATGTCCACTTTCTGTCTGGTGACATTAAACGCTTGGTTTCCCTTTTCACAGTAGGCAAAGTGCCAGTGCTCTTGTAGCAGATCCCCTTTTCTCTCGTGACAGAATGATTACTCCTTCGTGTAAAATAAGTGATAAGTGACAATATATGTTTTCTGAGAAAATCTTATTGAACTTATTACACATGCCTCCTTCTTGTTTCTAAGCATGATAGATCATCATATTCATTCTGGAACTCTCCAGGGTCATGCTAAATAAAGCAATTACAAGATCATATACATTTTATTGCATATCATTTACTGGAAATCAAGAACATTGGATAAAATGGGGGGGGGGGGGCGGGCAGAGAAGCTGCCTTAAAAACTTCCCAGAAAAAATAACTTTTTTGAGTTCCACATGAAAAAGCCCCTTAGTTTGGAGCACTAAGGAGAAGAAATAAGTAGGAAGGCAAGTCCTTCAGGCAGGAGCTGATACAGTACTGACAGGAGCAGGATAGAGAGGGTGAAGACAGAAGACTGGACTGGACAGGGCATGATAGGTGCAGGACAGTCTGGGCAAAGAGAGCAGGACTGGATCAGAGACAGGACAGAAGCAGGACGGTGCGGGCGAAGCATAGTGAAGAACTAGGTCAGGATGAGCAGGAGGACTGGAGCAGAATAGACAGGAGCAGGTCAGGGTCAGTGCCTCAGTGCTCAAGTTTAGGCAAATGCTCAGAAGATCCAAATTACAGAAATATTCGTTATCGAGAAAACACCAGTTCCCAAGCATTCTGGATAACGGCTCCCATACCTATATTGTATTTGATCCATTGTTAATGTATTATTCATACTTATTGTGAGAATAATTGTCATTTTATTGGCGCTAAACATATACAGTGCAGGTATGGGACCTGTTATCCAGAATGCTTGGGAACTGGTGTTTTCTGGATAAAGGATCTTCCTATAATGATGAAAATCATGTAACCATTAAATAAATCCAATGGGTTGGGTTTGATTCCAATAAGGATTAGTTATGTCAGTTGGGAACAAGTACAAGGTGCAGTTTTATTATTACAGATAAAAGGAAATCATTATTAAAAATCTGGATTTTTTGGATAATATGGGAGATGGCCTTTCTGTAAATTGGAGCTTTCTGGATAATGGGTTTCCAGATACCGGATCCCATACTTGTACAATAATGTGCCTTTTACCAAAATATAAATTTTCTGTATGATTATAATCTACCAATGTTATGATGGTAATAAAAGGGGGGATAACTAAAATTACAGTTGAATCCTCCTTTGTATATGGCAGCCAGTTTAACAGAGAACAGTCTCATACCTTGGGAGAAGTCTGTATTAAGCTCATCTTAAATAAAACAAGCACAGCCAAATTCTTTTAGCCTCACATATATATTACAGTTCGCTTGTCTATGATTAGAGATATGTTGGAAGCTATGACAACAAAGAATACATAATGCTGTCACATTCATAAAATGCTAGTGTCTCTGGTAGAATAACATACCATTCATAACATTCTAGTGACATCATACCATAACATAACATTCTATCCACATCACACAGGAAGCAGGGCATTAAGCACAGACTTAGGAGCAACAGTAGAAAGTATTAAATTGCAGAAAGCCTGGTGGATACCTTGACTTGCAGTAGGAGACATTAGGATCAACCGCAGTAGTGGAATCTGAAGGAGCCTGGAACAAACATAAGTCATGAATAGCATTCATTTGGAAATGTATGATGGATTGACAAAGGGTATATATTCACTCTAGTTATATGTTTGCTTTTCACATTGTGTAACCTAATGAGATTATATTTATTTAGTTAGCAATATATATATGCAGTGTTGTCTATTCTTGCACCTTCTAACAGTCTAGGCATAAACCAATCATGGAAGCGAGGGATACCCCCCTCTCTCTCTCCTCTACCACTGGATTTATTTTTTCCATATCTACTGAGGGTCAACTCTTCCAAAGCTGGTTTTTGAGGTATTTAGCAGTTCTCCGGAGCTGGTTTCTAGCATCTAAATAACCCTAGCAACCATGCACTAATTTGAATAATAGACTGGAATATGAATAGGAGAGAGCTTGAATAGAAAGATGAGTAGTAAAAGGTACCAATAACAATGAATTTGAAGTCTTACTAAGCATTTGGTTTTGAAAGCTGGAAAGAGTCAGAGGAAGAAGGCATATCATTACTATAACTATAATAAAGGTGAACCCTTGGTGCCTATATAGAAATACCACCCTGGTTCCAGGCATAAAGGAAGGAGAAGAAATAAAAGTGAACATTACACATGAGCTCAGGAGATGATGTAAGCATTTGGTAGACACAGAGGTCCCCAAACATGTAGTAAGGTGTCTATAGATTAAGGTTGAGGTCCACAGATTGGGTGTGGCCCTCCAAGAGATTTTTACAGCACCCAGACTTTTTACAAGCTCTTCCGACATCATGTATTATAATCCTAACCCTGAACATGGATTGAAATTAATTTTCAGTCCACTAAGTGGACAAAGCTGGACAGCATGGCCCTGTATAAATAGATCTGGATGGGTGGATGGAGCTGATAATTTTTGGTTACGACATTGGTATCCCAAACTGCTATTAACCATACAAACAGAGAACAAATATAAAAGAATAATGTCTGGGACTTACTCATTACACATGGCAGTCAAAAGCATAGAATGATGGAGAATTACAAGCTGCACTTTCTCAGACAGAGACGTTAGAGAATGGGCAGCAGAGAAGTCTCTGGAGCATGCGGAGGGAATTGAAAGTCTGATGTATCTCAGACAGGGCTGGTAACCTTAGATGCACAGAAACCATTATGGGAAGTAGTCTGGGATAGACAGACTTCTCCTTAGCTTAAACTTAGATTAAGCAATAAAAGACTAATTACTCACAGACAGTAGGAATCAGTACAACCTAATGACGCATGTGTGCGGCGCAATGTTCTCCAACTGTAATATTTATTTTGGATAACGAGTAGACCAGGTAGATTGGTATAGTCTTCTCAGGTGTCTTTTTCAACATCTCATAAAATACCTTTTATTTTCTTTCTACAACAGCTTTTTTGTACGCCTTCTTTTCAATCTCAACTATTATGTTACTATAAATAGGGGGTATTATACCAGCTGGGATATACTGTATATCTATCCCCAGGAACATTTTATATAAATGACTATCTTGTGTTTCATTGTGTTACCTATAACCATTGCTATACCGGTGTGTGTTCTCTATAAAACCAGCTCATAACCTTGAAATTTCCGCTAATGGAACCACATATGTACCTCTCTATAAGACATTATTTAAATATCCAAGGTGGTTTATATTATAAAGTTATCCAGCTGTAACAACCTGTACAGTATTTGTTCTGCACATATTTTATTTAAGTGATAGGAACACAATCATTAGAAATGCATACAAACTGAAAGAATTTGATGAGACTCAAATTGAATGGGTTAGCAAAACAAAAGGCAATTAATAAATTACATTAATGTGTAGAGTTTTTGGAAAGAGATAGAAGGCAGATGCCAACAGGGTATACATTTTATTTTACAATAGCCACATTATACTCCATTTTAAAGAAATAGTGCTCATTTAAAAAAAAAAGTATTTCCTTTTTCTCTGTAATAATAAAACAGTGTAGGAAAGCCCTGTAGCTATAAACGCAGGGGCTGCACGACAAGGGATCTGTATGATCAGCAGCCAAGCTACACTGGTTTATGTTTAAAGATTGGCAGAATCAGATATAGTTGTGATTGGGTGAGAAGGAATGAATTAAAGGCCTTAGGGCAGGGGAAAGCTGGGCTGGGGATGGAGTAATAGAGGAATGTGTCAGGGAAGAAGCAGTTCACTTCCTTATCTTCTGAGCAGGTAGAAACATCCCACCCATGCTCCCCTTTTTTTTGCATATGTTGTGAAATATTAGAAGTTTCTCTTCCTTATGTTCTCATATTATCGATTAATAACTGAATGTGAATGTTTTCCTCACCTGACTGCCAGTTATACGGAGGAATACTCTATGTTATGTTCTATTTGCATATCATATATCTTCTATGTTCTATGTTATCTTGTCAGTTTATCTAAGTGTGACAATCCAAGTCACTACTGGGCTTGGCTAGGCTGAGCTTATTCTCCTTCCATTTTCTCCATTAGAGTCTTTATATAGGGTCAAAGTTACACCTCTGCATGGTGGAGTTCAATGTCCTGCTTTGTTGCTCCTTCCCCTGAGGTCTTGTCTGGTGCGCTATTTGACTGTTTTTTGCTACCCATGGCTTCCATTGTGGCAACAGTCCCTTGCATTGTGTGGTGTACCATGGCCCCAAACCCCTTGTTACCCTATCCTAAAAAATATATATTATCATAAACCTTTGTGAAAAAAACAAAGTATGCAGTCAGTGGAATTACTAGATGTTACTGGGCCCCGCAGAAAATACATTTTAGGGCCCCAAGCATATCCAGAGGTCATCCCTTTTTACCAATATACTGTATATTGAAACTGCTCATTATTAGGGACTCACAGGCCTCCTACACCTCCTGTTCATCCCTGCAGCCACAGGGTCTGCTTCCTCTGTAGTTAGGCCCCTGTATGCAGTAAGTTTTCCCTTTTTTCCATGAGCCATTTTTGAGAATCTACTTTATGTTGTCAGTTTTGTAGAATAATGCAAAGATTGCTACAGAACCAGAAGCCAAGTACTCAATTGGAAGCCTCTTGACAAGGAGCCCTCCCTCCCAGTTCTGTAAATGTACTATTCTGGACATGAAGACTGTTAGTGTTCCCTAATATTTCCACAACTTTTGCAGATGTTCCCAATTCTGGTATCATGTCCCTTTAGGTTTGAGTGTCACCATAAGAAATTTAGTGAAAGGACATTGTGCATTGTACCTTTTTGCATTTACTGTATTCCTGTCATATCCCTCTAGAGCCTACTACTATGAACTGATCTGTGAACTAAAGAAGGAGTGTCTCCCTAAGCAGAAGGTTTCTAATTCAACCACCATCCTATGGTATGGCCTAAATGGTTACTATGCAGGACTGCTGGCTTCTCATTTAGTGGGACTAAGGCTAAGGCGAGAGCAGCAGGTCATTAAGATCAGGAAGCCTCAGCACCACAAACCCACCCCATATTAATATCCAAAGTAAGTTCTCATTAAATGACATAGGTATGTGTTCCATTCTCGACTGTGTGCCTTTCAAATAAATATAACGGAATTTATTTTTTGTTATTTTCTCTGTCTACTGCAACATTGTATCAGTTTAGTTGTTTGTGTGTTTCATAATGACAAGGCCAGAAGCCAGTCTTTCATGAGAATGACGCCAAGAGACTGAGACATTTTCTTGGCTCTTCATTTCAGCAATATGCTCTACATGTTCAGAACATTCCCTATCGATATCCAGAGAAACAAATGGTTCTGTTTTCTGATGTGCATGGCTTTACCAAAATGCTTAGTTCTGATGAAAATACTACATTCTTGGATTCTAGAATAAAGCATTTTTTATAGATTTATAGTTTCAAGCACAAACAGCAAATGGGGTAAAAAGTGCAAGAAAAAATATTATTTAATACATATTATCTAGTAAATGTCGTTCCGAGAGACAGTTTGTTTCAGAAACATTAGTATTCGTTTGAGAACTGAATTGTGAAACTGATAGGATTTCATTTCTTTTATAACCGGTCAAGACATTCTGAATTCTAGATCTGAACGAACCATGCATACTGAACCTTACTGGACAAAAGTACTGATATCATTTTAGGAATTGAAATGACAACCTATAAATATTTCTTGCCACAGTTATGTCCTGTGCTCTAGAACTCAAAGTCTTGGTTTGGGGGAGGCACATAAAATATTCCTATGATGTACACACTATGGTATTATGGAGACACTTTGTCCTGTTTCAGTAACCAATAGAACATGTGCTGTCAGCATGTCAGATGCACCACTGTGTTTGTTTCTTTGGATTAACTGCTGAAACTATGCCCATTTTAAACAAAACACTAGATTGTTAGATGAATTTAACTGGGATGTATTTATGAACGGCATGTAGGTATACAAAAAAATAAGCTTACTATATATTCAATCTTACTCTAAAATATGGTTAAATAAAGGGGATATTTACCTTTTGAAAAATGATAGGGCATTGCAAAACAATCCCTTTCTCAAATACATAAATGTATCAAAAATGAATCCTTGGAATTATTATAGTAATTAAAGGGATTCTGGCATTGTTTTTATGGTGTAGTTTTTATTTCTAAATTACTTTGCACTGCAAATAATTTTATTCCTGAGCCAACAACTGCATTTTAAGATGTAACATTGGTGTTTAGGCAACCATCTCAGGTTTTTGCCTGGTCATGTGCTTTCAGAAAGAGGCAAGACTTGATGAAACTGCTTTCAGGTAGGACACGGGTCCCCAAACTTTTTCACCCGTGAGCAACATTCAAATTTTAAGAGTTGGGGAGCAACACAAGCACAGAATATGTTCCTGGGTGGTGCCAAATAAGGGCTGTGATTGGCTATTGGAAGCCCCTATGTGAACTGACAGCCTACAGGAGACTCTGTTTGGCAGTTCATCTGGTTTTTAAGCAACCAAAACTTGCCTCCAAGCCAGGAATTCAAAAATAAGCATCTGCTTTGAGGCCACTGAGAGCAACATCCAAGGGGTTGAAGAGCAACATGTTGCTCACGAGCTACCGGTTGAGGATCACGGTAGGATATTGTTTCTCCAACCCAAGGTAACTGAAGTATACTCGTATATACCAAGGAACTGTTAACTTGTATCAGGAGATATTATCCTGTTACCTTCCCATTTTTCTGTTGATTGGCTGCGGTGGGGGGGTGATATCACTACAACTTGCAGTACAGCACTACAGAATGACTGAAGTTTATCAGAGTACGTAGAAGGATCACCGGCACACAGGAGTTTAGTTAAGCAGGGCAAGCCCGTGCAATTTAATTAAATGCAGTGCAACGTTGGAAATTGCAGTGCAACGTTGGAAATTGCAGTACAACATTGCAATTTTATTAAATGCATTTAATAAAATTGCAAGGGCTTGCCCTGCTTAACTAAACTCCTGTGTGCCGGTGATCCTTCTACGTACCTTGACTGGGTGGTTGCCGATTCCCCCATCACTGAGCACCAGGTAACTCTGTTGGGGTTTGTGAGGTGTGCGGTTTTTCCAAATTGGCTTGAAGTTTATCAGAGCACAAGTCACATGACTGGGGGCACCCGGGAAACTAACAGCATGAATAGCTCCATGTCAGATTTCAAAATTAAATATAAAAAAATCTAGTTTGCTCTTTTGAAAAATGGATTTCAGTGCTGAATTTTGCTGGAGAAGAATGTGTTTACCCTAGGGACAGATGGAGAGATCAACACACAGTAAGAATATGTAAAGACAGTGGACTGCACTCATTCACTCGCACAGCATTGATCCTATAGGCTGCCGGGCAATGATGTAGGGAACAGGCATGCCTAGCAGAGATTACTGATGTGCTTGCAGAAGATTTTTACCTACTGCTAATTTCTGCATTTACATAGTGGAAGAAGGGGTCTGGAAAGTGGAGTTTAATTATTAATTAAATTGAAAGGATCCTACCACTTTACCACTTTCGTAGGACTTTGCAAAAGGTGAGCATACCCTTAAACAATATGATTCATCCAAATATAATATATAATATAGTCTTAGCCAATACATTTGCTAAATAACCAAAGTGGACAGTATCAGTAAGGCTTACATTCATTGATCAAAGCTTTAGGTTTTTCAACATTCTTCCCCATGTTCATAGGAAGGTGGCTAAAGTACAATCAACCCTACCTTCCATTGTGCTGCAACCTCTATCATACTAATTATTATTTGCTGACTGGTGAGGCAGCTGCACCACAGTAATTTGGCCTGTGCTATGAACATACCAGCCAACAGGATATTGCTAGGAGTTCTATGAATTCAGTGTGGAATGCTTCTGGGTACACAAAACAGAGGATTCATTCCAGGAAATTAGGATACAACAAGGAGCACCTGTAACAGCTCCCAACTTGTCCCATTTTGAGAAAAAAAGTCAAGGCAGAGAGCATAAGAGCGGGCCCATCCAGACTGCCTAAGGGTCCCAAGATCGTAATCAAGAGGAGCTTGACTATTAGTCAATTAATTCTTGTTAAGAAGGAGCAGTTTCCTGCAAACTGTCTAACCTGGGTTTCGACAAACATAGACACATAGTACTTACTATTAGTGCACAGATAATCTGAACAACTTGTTCAGGATGATGATGAACTTAAGCTTTACTACAGAGAGCTTCCACTCAAACTTACTTGAAGTTTATAGTCATACTTAACAGTTTCCTTTGCAGTTTACTAATGATTTAAATTATAGATTTTCCTGGAAGTTCTTCAATTTGATAAGTGTTACCATACAGGACGAAGAGTGTAAAACTTTCGGAACCTTCTCAAAACAAGCACTTATGATATAGAACATCTTCCGTTTTCTAAACTCTGATGTGCACCAGTAAACGATGGACCCTTCGCTTTCATACAGACTAAACTTGTATTTTTAGGTTTATTTTAATAACTGAAATATATGTGCGCCAAATATTTTCTTTTTATACAGAAAAGAACAGTTTGAACAATAAAATTTGGAACCTAAATATAACTTAAGAAGCACAACTCAGGCAAAGGAGAAGAGGCCCTCAGTCACCTTTTGTGCTGCCTGACTTTCACAGAATACTTCTGGGATTTCTGTTAAACTGAGACATGTGTTCTGAGTATGTTACGTGGCGTAAAAGAATGGCACATGTTTCTAGTTAGGAAGATCACTTTCTGCTATGATGCCAGACATAAAGGTTGCTGAAGAGTAGGAAAGGAAGGGAAGAATTGCAACAAAGGTGGGACAGCAGTGGAAGACATTGGATATCCCTGCCTATCAACAATAATATGGATCTGGTTATGAACAGCCCCCTAATTCTGAGGTCACTGGAAAACTTGCATTTTAATCTCAACGTTCCATTACTGATGGATTTGTCAATGTAGAATAGTCCTTGTAATACATGATTTAAAAGGGATATAATCAGATAATAGGTCGAAAAGGCTGATACTCCTACTGACACTGGAACTCAAATATGGTGTGTATAGGACCTTTCAACTGCTATGAACTGACTGGTTGGATCAATCAATTGCAGCTCAGCTATTCATATCAGAATTTGTCACACTCTGAAGTGCTTGATGCTCTTTAGTTTTGAGGCCCAACTTTGGTCTTATATCCAGCATCCCATAATATTGAATGTAAAGACTAGTGCTCCTTGGACAGGTAAACCAACATCTTGTAGTTGTCTTTGTTCCTGCCAAAGCCCATGGGAGATACAATATGAAGAACTGAAAACCTGCCCTTGCCTATGGACTATGTTCGATGCCTTTAATGTTTTTCTAGCTTTATGCAGAGGTAATAAAGTGCATGCTGTTACTGTATCCTGTTCTTGTTTCCTTAAAGGAGAATTATAACTTGTAAAGGATAAGGTAACCAACAAATATGTATCTCCTGAAAGGTGACCTTTCAGAGAATCTTTTCAAACTGACACATGAATCATGAATAAATATTGCTATTATACATCTTTTACCTTGAGCCACTAGTTTATGGTACAGTCTTCATTTAAGAGTAGTGATAGGTGAATTTATTTGGCAGGCGCGAATTCGCAGCGAATTCCCGTGAATAAATTCCCGTGAATAAATTCGCAAAACCGCAGTGAAAATCCGCCGTTTCGCGAATTTCACGGGGAATTTGCATATTTTTCTGCAAAGTGAAATGGCCCAAATTCGCCCATCACTATTTAAGAGGCATGTTATTACAGAATTAGTTACGATCTAGTTTTCAGACTGTAGAGCACAACAGATCTGTTGTATTTAATGATTACATCAATTAAAAATAAATAAAATGACCTCATCGAAACTGTCTCTGAAAGTGAAAACCATTAACAGAGACTGAAACTGGCTCTGGGATTTATAACAATAACCTTTGCCAAGGTTTCATACATGTGACACTGGGACAAAGTCACTGAGATTTGCTGCCAGGAATTCCTGATTATCTAACAATACAGCTGAAAGACTGTCTATTGCTCTTTTCCTGCTTTCTGATACCCCCCTGCAAGCTGTGTTTAACTGCAGTGTTCATATTTATCCCTGTCAGCAGGTCCGGACTGAGAATTAAAATAGGCCCTGGCATTTCAGGTACACAGAGGCCCAATCAGCCCACATAGAGGCCCAAACAGCCTCCACCAGCCCACTAAATACTGACTTTCTATGGGACCTTATAGCAGCCCCTCTGGCATTTGCCAGAAACCACAGATTGCCAGTCCGGGCCTGCCTGTCAGTGTTAACTATGTATAATCCTGTTTTGTAGAAACAAGGCCTGCTTAGTTTTCCAGGAATCAACAATTTACATGTGGTCCTAAAGCATCATAAAATGTATGGATTGTGCATACCCATCTGTAGCAAACGACCAAAGAAGAAAAGAGTTTTCCTAATCGCCTTGTAAGGCTGCAATATCTTGTCTACTATGTACACACGGAATGGCTCATAAATGTATTTTATCGTTAGCCACTAATGTCTCTAAAGATCTCTCCTTCATGGTGCATAATGGGTAGGGCAGTCGGCATTGATGTTCTATATTTATACTGACTGTCAAAGGATTTAGTGACTAAGGTGCATCTTTTGCACGTGGTGCAAATAAAAGAACATGTGGCGAATGATCATACCCAGAAATCATAGATCAAATATAGTTTTGTGCTGTTCCTCCAATGTGCTTAGTCTCAGTGCAGAATCCTGGTATTATTTAGGCTACAATACATAAACATACAATTAAAGATAAATACTGAAGCTTAAAACACGCTTATCTATTGATTAGCAGCTAGGATCACTAACTACAGTATGTTATGTTGGGTCAAGATCAGCAGCATTGTGCCTCAACCTCAGAGCATCCATAGATAGCATTAGCATGGTGTAGCCAATCCTAACCTGACTATGATCTGGTCACTGATTATAGGGACATTAAACTGTAACAGTGTTTGTAAATGAGCCTTATGCTCTCTGTTTACGCCTCTTGTCTCTCTGTTGAGGTTTGTTCAGTCCCCATCAGGGACCTTATCTTGGTTTATCTCAACATACTGAGGTTTATCATTGATTCCCTCTCAACTTAAACTGTTGCTGCTTACATGGGCTGAGTACCCATAAATTGCATTCCTGATGTTTCCTTGCCAATCTTTAACAATATTTTTAATATTAATAAATACAACTACTAACATCATTTCAGGAAAGTAAACATTTAGCTCACCTTCATTTAGAGATGCCCCCTTTCGGTTTTATTTGGCAGGCTGGGTCTGTTTAGAATTGGGAGTGGAAAACTGCTTTTCCAAAGTATATAAAGTATGTTCTTTTATGGCCAGGTCAGGTATCCATAGCCTTTAAAAGGGGAGACACCACAAGGATGTGACTTTTTGGGTCCCAATTGCTGAATGGGGTGGATGGTATTGGGGGGTCTGAGACAAAAAGCCTCAGTAGGAAGAGAAGATCCAAAAAAGCTAGGAGTAATTTGTATTAGGTCATATCCTGTAAGTGTTCACTCTAAAATGAGAGTCAGGCTTAGGGTAGTTGGGGGAGCAGCCAGAAGGATAAGTACCATGTGTGTGTAGGTACTCAAGCTGTCAAGCTAAGTCATCTTGTGAAACGTTGTGAGAGCCTTGAACTCTCTGTATGTCTTGGCTGTGCCAAATATCACCAATGGAAGTAATACTGAAACACTGTGAAGTCATTGTTTAGAGAGAAATTAAACATGTAACTTTTGTTTTTACTGTTATTTAACTGTTGTCGGCGAATGTTCACCAACTCCACCACACTTCGCTCCACTTTGCAAATAACTTTGGTGTAAATTCGCTACCACTACACTAATTCACTAAAATGCAAAGTTGCAACTCTGTAGCCGAATGCTGGCGAAGTTTCACTAGCGTTAATTCGTCAGCGTGAGCATTTCATAGCAAACTGTTATGCTTAGGTCAAATTAAATAGGGTGGGTACATATACTGTATGTCGTATATATATGTCTTTATTAGAGATGTTGGTGCAAATGCTCAGGCCCGGATTTGTGGAAAGGCCACCTAGACCTGGGCCTAGGGCAGCAGGATTTTAGGGGGGCGACATGCTGCCCAACCACACCCACATTGGTTCAAAAACACTGGAGATGTGCTGGAGAAACAATTTTTTTAATTTCCCATGTGCCAATCCCCATTGTTCTGGTCCAAATGATGAAAATGTGCACGAATAAAGGGGAGGGGAGGGGACAGGGGCAACAAACTGCAGTGGGCCTAGTGGAGTACACTGTGTAAATCCAGCCCTGCAAATGCTTGAAGCCGCCACTTATTATTTCAAATATCAAGGAAGCAAAATAAAGAGATCCTATAATGCCCTAGACATGAGCCCACCCTAAAACAAATGTGGCATGACCCTCAAATGGTTAATAGTTAGATCTTTTGAAGGCAATCCCGCTTTAAAATATGAAAAAACACCAGTGTTTTTTTTTAGAACTTTTCAGCAGACAGGGTATGATGTCACTGATATAAGATTAAGAAGGATGAAGCTTCATCTTATCAGTTCGCCAAGTCTAAGTTGTTGAAGGAAACTCATAAAAATGTCCCTATGGATGGGATTTCTGGCGAATTTTCGCTAGCGACCGCCACTTCGCCCTTTAGTAAATCTGCCCCACTGAATCTTGCCAGGCAAATTTGAGAAGTAAAAAGGCAGTGTCTTCAGTGGTACAGCGGTACAGTTGCTAAATAGTGTTACAGTACTATTATTAAAGTGACTTAACCTACTTTGTGTACCTTTGTGTCTGTCCAGACTTGCTTGTTTAAAGTTCTTGCAGATTTTGCCTACAATTGCATGGCATTTATTAAATCATGGGCAAATAAACAGATCCCTTATCACAGTGGGATCACAAATGTCTCCATTGGTAATAATCCATGGGCAAGGGTAGTAATAATATAATAAAAGGGTGCCTTGAGAATCCATGTTTTTCATTTTAAAGTTGGACTGTACAGCTGTACAGATATCTTTATTTATTATCAGGGCTTGAAACTATTCTTTATTTTAAAACCAACATTCATTATATTGTAAATATATATTCCTATTATGGCTGGTTATTAGTTTATATAGGATATTTAGTCAGATATTTAGCCCAATCAGTTGGCTTTCTCAGTACATTCTTAACCATTGATGCAAGCTTCTTAAGGGAATGTGATAATCCTAAAGCACTTAGCCCTATGCACTAAAACAGAGAATCATTTCCCAGCTAGAAGGTGACATCCACATAGGCACAAGTTAAATCGCCTTTGAAAACGTCATACAGCTGGCAGGGAAGAAGAAGAATATAAAACAAAGGCAAGGAATTGTCTACTGTTGAACTTAGCAACCATCTGATTTAATGAAAGAGTCTGTCCTGCCAAATAGTTCTTCTCATTCCAACAAATTCTCGCTTAATAACTAATGCTACGTCTAACCTTCGTTGTGAAACAAACCAACAATGTTTTACCTGGCAACAGGCTTATCAATAGCTCAGCAATAGGCAGCCCTCCCAATGCACGTTATTACTGTTCCATGTGATGCCTTGGGCAAGGATTTCAAGCAACCGCTCCAAGTTCTTCCAGAAACTGCACAGATGGATTGGTAGCAGAGAGGTTGAACTCTGGTTATGAGCAGCAGTCTAAAGATTGCTCCCAGGAGATAGCGCTGCACTATACTCTGTTTTCAGTGAATGTTTGTTCTTGTAGTGTTCTACTGTCATAGTAATTTGTATTTGTAATTGTGGATTTATTATGCTGATAACTAGGATTGCTTACATTTTAATATTTCTCTCTTTTATACATATATACTGTATATATATAATACCAGCATCTATCTCTGGAAGGATGGGAGTCTGGTACTGGTATTGGCTGTCTTTTCCTTTGCTGCTTTTAAGAAGGCTATATAAAGCTTTCAAACTGTTAACTGATAACGCTCTAGTTGTATAAGGCTTTGCTCTACCATGGCTTCCAACAGATGTTCAGTCTCATGGAAATCGTATTAAGAACCTGACCCCTGCATCCCTTGCCTTGCGTTCCTGTTCACTAACAATGAAACGCTTGACATCGACTTTTTTGGAATAATACTGGCCACAGCTTTTATTGATTACAATTAATTCTTTAACCATGTTCATAACCGACAATCTCCGCATATATATAAATAACTCCATATGTAAGCATGACCATGTAACATTTAATAACGGTACATAACTCCTTTAACAATTTCATACAATAGTGCCAAATATAGAGCCCCCTGTCAGCCTGCCCTTCACCACACTGGCCCTTGAGGTCCTCTAGCTGCAACCCATTGGTTCAGAGAAAAAACAGCCACCCATTAACTCTGTGACTCCAATAGCCGATGCTCTTGATCGCTAACTCCCCAAAGTCCCCACCCGTCTCATGTAATAGGTTGCCACCACTCCACCAGCTCTGGCCACCCACCTTTAGGGGTTAAACCACTGGCCAAACCTCTGACTCCTCGTGGCACCTGCTCTCACCCCCCTGGCAGACTGACAAGGGCCCGGCCCCCCAGCTGTGATGATACTTCCGTCCCCCAGTCCATCCCAATTGACTGTTCCAGTACTGAATCCCTGGTATCCAACTCTACTTAGGCCACCAAAGTGACAACTAGCCAATTGCCTGTCCCCCATTAACCATTCCCAGGGAGGGTGGGAGGGAACTGCTCCCTCTCGCTGTTTTTTTAAAATGGCTGAACTCTCTTCAGTCTCCTCCGCAAAATGGTGCTCACTTAGCTCCGCCCCCACAGCCTCCACCAATTAGACGGCTGTTACCCAGCTGTGACCAGAACTCCCCTTATGGCTGCATAGCATCATGGCCGCCCCTCCTCCAAGCCTGCTGCTGCTCTCCGGGTCTCACATTCTTGCAGCTGTTGCTTATTGATTGTAACAGATAATTCTAGCTGTTTCTCTGACTCTCAGATGGTCATGGTGATGTTTCTTTATGGATATACTACTAATCACAGATTCTCCCTAGGATGAATTATAATTGCATATGTTGATTGAACTCTTCTGGTGGTGGCTAAGGGGCCCATTCACTAAGTTCGAGTGAAGGAATAGAGGAAAAATAGTCTGACAAGAGGTCACCCATTCCAATTAGAAGTACAATCATAATACAAGTTGATCCAGGGACTGGTCCGATTGCCATTTTGGAGTCAGGTAGAATTTTTTTCTGCCTCTTAGTCAAATTGAAGAGGCTTCAGGTGGGGCTTTTTGCCTTCCTCTGGATTAACTAGCAGTTAGGCAGGTTATAGACATAAAAAGGTTGAACTTGATGGACAGGTATCTTTTTTTCAAGCTAACTTACTATGTTACTATGTTGTGGTACAATTTTGCTTCAAAGACTGGCACAATTGCTGCTATGGAGTTAGGAATGAATTTTTCCTCCACACTGTAGAAAACCTCGGATATGTTTTGCTCGCCTCTCTCTAAAAAGAAGTTTTAGTATGTCTTGAATGAAAAATAAGATCTAATTAGTGAGATGTACTTCCAATATATTCCAATTCTAGTAAATAAAAAAATAAGCCATAAGGATTCTATTTTCCTATATGATATTCAGATGAAGCAGGCTTATTTGGAAAGAACGTCTGTTTCATCTGCAGGAGCATACGTTTAAAGGAGAAGGAAAGCTCCAGGGCGCAAAACCCATCCCCCCCTCCCCTCCGTTGCCCCCCCTCCCTCCTCCCCCCTGGCCTACCTGTCCCCCTGGGCAAATGCCCCTAACTTGTTACTCACCCCTCTGCGCAGGTCCTGTCCACGGAGTTCGCAGTCGCCATCTTCTCCCACGCGCGTCTTCTTCCTCCTCTGACCGGCGTTTTCTGGCGCATGCGCAGTAGGAACAGGTACCGGTACGGCTCTACTGCGCATGCGCCGAATGTCACGAAGTGAAATCGGAAAACTTCGTGACATTCGGCGCATGCGCAGTAGAGCCGTACCGGTACCTGTTCCTGTAGGAACAGGTACCGGTACGGCTCTACTGCTCATGCGCCGAATGTCACGAAGTGAAATCGGAAAACTTCGTGACATTCGGCGCATGCGCAGTAGAGCCGTACCGGTACCTGTTCCTACTGCGCATGCGCCAGAAAACGCCGGTCAGAGGAGGAAGAAGACGCGCGTGGGAGAAGATGGCGACTGCGAACTCCGTGGACAGGACCTGCGCAGAGGGGTGAGTAACAAGTTAGGGGCATTTGCCCAGGGGGACAGGTAGGCCAGGGGGGAGGAGGGAGGGGGGGCAACGGAGGGGAGGGGGGGAGGGGTTTTGCGCCCTGGGGCTTTCCTTCTCCTTTAAGAGAAGCAAAGAATAATTCTAGGAAGCATGGCCTCCTTTCCTTTTAACAGTTTCTGTCTGAATAAAATCTGGATTTGCTCTCTGTTGCAGAAATATGAAATATTGTGTACAGCTATTTAAAAGAGATGTCAAAAGACACATTCTTAGCCAGCATGTTTAGAATTGGAATGATTTTTCTGTATAATGGCTTGTCCAAGACACTTCATAGGAAGCTATCATTCACATATAAAGAACTCTAAAGAATATTTTTTACCCTTGAAATGATGTGTTCTTGGCTAGTAATAAATAGGACACATCCTATATTGAGAGACTAGACACTTACTTCCTGTGAGTGAATACAGGGCTGGGACACATTATTTCAGTCCGCTTTTCAGTAACAAAAAAATAACTTTTAGATACCCTAGAAATTGATATAGTACATTGTGTACCTTATTCTGTCTGACTCATGTTGAGAAGAGTGTTTTTTCTACAGAGAGGGATGTACAAATGTTATGGGTTTTTTCTTTAAGCAAGTGTTTTGTAAGACATCTGGCCAGAGAAGATAGCAGATGTCTGACAACAATGGGGACTGCCATGGATGATAAAGATTTAAAAATGCAGGCAGGCAATAACAGGTGCTCAAAAAATGGTATCAAATGACACACAGGAACTCTTTCTCATTTTAAAGGTTCCTATATTTAGCTCCGAAGAGTTTTGACTCACTAACATCCCATATTATGAATAATATCCCTCTGATCGAACTCAAAAAGTCACGTGGCCTAACTATTGGGAAATTCAATGTCCCCTAACTGCTTTTTAATTTAATTTGTTGCTAATAATTTCAATTTCATTTCTTTGTTAATAAATTTAGTCTAAGCTGGCAGGGTCGGACTGGGGGGCTTCGGGCCCACCGGGGCTATTGCTTCACGGAGCAGTGCGCATGCGCGCAGCGCCGCGTTTGTGCGCACGCGCGCAGCAATACCTTTGTGCGCATGCGCAGATCCTCTATTCTACCGCGACCCCCGACAAAGTGGGGTCGCGCAGCCAAACGTAGCAGATCTGGGCCGGCGGGGCCCACAAGAGCCCGGGGCCCACCGGGTTTTTTCCCGGTGTCCCGGCGGCCCAGTCCGACACTGTAAGCTGGAAATTAAATTCTCAGAACAGTTGACAAACTACCATTATGCCATTGTTCATGATATTACCTGCTTTGTTTGGGGGATTTCAAGTAATGCAAAAACCATGCGAAGAAATGTCCCAGCAGGAGGATAAGAAGGGTGGAAGATCCAGTGGTTTGAGCATTAAGCCATGTAGCATCAGATTATATGACAGTTGAACCTCATTTTTTACTTGATGATTTGGGACAACCCTTAAACTTAGCTTCTTAACAGCTGCCCAGTGACATGGGTAGACCCATTAAATAAAGATCAAATTTTAGAGGCATTAGAGATTTTTTAAACCACAATTAAACTCATTTTCTCTAAAACCACAAATGCCATGAAAGTTATTAAAAGTCCTGATTATAAAAAGTACAAAAAAAAGCCACTGAACAATCCAAAACCCTCAAATTGTCTTTGCAAGAAAAGAAAGACATCTTCCACTGACTTCTGCATGACTTTGACAGCTTTTGTGTGGCATACTTCTGTATACATGGATTGTATGGCTCAGGCACTTGGTAACCTTCCATAGCCCTCCTCTAGTGTTATAAACCCCCCTTTAAGAAAACAGCAACTTGTAGATAGGTGTATGAATAGTAACTGAAATAATAAAACATCTTATGAAAACCAAATCAAAAAGAAGAGGACGTGTAACGTTTTGTCTCCATCACTCTTCTGCCTATAGCAGGACAGAGAACAAGGAGTGTGGTCAAGGGATATGCCAGGTCAATACTAAACAGACAATATTTTATAGTCAGTCAATCAGCTTACACAAATCATCTGTGGCTAAATTGGCAACAGGTGAAACAAGCCATGCTTACCAACAATTACAAGCATAGCCATAGGAGTTAACCAGAATCTTAGCTATCTGCTCATTTAGAGCATTGGTAATGCAAACATCACAAGAACACCAGTTCCTGGTTCAACTCCAGGCAGGTTATCACAGGAAGTTTCCCAAAATGAGGGATTAAAAGCAAAGCTAATTAAGAGCTTTTAAGTCCCACCTATTTTCTACTTCCATGGCAAAAAGAGAGGGTGTTATTGGTCAATGTCTTTTAGTATTTAGTATTTCAGCCACATGCTTCTTCCAGTGACCTCTTCCTGGAAGAAGTCCTGGCCACTTCTGCCTCTAGTTTGAAGCTGTTGTTGAAGAATCATAAGTAATAAACAAAATATATGAAAGGCTGACACTCAATAAGGTATCAAAAGAGATGTGTTAGTGATGGACTCACAGTCTAAGAACTACCTTTGGAGAGCAGCTGGGCACTCGGTCCAACATCTATTCCACAGCCACAACTGCCATGCAACTGTGACTTTATCATTGATAAGTGGTGACTGTGGTGAGTTGATGTTCTGTGCTATCCTTCCAGGAGTCCTAAACTTTCCCTTTTAAACTCACTGTACAGAGGCAACACACAGTTACTCTGTAACCTTGCCAGGCATTATATCAATAGAACACATAGGAATAAACCTTCTGTGATAAATGAATTGGCAGTGAATGTTTGCCGACATGTACCTGTAAGGATGGAGCCTCCTGTCTAAAGCAGATAAGTGATTGCAATTTTGTTGCCAAGTCACTGAGAAATATGGAATTTAATCTTCTGAACTCTTGCATTTTCTCCAGGGCTTATTTGACTATGAAATGATTGTGTCTTGCAGAATAAGACAGACGTGTAAGAAATTAAGCAATATCTAGGGCTTTAAAAGAGCTCAGATAATGGAAGCTGCGACAGTTTTGCTTGTAGATATAGTATTATGTGGATATTATTGGTAGATATGGGGGAGTAGTAATCAAGGCAGGCAGAAAATATTTTTAGGGGGTAACAACCACAAGAAAATAGTATTTGTCTTGTTTGAAGTGAAAGGAACAAAACCTATAAAACCCCCTTAAGAAGGGAAAAATATGTATTCACCAAAATATAGTCATAGGTTTTAGTTTCCGTGCCCTTGAGAAACTAGTAGGCACCTTGCACAATAATCATTAGTTCAAGGGTTTCTAGGGGGTTATTTATCAAAGTCCGAATTGATCTCAATATTTTCTGCTACAAACTCAGATCAAATCCGCTCGGGTTTTTTACGCTTATTTATTATTACATTTTCCCTAAAAATTTGCTTTGCAGGAAATAATCAGATTTTCACGTTTTTTTTTCGTAATTTTCACCTGTAAACTCTGAAAACTTTGGGGTATTGCCCAAAACAGACATCAAAAAATCATTGGGAATTCTCCCATGGACTTATATGCAACCTCAACTGGCCTGAGATGCCGGATTTTCAGATTCTGACTTTTCAATCCTTGGGATTTAATAAATTCCGAAAATTAGTGATTTATGAGAAGTCTTATTTTATATAAAAAAAAAATCACAAATTTTTCGTGATTTTTGCATTCGGAGTTTAGTAAATAACCCCCATAGTGTTTGACAGTGTAGCATGATTAGAAAATAACAAGGCCTTAAAGCCATTACTTTATCTAAGGTCAAAATCAGCTGCCCTGGCTCTTATGACCCCAAGATAACAATGTTACCTATTTCCAATGAAATATGCATCGTATTAATATTGTTTGCCATTCAAATAGCTTTAGAATTATAGCTGAAATACAGTTACAAGTTCATACAATCATCGCCAGACTTATTATGCCCCCTGGTTTAGTTACATTAATTTCTCCGATGCTTTATACTATTTAAATTCTTTCTTAATTCTTTCTGTTGATTGACCCTAAAGGGGATTTTCACATTTAGGCAAATGTCCATATATAAACATCTCTTGCCATTAAAAACCTTTTTGCAATTGATCTTGCTTTTTTAAATAAAGTGCTTTTTTAAGATGATCTTTACTAATGATGTTCTTTGCAGTTTTTTCAATTTACCCTAACCAAGGGGAGTCTCTAACACCCAGCTTGCAACAATGGATTTAAATTCTGATTCAATCGGCTGAATTGTGCCAGCTAATCATATCAGACACCTGCACATTAGCAGAAATGTAAGGAGCATGCTCAGTAGAGCTTCAGGCTTCTTTGTCATGGCAGTGGGAAGATTCAGAAGAAGCAGCCTAAAAGAGAACATGGGGAAACATAATAAAACCTCTGCAACAGCAAGCACAGTTACTGTATCGTGAAAACATTTTATTTTAAAAAAGTAATATGAATGAAGGTGAATAGCCCCTTTAATCCATCTGTGTCACATGATTCAATGGCAGTTGCTGCCAGTCTTGCAAGTCATCTCAAGTTTTGTTGCCAGCTGCTGCAAGCCAGGAAAGCTGTTTGTATCCATCCAAACAGAGGTATAGAAGGTATAACAAGAGCCAATGGGTGGGATAAGAGAACATCTTCCGATGTATTATACCTAGCCACTAATGAAACTTGTAACAAGACAGCAGCATCAAATCATAAAGGATAGCACAGGCAAAATGAATTCCATTATGGTGAAGTAATCCGAATCCCCAGCACTACCATAACTATAGGGTTAGGTTAATCTAATCATCATCATTCTTGCATTCTGCACAGTTTGCTTTGACTCTTGAAACAATGTAGCAGTCAGTTGTCCTTCAGCCAAGACTTTATTCCCCACAGTGCCTTGGTTCAAATAACTTTAAAACCAATTAAAGATCAAAATCAACTTGTTCTATAACTGTAACGATCTGTTACCTGGGATCCCGGTGGAGGACAGCTGGTCCTAGGCGGACAGATGGCAACTGGAATTCATCTATGGCTCCGGTCTTCATCGACGCCCTTTTGGGGCCCCGGACTTTCTGCGGCGGAGTCAGCAAAGGAGTCAAGCATGTTAGCCAAAAGCGAAGTATCCAGGGATCAGGCAAAGGCGTAGTCACTTAAAGGCAGTGGTCGGTTTCAGGAAGCAGAGAAGCGAAGTACCAAGGGATAAGGCAAAAGCGTCGTCAAGTTCAAGCAGTGGTCGGTCCGGGCAGCGAAGGTACAAGGTTGAATTAACAGGCCAAGGGTCGAATAAACAGGAAAGCAGGCAAGCGGGGCTTGAGCAGGAACTGTGGAAACAGAAGCCAGCTTGGGCAATGTGAGGAGGAAGAGGAAGGTATTTAAGGGGACAGGAACCAATCAGGAGCAGGCTGAGGAAGACAGACAGATCAGGGACCAATAGGAAGCCAGGCGCCCAATTTAGAGGTCATAGCTCCTCAGTGTTTTGGTGGGAGCATCCATTTTGGCATGCACCGGTGTTTATGCGCCGGCGCCTTAGTTGACGCGCTCCAGCGTTTATGAGCTGGCGCGCTGCCGGTGTTACAATAATGCTGCTCATATCTCCTCTTAAGCTTCTCTTTTACAGTGTAAACAACCCCAACATGGGCAAACCCAAACATTTTACCTAATAACCAAGGCCTTCCATATCTTTATTAACTCAGTTGGACATACTCTTTCATTGATATCTATGTTAAGCACCGGAGACCAAAACTGCACAGCCTATTCTAGATGGGTCCTCAAAATTGCTTTGTAAAAATGATGAATTATCCTCTCATCCGATTAATCTATACTGGCCCTAACAGTTGTGGTTTATTAAATCCCACTTTACATTTGTCAAAATTGAATTTTATCTGCCACTTAGTCACTCGGATTGCCAGTTTGTCTAGATCCTCCTGCAGGAATGACACATCTTGGATGAAGTTAATTTGCCTGCATATTTTTGTGTCATAGGCAAACACTGATACACTACTTTCTATGCCCTCCTCCAAGTAATTAATAAGCAAACTTAATACAAGTGAGAACCCTGTGGAAGCCCTATTCCAAGTAAAGAATGTCAATCACCCTCTGTACAAAATCCTTCAACCACTTTTTGAATTTATTAAAAGCAATACAAAGACCTATAGATCTTAATAGTGATCTCGGTGGTTTCTGCTGTACCCACTGTCCTAGTTTCTACTTATTTAATCATAAAAAGAAACTTATTCTGTAAGGGTTTCGCACTTCCCTATGGAGACCGAGTATTAGTCATTTATCCTCAAATCACCATTTTTGGTAAATCTAAGGCATATATTTGTAATGAAGCATGGTACCAAGATGATCCAAGTTTTCTCTAGCTGTCTTAACCTCTCCAAGCACCAGCAAGTGTACCATTAGGGAATGGATTACATGTTTATGGCATATATAACATGATTATTATTAGGATGAGAAACTATTTTAGACTATTTGTTTATGTCTTACACACCCCAGTAGTCCTTGATCCCTGTCAAGAGACACCAAACCTTTTGTAGCATCAAAGTCAACAGCACGTTCTTATATAATATTGGCAATTGACCAGAGGACTGCACATGCATAGTTTGACTTTTGAAGCACATCAAAATGTTTATCCCGCTGTAGACATCAGCTTCATAAAACAATACTTGATTAAAAACAGAAACCAAGCTTTGTGTAGCCAATAAAGGGGAATAAATTGTAGTTTACGTCAAAATTATGTAATGCCATTCCTGTTTTTCATCTGAATTTAATGCAAGTGCAAATTGAAGAAAGGAAAATAAAAGGAATCAACAACCGGCTGCATTCTTACCTCACTATATCGAGGCATTTTAATGGAGAAGGAAAAGTTGTCGAATTTGGAGAAAATCCTATTTTCTGTAACCTTTAATAGGATCTTTGCTACTTCTCAGTAGAGTTTATGAAATCTCCTTTACTAACTTATGACTCACTGCTCAGTGTTCCTCTTCAAACAATAATATTGTGGTGACCATCCAGTTTCTTCATTCAGCTAGGTACACAGCCAAAATCTTAATGAGATCCAGCATATAAAAAGAAGAAAGTGATAAAATCGCAAGTATGCTTCTATTATTACCAAAGCAAATCAAACAAACCACAACCTTTTCACTGGACTGTTGTTTCTAGAAATGCATAGGCTTTGTTCCAAGCATAATGAGGCATACAAGTAGATTTTAAAGTAGGCAGAGTCCCACAGACAGATCTATGAACAGAGTTCATAAATTATAACAGCATCCCCCTCCTGGCCTTTCTTACCTAATGAATACACTTGAGCTCTGCTTAAATATTATATACCCAATCTTGGCTGTTACCCTGTAGTTGTTGCTGAGCTACTATTCCCAGCATCCCTCTGATAGATTTTGGCTGCTGGGCAAAGCTCAATGACAAGGTAGGACCTACAAATGCCTTTTCATGGCTTCTATTGGAAGGTTATATTGGTGTCAAGGATTATGTAGGGGGCGCTGTGGAGGCAGATGAGGTAAGGGTGAGTCCTTGAGGCAAGAGCTGTATGTGCCTAAGAGGACATGGCAAGGAAAAGGCAGGAACAGAGTGACGAGGGCATTGAGCTAGAAAAGGATGAGGAGCAGACTGGAAATGAAAAAGACTGGTGCAGATGTAGTTCCGATTAGGAGCAGACTAGACAGGAACAAGGACGGAGCGGGCGTAGGTCAGATGAGGAGAGAGGTACGGGCGTAGATCGGAAGCAGACTGTAAGGCAGGACAAGGCAAGACAAGGAAAGAAGGCTAGAGCAGTCACCTTTAGCTAGGGACAAGGCCACAGTCAGGCCCGGATTTGCGGCAAGGCCGCATAGGCCCGGGCCTAGGGCGGCAAAAAAATAGGTGCGGCATGCCGCCCAGCCGCATTATGGGGACGCGTGCGCCTGGGAAGGGGAGGTGAATACACTTGAGCTCTGCTTAAATATTATATACCCAATCTTGGCTGTTACCCTGTAGTTGTTGCTGAGCTACTATTCCCAGCATCCCTCTGATAGATTTTGGCTGCTGGGCAAAGCTCAATAACAAGGTAGGACCTACAAATGCCTTTTCATGGCTTCTATTGGAAGGTTATATTGGTGTCAAGGATTAGGTAGGGGGCGCTGTGGAGGCAGATGAGGTAAGGGTGAGTCCTTGAGGCAAGAGCTGTATGTGCCTAAGAGGACATGGCAAGGAAAAGGCAGGAACAGAGTGACGAGGGCATTGAGCTAGAAAAGGATGAGGAGCAGACTGGAAATGAAAAAGACTGGTGCAGATGTAGTTCCGATTAGGAGCAGACTAGACAGGAACAAGGACGGAGCGGGCGTAGGTCAGATGAGGAGAGAGGTACGGGCGTAGATCGGAAGCAGACTGTAAGGCAGGACAAGGCAAGACAAGGAAAGAAGGCTAGAGCAGTCACCTTTAGCTAGGGACAAGGCCACAGTCAGGCCCGGATTTGCGGCAAGGCCGCATAGGCCCGGGCCTAGGGCGGCAAAAAAATAGGTGCGGCATGCCGCCCAGCCGCATTATGGGGACGCGTGCGCCTGGGAAGGGGAGGTGAATACACTTGAGCTCTGCTTAAATATTATATACCCAATCTTGGCTGTTACCCTGTAGTTGTTGCTGAGCTACTATTCCCAGCATCCCTCTGATAGATTTTGGCTGCTGGGCAAAGCTCAATGACAAGGTAGGACCTACAAATGCCTTTTCATGGCTTCTATTGGAAGGTTATATTGGTGTCAAGGATTAGGTAGGGGGCGCTGTGGAGGCAGATGAGGTAAGGGTGAGTCCTTGAGGCAAGAGCTGTATGTGCCTAAGAGGACATGGCAAGGAAAAGGCAGGAACAGAGTGACGAGGGCATTGAGCTAGAAAAGGATGAGGAGCAGACTGGAAATGAAAAAGACTGGTGCAGATGTAGTTCCGATTAGGAGCAGACTAGACAGGAACAAGGACGGAGCGGGCGTAGGTCAGATGAGGAGAGAGGTACGGGCGTAGATCGGAAGCAGACTGTAAGGCAGGACAAGGCAAGACAAGGAAAGAAGGCTAGAGCAGTCACCTTTAGCTAGGGACAAGGCCACAGTCAGGCCCGGATTTGCGGCAAGGCCGCATAGGCCCGGGCCTAGGGCGGCAAAAAAATAGGGGCGGCATGCCGCCCAGCCGCATTATGGGGACGCGTGCGCCTGGGAAGGGGAGGTGAGGTGGGCGCTAGGACCGTGCGGCTGCCTGGTCGGACCCCGCGGCCTAGGGGCGCCCCTCATTGAAATCCGGCACTGGCCACAGTGCTAGTATAGGAACCAATGCTCAGGCAAGGAGTGTGAGGAGGGCCGGCCTTAAATAGGGCAGAGTCCGTCCAGATTGTCTGACTCCAAACCACCAATCATGCTGCTGTTGGGCTAGGGCTGCAAAGGCTAGGTAACATATAGTGAGTGACCCTGGAGGCTGCTCCTCTGGCCCAATGGTTAAGGTGTTAAGCCAAAAACCCAAAGGTCCCTGGCTCAAATCCCAGCAGAGCCTAACAATTGGCGCATATGCACATGACTGTAAAAAGTCTGGTTTATCTGTAAACAGAAACTTAAAGTAATTTATAATGGTGCTCCTGTCCCATCTTGGCTCCAATTCAGCCAATCTATCTGGAAAAGATCTCATTATTAATTTTGCTATATCCCAGATTTCCTTGCCTTATAGCACTGTTTGTTTTAGATGTTTTGGGATGAGGCTTCTGTTGTTGTGCAAAAGTTACAGATATATGAAAACATTGGTTGGCCTATCTAGGTCTTTGTATACAGTATCTGTATGCAAGAGTGAAGTCAGAACACAATACAGAGTGGGGGTCATCCCATACTTAATTTTTAAGAATTTCCCTTTCTCTTTCTCCAGGGTATTCTCGGACTGTCCAATCAACAATAAGGTTCTGAGCTTCTAAGATTATCTCACCATTAGGAATACAAGTTCACTAACCGAGAAAAGTCAGGCATCTAAAGTGCAACTTCCAGTAAGGTGCAGGCTTCCTTGAATTCCCCTGTTTATACTGTCAGAAATACTTAGGGCTGGAACTAATGGCAGCCAGTAGATATATGTGCCTTAGGCCCAATGCAGAGTAATCAGTGGCGATGGTGCAACAAGCAAAGAATTCCAGGCTGGTATTGAGCGGCAAGGTAGCCATACTTACTGAAATGTTTGCATAGGGCACCATGGCATGTGCATCAAGTGGCCAGGGGGGTGAGTGAGCAAGTGTGAGGTGTGGAAGACAGACAGAGTGAAAGTCCAAGTAGTATTGCTTTGGGTGCCAATACTACTTGGTCTGGTTCTGGTAAAACTGTTGTTTGCTTCCCATCCTGTCATGATTCTTTTGTCAATATTTTCTTTGATATCCTTCCCTGTTGCTGAACCCTGAAACAGTTTTACCTTATTTCCAGTTCCTGTATGTTGCACTAAATCCATAATGTTTAATCCCAGTTTACAAAACTAGATTTGAGCAAAATCCCCAATAATTTGCTTAGTCTCAAAAAGTCACATTTTGGTATGCAATGCCAAGCGACTTTAAGGGTTCAGATTTGGTTTGGCTTAGCATTACAATTTGAACAAATTCATCAGACAGGGCTGGGATTCAGCCTGTGGAGGTTTGGGGAAACAGGAGGATTTTGAGGTGGGGTCCTTCTATATCGGTTGTGCTTGGAATTTTGAGGTTTAGGTTATCATCTGAGTAATGGAAAAGAGTTCTATGTTATGTATGTGTATTTTTTTCTCCCTAATGATGCTTATCTGAAGAAAGTTTTGTCAATGTACTCCTAATACCATTTTCTCTGTGACATGGTGCTCTATAACAAAATGAAAAGCCTTGGCAATAGATGTATGCTAAGAGCCCTTGGAAAGTACAGCAGCATGACCTTTTCTGGTCTCCCAATGCAGGTCTGATACCAGCAAGCCCTATTTGTTTTTTAAAAACCACAGAAAATATTCCAAGTATTTCATTAATCATCACTGAGCCTCAGCAGTTCTCCAGAATTAGTCTGTAAGAATGCAATGAATGGACCAACCAGCTGCTTCATGTACAGAAAGGCATGATTTGGCAGTCTCACCCCCTATTTCATTATGTGTAGAACAGATTAAATAATGAATTCTATGAGTGGCCTGGGGTACCCAAAATTGAGATATTCATGTTTTTAACTGAATCAAACCTCTTTATGAAGATTATGTACTGACATTTCTATGCTTACTGTTTTTATACGGCAGGATATCAGTTGTCCAAAAGAGCATAGTTTTATAAATAATCCTTGATGATATTTCAATGAATAAATATTGCCGACCCAAATGGGAGCAATGGTATTTCAATCTAAACAGGAACACCTTCTTTCACAGGATATTTATCCATATATCGCAGCAATGGTCCCAATCACTGACTTCCCTGACTCTTTCTCTATGTCTTTTACCTTTTAGCAAATGCAAACAACATAAAAGGAAGCCAAAACCAACATCTCTCCCTGCAGGAACACTCAGCTTTTATGGCCAGCCTAGCCATAGCGTTAAAGACTGACCTGTTACAAGCCATTGACTTGTCCTTTGACTTCTACCTCTTAATAAATATTGTAGCATTCCTAGAATTCCAGAGGGCCGCTTCTGAGCTCTGGCCTTTCTCTAACAAGTGACTCATTCAACAGGCTGTTCTCAAGAAGCCTGAGCTGGCACTGGTCCACCACAGAAGCTGCAGCTGTATCCTTTCCATATAAGGCAAGAGGCACAAAACTAGTTAAAGCGCCGCTATGAAAACAGAGGATTTCATATTTTTACACATTACAGCAGGATGTTAACAATTATACCCATTATAAAAGAGCCTTTGTTTGCCTCCTTCTGGATAAACGGAAGAAAGTGTTGGCACAGGCTTGACCCAAATAAACTTCTGTTGCTTTTCCATCCGCAGCTATTGCTGTATTGTATGCATGCCGCTAGCCATGTAAAAACTATTTTCATACATTTGGCTAAAATTGATTAATAGAGATGGCGCGAACTGTTCGCCGGCGAACTTGTTCGCGCGAACATCGGGTGTTCGCGCTCGCCGGAAGTTCGCGAACGTCGCGCGACGTTCGCCATTTTGGGTTCGCCATTGTTGGCGCTTTTTTTTGCCCTCTCACCCCAGACCAGCAGGTACATGGCAGCCAATCAGGAAGCTCTCCCCTGGACCACTCCCCTTCCCTATAAAAACCGAAGCCCTGCAGCGTTTTTTCACTCTGCCTGTGTGTGCTGAAGAGATAGTGTAGGGAGAGAGCTGCTGCCTGTTAGTGATTTCAGGGACAGTTGAAAGTTTGCTGGCTAGTAATCGTTTTGATACTGCTCTGTTATTGGAGGGACAGAAGTCTGCAGGGGTTTGAGGGACATTTAAGCTTAGGTAGCTTTGCTGGCTAGTAATCTACCTTCTACTGCAGTGCTCTGTATGTAGCTGCAGTGGGCAGCTGTCCTGCTTCTGATCTCATCTGCTGACTGCTGCAATAACAGTAGTCCTTGTAAGGACTGCTTTTATTTATTTTTTTGTTCCAATACAGAGCAGTATCAAGCAGATTACTAGCCAGCAAACTTACTATCATCTGTCCCTGAAATCACTAACAGCTCTCCCCCTACACTATCTCTTCCAAGCACACACAGGCAGATTTTTCAGATACATTTTTGCCCTTGATCCCCCTCTGGCATGCCACTGTCCAGGTCGTTGCACCCTTTAAACAACTTTAAAATCATTTTTCTGGCCAGAAATGTCTTTTTTAGATGTTAAAGTTCGCCTTCCCATTGAAGTCTATGGGGTTCGCGAACCGTTCGCGAACCGCTCGCATTTTTGCGCAAGTTCGCGAATATGTTCGCGAACTTTTTTTCCGACGTTCGCTACATCCCTATTGATTAATACGGTAGGGGTCTCAAGCCTTTTTCCACCAGCGTTTCACTTGCTTTTCATAATCAGAACCCAGCCCTTACCTATCTGAATCGTCGATACCACAATTACAGATAGGGTTACAGGTGTCGATAAACATATGTTTTTAAGTTGCTTTCCCAAAAGAAGTCCATTCAAGGAAGGTAAACCCTTAAAACAAATTAATGTAGAATTGCTTTTGCTCTTCTGAGCACTTTTGACATTTACATTATTTTTTTAATAACGTTCAAGATATTAGCAATTGAATGCACTGCTCCTATATAAAATTGAAACAATAGTGGCACCAGCTGGTTGGTGGTTCTTCTGACAGGTCTAGATATTTGGGAGAAAATTTCAGAAAAAATATCACATGACCCCTTTCTACTCTTCTGCTGTCTGAGCAAAGTAATGTTGTCTTAAGAACCAACCAGCTGATGGTGCTGTTGTTTCTATTTCAAGATATCAGCCCTGTATAAAATTGCTAATATATTGAAAATTAAAAAAAAAATTATGAAAATCGTAAAAGTGCTCAGACGAGCAACTCTACATCAATTTATATTGAGGGTTGCATTTTCTGAAAACTGGGAAATACAGATCAATCAGAACATTGCTTTGACGCAATGCAATTTAATGGGATCTTAATTATTCTAAAAAGCTTTTTTCCATGCTGAAACAATTGTCAGATCTGATTAGCAATAAATGAATCCCTCAATCTTAGACATACAAAAGATAGTCCGTTCTTAAACACCATGTACGGTCAGAAAGAAATACATATGACAATGGGCAACAGATCTCTTGAAAATGTCTTCCCATATGGATCACAGCAAGAAAAACATATTACTCACAGCGATCCAGCATAATTGAGGGAAATTGCTTTTTAAGATTTTCCCACTATTAAACTGGATCGCCACAAGTAATATATTTACATGCAACAATAGAAATGTTAGGCAATGGGAAGACATTTCGGGGAGATTTGTCTTGCACGGGAGAAGGTGACAAATCTCCCTCTGTGGCATTGCCCATAAGAAGTGGAGACTGGAAAAAGTACAAGGGCCACTTAAACCTTCTCAAAATTGCAAGAGTGCCCACCATTTTGAACCTGACTGCCTAGGTTTGTTACACAAGGGCACTTGACCCTGTATTCCGCTGTAGTGTATCTCTCCTCAACTTGATGCACTCCACCTAAGTTTCTCACCTCTGATCCTCTAGATGTACAGGCCCTAATGAGGCCCTATGGCAGGAGGATTGCCTTGCCTTTTGTCCTTCACACCTGATTTTGGTCCAATGCAAGAATGAAAAAGCTGAGCATGAGATGTACTTCAATGGTAAATACAGTTTAACTAGGGGGGATGGGGAGCAATTCATTTCAAGCAGCACTTTATACATAGAAATTGAGCATAAATAAAAACCCTATAAAATGTAATGTTTTACTAAATAGATGTTGGTTGTTGCCAGCTGGAAGCTGCTAGTATTCACTACCGAGGGGCCAGAGAAAAGAAGAGCTTCTTTAACCATCACTTGCAATAATTTCTGAGTCAGTTGATGAATTTACATTTTTTTATTTTTAACCAATGAAAATAAAATGTCTTCATTTCTAAAAGAATGCCATTATGCACGTGTGAAAAAGGAATATAATGAGAAGCTGATTTTGGGTGTGCCATTTACGGCCCCCCCCCTTTTGCATATTTAATTTATATCAGCATGAATCTCTTTTCCTAGGTCTACACTGTTTTCAGGTGGTGGATAAATGTTGATATGCAGGCAACTTAACCAATTGAATTTTCATGTGATCACAGACCACTGATCAACTAACAACACCATTTTTGTGGATGTATGTGTAATATTTTAAATGTATGTGTAAGCTAAGCTTGGTCCTGAACAAATGTTGCCCCTCAAAGGGGAACAGAAAAAGCATGAAGGCCCAGCAGCCACTCTTTGGACAGACTAAACAACGAAGCAGAGAGGAAGGGGCTCCTGCTGAGCTTGAGAGGAAGAGAGTTCTGGACCTCCAAATATATGCAGAGGGAAATATCTGCTGGCTGTCAACTTGCAAGATGTCCAGGAGATGACCAACACCTGAACAAAATTAATCTGCCTGTGATTTCCAGTAGGATAGCCCTGGTGAGCATCTCCATTGATAAACAAGGATTGAGAGAATATCAGCATGCATCCCCTGAGGAAGAACTGGTTTTGTGTTTGTACCGGTTACATTGATGCAGCTGCCTTGGTCCAAAGGAAGGTACTTTGTAGGAGGCAGCAATACCACAGGGGTTGATAAGAACTTCTAGAAAGGGACTCTTTGTCTAAAGCACTTGATGTGTCATTACTGTTTGAACTTTGTACACAGCAAGATTACATGTGTTTTTGTGTTATTCTAGTGTGTTGCCATTGCTATATATATATTTTTTGCTATGTTATATTGCTTACCCTATAGTCTATTCTATTCTTTTTCTCATATTAAGTGTACTGTTATTTCTTTATTGGCATGTTAGTATTGTCATTCTAAATGGGACTCCGCTAGTGGTATCCCTTGGAACCTATAAGGTTGAGGCACCTAGTGTATATGTTCTCTCTCATTCTCTCTCTCTCTCTCTCTCTCTCTCTCTCTCTCTCTCTATCTCTCTCCCTCTCTCTCTCACTTAAGTACACAGGTTGTATAGGTATGTGTATGTATGGACAGTGCAGTATTATTCTCTACTGTGTGTCTCTGACTTGTGCACTTTTTGGCAGCCTATAACATACTTAAAAATAGGTTTTAAGTAGAGCCCCCTGGGTTTATTTTTTTGCATTTTTTTGAACTCAGCAATGGTTTTTCAGGGATCACTGACTACTATAAATAACAAACATAGACTACAAACCTCAATGTACTGTATGTGTCTATTGATGGGAAAATCCGCCATAATTTGTCCCAGAGGTAACTGTCTGTTCATATTTGCTATGTGACTCATGGCACATAGTAGGGGGTTTCCTTAATAAAGCTTTAAACTCACAAATAAAAAAAGCTGAAAAATGCAAGTAAAAAACTAAGCTCATGGGAAATGTGGAACATATTATAAAAAAACTCTCAATTAATAAACTGCAAGAACCCAGGCCTTTCCTGAACTCGTAGTTATCTTCTAATTTGTTCTGTGCATTTTCCACAAGGTCATTTGAGGCAAAAGTCTTTATCTTGGAGGCTACAGCCTAGAAGTAGTTCTTATTTTGAGAGCTGTGGTATGTTGATATGTATATATATATATATGAAGTTAAGATGGGAACATTGTGCGTTTTTACTGCTCTGTTGAGATAAATAAGAGCCATCATTCAATGTCAGTTATTTGTCTGTATCACCAGCAAACAGAATGGTTGCTAAGGGGAAGCTATTTGAAGTTCTGATATGTCAAGTAAAAACATAATATGTCTGCCATGCAGGAAATGTAATATCACTACACATGGCTTGTTCATGATTCACATGTTTCCTTTGTATAAGGGACTTTTTTTTCATGTGTTTTCCTTGGGAAATTTGGAATATTTAAGTAACAGTAAAATACAGTATGTCTAAACAAAGGTGCTTTAAAGTTCTTTATAACAGAAAATATCTTATTTTTTTGCTGATTTATAGCAATGTGAGAGTCCAAAGGAGCGGGCCTTTCTGTAATTCAGAGCTTTCTGGATAATGGGTTTCTGGATAATGGATCCCGCAGTTTTCAATGCATTTTGTTTCAACAGAAAAAAATGCATACCTGTTCCAGAAATAAGGCAACAGCATTATTTGAACTGAATATTTCTTTGTTAGGAAAATGCCTAGTGGCAATGCATTTACTAGGAGAAAAAACATGGAAAAGAACACTGACTCCAATGCACTTGTCATGTGATAAAAACACTATTGACCCCAAAGAGCTGAATAGTCACTTTCCTTAAATAAAATCTGTAGCCCAATGTATTTCATGCCAGTTTGTCTTTGTCAAGTGTTTCTAGAGAGTTTTTGACCTAGGCAGTCTGGATTTTTGAAGGGCTGTCAAGGTCAAAACTGTGTGTACCGATTTTTAAATTAGGAAAATTGGGCAGGATTCCCTAAGATTGACACAGCGATCGGCCAAGTTCCGATCACCACGTCATAACTCCACCCCCAATGTCACTGGCCCATCCCCAACAATGTCACTGCTCCACCCCCACCACATATTCAGGCCACCCCACAATGTCACCACCCCGACCAGAGTTAGTGGAGGGGAAAGGTAGCAACCCTATCCCATAGAGGGTTCAGTAAATGGTGTTCCAGTTTGATATGACTGGGGTTGCCATGATGTCCAAGGTAACTGTGAGCAGAGTCCCTGTTATTTTCCACATCTGTTCTCTATCATAGAGCATTCTGGGAGAGACATACCTTCCTTATAGGATTCCAGGTTACAGTGAAATGGATTCATAACATTAGGATCAGTACAATGTTGATATTCAATACCAAGAAGGGTTTTGTGGACAGATACTGTAGTTATTTCAAGCAGAAGTTTGTTTTATGCAGACTTTATCCAATGTCATTTTAATTTAAACACTGCTGGAATGTTACACAGAGAAACGAATTGCCATCTTGGTGCTAAGGAGGATTTACTTCTCGACCCTAAATCAATATTTGGAAAGATTTTATTTTCCTTCCTGTGTGGAAGGGAAAGATTATATATATATTATAAATATATCTTTTAATTTAATTGTAATCAAATTTACATTTCAGCTGTCTCATCCTATATAATAAAGTTCAAGTGTCTCTGCATCCAGTCCCTGTGTCCGTGGGATTGCGGTACTGCGCATGTGCCCCACGGACCGTCTCCTAGCGACGTAGATAGACGCGCAACGGACTACATATGTTCTAGCGCCCGTTAATTTAACGGACTTAATGTCTAGTTTGAAATAAAACATTTTCTCTGCCCCTACCACATCACCCTTTTATTAAATCATTAGATGTGAAACCATAAACTATCTGTTGCTTGCTCCACTTGCTTCAGATCAAATATAGTATCCTGATGAAGGTAGGGTGAATTCCCTGAAAGTGTTGATACACTGGTGATATGACAGAATAAAATAGGCTAATATTTTGTATATCAGTGGTATGAAGCTGGATGTCCATGAATAAGCATCTGACTGGACCAGCAGGACACATGAAGAAACCACAGTTGGTCCGACCCTAATGGGCCCCACCGGCCAAGGCCCAATGACTGCCTATTAGCGGGGTGGGGGAACAGCTTTCTGTCTGTTTGACCTTTGTAGCACCAGGTAGGAACAGCAAGAATAGTTAAGTATGGGGGAGGGGGGCATATGAGGCTTGGGGAGGTACTATCCGGGGGAAGGTTTGGCGTTTTTGGGGGGATGAGGACCTCCATGACTGGGATGACGACTCTCAGTTGGCCCCAGATACTGAGTCTGACACTGAGCACCACCATATATTGCCATAACAGATAGGTAGGTTCAGCTAAGCAACAACTGGGCAGATTTAGAAACCCTGTTGAAGACATTCTTTAAAAAAAGCTATTCATATATATATATCATACATTGTGTATCAAAGGCTCTCAGAGGTTCAGAGACCTTGATCTGTACTATAACCTTTTTTTAGACTTCTCATCAATGTGTATGTAACAAACAGTGAGAAAGATGCGTGGAGAAATTTTCCATTTCTGAATTATACTTAGGAAAAGAAGTTCGTGATTTTGGCTGGGATCAGAGGATTCTTTTTCAGCCACAGATTCCAATAAATCAGTCACCTTTAATTCTTAAGATGAACTTGTTTTCTTTATACTAGAGTTGTCTTATCTGACTGATTCAGCTTAAATCTTAATACTGGAAATAGAATATGGGCTACACTTTGCAGAATATATAGAAAATAAAGATGGGGATAAAAAAAACATTTGTAATAAATTAAATTTAAGAGAAACTAAAGGGCTTATGACATACAGGGTGGGGTTACTTGTAACTGGCTAGCAAGAGGTTTCATAATTTTTTATGGGACAAGAAGATCTACAAAGCCAGGTACACGAGGAACATCATGTAATAAACAGGAAGATTGGCTCTTGAAGTTATATTAGGTCCATATTTTATTTCTCCTGGAATACCATTTTGTCACCATTGTATGAGACAAGGTTCTCACCTGACTCAGACTCAGAAACCCTGCCAGAAATGCCCCTGGGGAAAAGTAGCCTAAGTTCCTCCGGCACAGGAAACAAAAACACCTGTTTCTGGCGAACTACGAGTAGCATAGACATTAAGAACCCCTGGTACTCAAAACCAGGAGTACTGTATTAACAATGACAACATTTCACCACAAAATGTCTTAAATTATTCAAAACACACATAGTTTATTGCCATAAATATTGAGGTACGTATCCTACCAAGATCTTCTTAATACATTTCTCAGGTGAGTTCCTTCAATGATGCCTCCTGAATGGGAAGGATATAGGTTGAGAAGCATTGGCAGGACAGCTCATTGAAGAGTCTGTAGCTTAAGAAACCTGTCCTGGGGTCAGTTTGGGCTATGGAGGGTTAGTCACAATTGGCTCCCTAAATCCAGAACAGGTTCCCTGGTCACAGCTCTGCTTCTGCCTGACACAGCCGCCTTTGGCATTGGGAATAGCCTTCAGCTACTCAGATGCCACCAGGTCTTAATAAGAGAGGAGCAAAGCAAGAGTCCTAGATAGGCAAAGGGGCATAGTCATTACTTAGGTTTTGGACGGAAGACAACAGTTCACGGAATAGACGAAAAGCGTAGTCAGGCAGGCTGGGTCGGTACAGGCAGAGTTCAAGCAGGGTCAGACAGGCAGTGGTCGGTTCAAGCGGAGTTCAAGCAAGGTCAATCAGGCTGGGTCTGTACAGGCAGCGTTCAATGATATGAAATTTGTACCAGAAAGGAACTGCAAAGAAGAGCTAACGATGCTGCACAGCCTTGTTAATAAATATAATTAGATTGTGTGTGTAATGAAATATAAAACACTTAAAATTATGATGTATCCCAATTTGGTTTCACTGTTGTAAGGATTGCAGTGTATCTGAGTGATGAAAATACTGGTCCCACCTAGATCATTACATCAGCCTATATGCCCTCTAGTGGTAGTATGAGTTGGGGTGGGGATCAGGAGGGTGTCTATAGTAAAAGAATTTAGGTGGCTCCCATTGTGGGAAAAACAACGGACAAACCAACACCTTGTATGCTGGACCTTGACGTATTGTACAAATGGTAATTCCAAAATGGTGTGCAAGGAGAGTAAACTGACACTTTGTCCTCTCAGAGGCACTTAAGTAGGTATGGCCTATTCCCTATGTCATGTGAAAAAGCAACACCAAAAGTTTGTACGTGAACACAGTAGGTTAAATAACCAAAGGTAGTGCATACAGACGGAGGACAGTGTACTGTACCTTGCAGTATTATGCAGACATATATATGTTTCCAATATGGTGTGCATAGAGTAACTGGCAGTTTGTCCTCTCAGAGGCACCTAAGTAAGTGTGGCCTATTCCCTTTCTGGTACAAATAATTTTTAAGAGCTGTTGGTGATGGGTGGTTAGAAGTTGCGGAGAAACCAAGAAACCCAATTTGTAGCGTTCAAGGATAGTCAGGCAGGCAAGGGTCAATACCGGAGGAATCAGAATAGTCAGGCAGGTAAGGGTCACATTTGGCCCTTGACGGGATGATATCACTTCTCACGGTACGTAAAACCTGGGAAGTACATGCTGTGCGCACGCTAGTCATTACCAATGAAGAAATACTTTATAGTGATAATATAGGGCATTGTCAACTGCAGCATGGATTGTGAGCAGTTTAAATGCCTTTTAGACTGTAGGAGGACCATAAGAGTACCATTTGTAGGACAGATTTTAATGGATATCCATATTTCTAATAGATGAAATGTATATATATATATATATATATATATATATATATATATATATATGCATCATTTTATAGGGGGTGGTTTATGCTTCAGATAATCCTTTGAAGGTGAAAACTGGAATTCAATGGAATGTAACCAAACTCTTGACCACAGAAAGCAAAGACAAAACATAATGGAAACTACAGCTATAAATTGCAACAATATTTTGCTCTCTTCAGGTATTAATAGAAGTAGAAATTGCAGAAATGAAAATGCTGAAATGAATTGCAGAGAACAGTATCTTCAACAGTAGGGATGTAGCGAACCGCCGACAATGTGTTCGCGAACGCCGTTCGCGAACACCGACAAAAATTGCGAACAGTTCGCAAACAGTTTGCGAACTTCGAACATCCGAAAATCGTTCGATTCGAACGATCGAAGGATTTTAATCGTTCGATCGAACGATTTCCGTTCGAATCGAACGATCGAAGCCATTGGATCGAATGATTTCATTCAATCCAATGGCTTAGATCGTTCGATTCGAACGAAAATCGTTCGATTTTAGCGATCGAATGGTCGAATGGTAGAACGATTTTGACGCGAACGCCTATTGGCGAACGTCGCGCGACGTTCGCGAACTTGCGGCGGACGCGAACAGTCGAAGTTCGCGCGAACTAGTTCGCCGGCGAACAGTTCGCTACATCCCTATTCAACAGTAACAACATCCTACCGTATATCCAACAATGTTTTTAATACTTAATTACACATTGCTACACTTCAGAAGTAAAATCCCTGTACATAGGCCCTAACTATGGCCGTAAGATCACTACCTTTCAGTGGAGGAACTACCGGGGGAGCAGGCGGTGCGAGGGGGGCCAGGGCCCACACCCCCCCTCAGGGCCCCCCAGCAGCCCGTGCGCCACTGAAAATGCAGCCGTACTGAGGGGGGTGGGGCCCGGCTGAGCGTCACGCACCAGGGCCCGCCCCCCCTCTAGTGACGCTACTGCCACCTTTATGGCCTATCTGAAGAAGGTGGTAGATTTGGAAAAAAAACTTGGATACCAGTGGGCTATAATTTATAAAACTACAAGCAGTTTAAATGGTATGTATGTTTAGAGTAGACCTGCTTATCACATTTTTATCTTTCTGCTTATCATCTGGAATTCTGGTAGACTAGTTTTACTGGCCTAGGAAAATCAGGAAACTGATAGAAGGCCAAACCTAAGGAGATATGAGTGTAGGACTGGCCAGAATAGGGATGACTGATGTTGTTGGCCAGTTTGAATTTCTTGCAATATATGGACAAACAAACCCAGTTTATTTTAAAGGGGAAGGCATTTTCTAGTACCTTAATGCACAAAATGTATCCATGTCCTTTATATATATTGATAATGGATTGAGTGCAGAGGACGTCTTGTCTCTAAAAATGATCAAACCTGCCTGATCAATGAATCAACCAGTATCCATTATACAATGTCTTTTAAGTGTATTCCTTGGAACACATCCTGAAAATAGGACTCTGTACATGTGTGGTCAGATTAACTTCAATACTCAGATCCACCAAACAGTATCTATATGCACACAAGCATAATGTGGTAGTTAAATACAGTATGTGCTATTGCTTCTAATGTATGGCAAGACCCTTTTTTTTTTAACATGTTGTTCTATCAGCCTTGTGCAGAGAAGCTTTTGATGCTACTGTGTGGCCATGCAGTTCTTTATTCAACTTGTGCTTTAAAAAAAAAAGCAAGCTTTTTCTTATGAAAAAGGTGTGGGTTTCCCTCTTATCTTCATAGCTATTGACGATGGCTTTTTGGCTGCACCCAAGCTGCTAAGGTTGCAATTGCTCTTGGCTGGCACCGATAAAAGATTTATTCTTTCATCTCTGGAAAGGAATCATCTATCACAGGGCCATTACTGTAGGCATCACTTGGAATACACTATAGAGGGTATGATTAAGAGCCCAACATGACGGTTCATGCCGCAGTTGTTGCGTTATGATGTTTTTTTTAGTGGAGATGAAAGGTTGCCTCTCCTAGAATGGCTCATAAACTTTTTCAAATATAGTTTCAATTGTAATTGCTGTATTGAAAGGTTCCAAGTTTGCCCTAGTTCTGGTTACTCATAGAAGCAGGCTTGTAATAACTGCTGAATGGTTACTATAAGGGTTGTCACCTGCTTGGTATTTTATAGGCCCTGACGTGAAAAATGTATCTTTCTCAAAGTATTGCCATTCTCTTAGGCTTTGTCACTGTATAATGTAATGTATATGCATTAAAAACTTTGTAGAGCCATGTCAGGCTCACTTTAACAAGCTAGATACCCTAAAAGATTTAAAAGGCATATTGGAGGTAATGTGTTAAAAGGCAGAAAGCATGCCTTTGTTTAGTAACTTATAGCAACTAATCAGGTATTTGTTTTGAAACTGTATAGTACAGTAAATTTTTTATTGGCTTGATAAGGGTTTCTTGAACTGGCACAGCCCTTGTGACCTTTATTACCCACTACATTTTCTAGAGTTGTCTCTTCTCCACTAAAGAGAACTAAACAGTACAAGGCAGAAAGGCGAGGTACGAGGTCTTGATCGTTTCTGGATTTTACACCCTTAATCATAGACCTATGATTAAGGGTGTAAAAGCCCAAAACGCATGAGGCCTTGGTCCTTCTGCCTGTTTTTAAACGTGGAGCCAATAAAGACTAGTCTTATTTCAATTGGCATACGTGCAGCTGTCCATTTTTGTGGAGCTCCACTAAAGTGAAACAGAGTCTAGGGAAAGAATTCATAGATAGGTACCAAGGGTGAAAAAGATGGGGGGAGCAACATCAAACATTAGTAGTAGACCAATATTTCCCAATATACAGATTCAACTTAGTTACACAGTTTTTGATGTGTTTTTAAAATAACTTAGTGTTTGTGCTATCAGAAATGAAGGTTCACGATATTCCTGTAGTTTCTCAAATCAGTAGCTGTCTCCAATTAACCGTGCCTGCAGAACTGGAATATTGCTTGTACGCATTCAATAACGGATCAAAAATGAATCTAGAGAAAACACACAAACTCCAAAAAAAGATAGTTCCTTGACAAAATGAATGAGATCCAAGATCAGCAGCTATGCTACCCACTGCGTCATTAAAATAAGCATCTCTTAACCCTGTTTATTTAAAACTGACTATGCATGGACCATCTAGCCACAAGAGTCATGTCCATTAGTATGTGTAAACCACCAAAGAAAATGTTTGTTGATTAAGTGGGTTGACTAAGACAAAAAAACCTTGCTAATGATGATCACTCGGGGGTCCATTTACTTAGCTCGAGTGAAGGAATAGAATAAAAAAAAATTAGAATTTCGAATGATTTTTTTTGGCTACTTCGACCATCGAATTGGCTACTTCGACCTTCGACTTCGAACGATTTGAACTAAAAATCGTTCGACTATTCGACCATTCAATAGTTGAAGTACTGTCTCTTTAATAAATACTTTGACCCTTTAGTTCGCCACGTAAAACCTACGAGGTGCCATGTTAGCCTATGGGGAAGGTCACCATAGGCTTTGTAACAATTTTTAGGTCGAAAAATCGTTCGATCGATGGATTAAAATCCTTCACATCGAACGATTCGAAGGATTTAATCGTTCGATCAGACGATTTTCCGTTTGATCGTTCGATCTAACTATTTGCGGTAAATCCTTCGACTTCGATTTTCGAAGTCGTAGGATTTACATTCGGCAGTCGAATATCGAGGGTTAATTAACCCTCGATATTTGACCCTATGTAAATCTGCCCCTATGTGTCAGTGGTGAATCCATATATGCATGGGCTACATTTCTACATTGGGCTGATAAAAAAGATCAATATTCCATTTACATATGCGACCAAAACGATATCGTCTAATGCAACCAGTTGGAGAGAGATAAAAGCTATGCTCACGGCCTGCACTGAATCTAACACACAATCCCATGGCTCCAAAAAATCTCTAGTTTTATGGCCTTAATACCCACATGAATGTATAGACATAACAGCACATGAAACAGGCCGTACATTTGTATTTTTCATGAGCTTGGCGTCTAATAAAAATGCCACTTCTGATCAGTTGTTACATGATTCCGGAATTTTCAGTAAATTAACGATAAGCTAGGCCGTGAAATAAATCTGCAATCAGCACAGATGGCTAACTGATTGCCTCCCGTCAGAGGGCCGGCTCACTGTTTGTGTGTTAAAATATCTGGTAAATTTTTAGCAGTCGCAAAAAAAATCCTCCAAGGAAGTAATTATTTCCTTGTTATTTGAGTGTTTATTACAGCAGTTTGTCTGCGGATTAAATAAACAGCCTGTGTAAAGGCCAAGGGCATTAATGGAAAAAGCATATCAAAGTTAAAAGTAATCTGCACGTTGGCACAAGAACAGTTACTTTGAAAGCAAACATGTACAACCTGTGACCTTAATGTGCACAGTCAAGCAGGCAGGCTAGCCCCTACATATAATAATGCCTCACATTTATCTTACCTCCCACAGTAGACAATAAATGTATTCTTGTCCAAGAATACCACAATTCACCACCGTGCATAAAACTGGGGCTTGCCCCCCCCTTGTTAAATATTTCTCTGCCACCTGTTTCAATGATGCCCAGGACATAACCAAGCCCTAACTACTTAAAACCCTCATGCCAGTGTTACAGCCACGTAAGATAAAGATAAGCAAATCGGAATGTGTGTCAAGGCCTAACAACTATAGTAGATTGGAGTTGGAACCAGTGCAGACAGACAGGAAATAGTCTAATATAAATTACACAAAGGGTTAAGTTGATTAAGGTCAGTATCCAGGCAAAATTCAAGGGCAGGCAGCAATCAGTATATTCAGGAGTTAAAGCAGAAAGGTCAGGAACCAGAAATCAGTCTAATAGTAATTATAAAGCACCCAGGAGATGAACCTATATTTGGGCATTGAACCCAGGTCCTCTGCGTTATTTCAAATTTGGTGCCAAACCCAGCACAATGACATCACATGCTGGTGCAATGATATCACTATGCGACGCACAAGGACAATGGGTGCCACCATCCTGGCTGTAGCACCAAAGAGAAGAGGAGCACCATTGGGCATGCCTCACAATTAGTTGGCTTCATTCATCAATTTAGGGTGTAAATTGGTAGTGCCATCATAACAGACATGAACCTTCGGTTTGTACAGAGAATTGCTAGGCAGTGCAACACAAATGCATTTCCATGTTACATAGTTAGTTACATAGTTACATAGTTAAATCGGGTTGAAAAAAGACAAAGTCCATCAAGTTCAACCCGTCCAAATGAAAACCCAGCATCCATACACACACCCCTCCCTATTTTCACATAAATTATATATGCCCATATCTATACTGTCACGGTCGGCACCCAACACCAGAACAAACACCCTGGTCTCGGCTCGTGCTTCACCAGTAGTGTGACCCCCTTTGGGCCTCGGGAGGAGCCCTCGGCTTACTTGGATGCCACCTGGACTTAAAAGAGAGGTGCAATATGAGGGTTCTAGAAAGGCAGAGGGGCACAACTGTAAAGCAAAGTCTTTGGACAGAAGATTGTAGTACAAGGCGTTAGGCAAAAGAGTAGTCAGATCAGGCCGGGTCGAGGCAGGCAGAGAACAAACGTAGTCAGGCAAGCAAGAGTCAAACCAGGATGTCAATCAGAGGTTTAATCAGAAGAGGTAGTCGGTAATCAGGCAGGGGTCAGGATCCAGAAGTCAGAATAGTCAAAATAGCCAGGCAGGGGTCGAAACAGGAATCAAACAGGTTCAGGATATAGCAACGAATAGCACAAGGCTCAGGAGCACCAGGAATCACAATCCTATCACGGGCAATGATCTGCAAGCCAAAATCTCCTTTTAAGTTTTTGAATTTCGGGGCAATGCGTGCCTTTGTGCACTGACGTCATCTCGCCAGCGCATCCGCGTCTATAAAGAAGACGAGACGCGCGCCTTAAAGAGCAGGACAAAGAGAGGAGAGGCGCGGCGGGCATCCACCGCCACACTCCTAGACCACCAGGGTGACTTTTTCCCCTTACATATACTAACTATAGAGTTTAGTATCACAATAGCCTTTGATATTATGTCTGTCCAAGAAATCATCCAAGCCACTCTTAAAAGCATTAAAGGAGAAACAAACCCCATTATTAAAAAAATATACCCTACCCCCCACCCCACATAGACCCCCCTCCCCTAGTGTAGTTGCTAACCCTGGCAAATGCCCCTAACTTTTTACTTCAGGGATCAAAGTTCAAGGCAGCCATCTTCCTGATCTTCATGTCTTCATGTCTTCTTCGGTGCTCCTGCAGTTTCTGTCCATTTCGGTGCGTGCGCAGTTGTCGCTAGCCAGGAAATTGCCCCAACTGCGCATGTGCCGCATTCTCAGATTATCGAAGACCAGGAAGATGGCTGCCGTGAACTCCGATCCCTGAATCTACACTGAGGGTTAAGTAAAAAGTTAGGGGCATTTGCCTGGGTTAGCAGCTAGGCTGGGGGGAGGAGGGAGATGGGTCTATGTGGGGTGGGGGGTAGGGTTTTTTTTTTAATAAGGGGTTTGTTTCTCCAATCAGCCATCACAACATCAACCGGCAGTGCATTCCACAACCTCACTGACCTCACTGTGAAGTAGAGATGTCGCGAACTGTTCGCCGGCGAACTTGTTCGCGCGAACATCGGGTGTTCGCGCTCGCCGGAAGTTCGCGAACGTCGCGCGACGTTCGCCATTTTGGGTTCGCCATTGTTGGCGCTTTTTTTTGCCCTCTCACCCCAGACCAGCAGGTACATGGCAGCCAATCAGGAAGCTCTCCCTTGGACCACTCCCCTTCCCTATAAAAACCGAAGCCCTGCAGCTTTTTTTCACTCTGCCTGTGTGTGCTGAAGAGATAGTGTAGGGAGAGAGCTGCTGCCTGTTAGTGATTTCAGGGACAGTTGAAAGTTTGCTGGCTAGTAATCGTTTTGATACTGCTCTGTTATTGGAGGGACAGAAGTCTGCAGGGGTTTGAGGGACATTTAAGCTTAGGTAGCTTTGCTGGCTAGTAATCTACCTTCTACTGCAGTGCTCTGTATGTAGCTGCAGTGGGCAGCTGTCCTGCTTCTGATCTCATCTGCTGACTGCTGCAATAGCAATAGTCCTTGTAAGGACTGCTTTTATTTATTTTTTTGTTGTTTTACTACTACTACTACTACTACTACTACTACTACTACTACTACTACTATAAGAGCCCAGTGCTATTAGTCTAGCAGTGTTGGGGAGTGGGACTGGTGTGCTAATCTGCTGCTCCTAGTAGTTCAGCAGCACCAACTTTAATTTTTTTTTTTTAATATTCATTCTTTTTTTATTTAACTTTTTTTTTATTTTACTACCGCTGTAGTAGTGTATAAGTTGACCTTTTAGGCATTATTTGCCCTGTAGGCATTTTTTGCCCAGTGTGTTATTCAACCAACTGCTATCTAGCTGTGTGCCCGTGTTCACATTCTGTCTAAATATCCATAATATTACCGTCTCCAGAAAAAACACCGGAGTGACTTTTTTCAAGCAGCCATAATAAATTTTACGTAATCCGTATCCATCGCTGTAGTAGTGTATAAGTTGACCTTTTAGGCATTATTTGCCCTGTAGGCATTTTTTGCCCAGTGTGTTATTCAACCAACTGCTATCTAGCTGTGTGCCCGTGTTCACATTCTGTCTAAATATCCATAATATTACCGTCTCCAGAAAAAACACCGGAGTGACTTTTTTCAAGCAGCCATAATAAATTTTACGTAATCCGTATCCATCGCTGTAGTAGTGTATAAGTTGACCTTTTAGGCATTATTTGCCCTGTAGGCATTTTTTGCCCAGTGTGTTATTCAACCAACTGCTATCTAGCTGTGTGCCCGTGTTCACATTCTGTCTAAATATCCATAATATTACCGTCTCCAGAAAAAACACCGGAGTGACTTTTTTCAAGCAGCCATAATAAATTTTACGTAATCCGTATCCATCGCTGTAGTAGTGTATAAGTTGACCTTTTAGGCATTATTTGCCCTGTAGGCATTTTTTGCCCAGTGTGTTATTCAACCAACTGCTATCTAGCTGTGTGCCCGTGTTCACATTCTGTCTAAATATCCATAATATTACCGTCTCCAGAAAAAACACCGGAGTGACTTTTTTCAAGCAGCCATAATAAATTTTACGTAATCCGTATCCATCGCTGTAGTAGTGTATAAGTTGACCTTTTAGGCATTATTTGCCCTGTAGGCATTTTTTGCCCAGTGTGTTATTCAACCAACTGCTATCTAGCTGTGTGCCCGTGTTCACATTCTGTCTAAATATCCATAATATTACCGTCTCCAGAAAAAACACCGGAGTGACTTTTTTCAAGCAGCCATAATAAATTTTACGTAATCCGTATCCCTCGCTGTAGTAGTGTATAAGTTGACCTTGTAGGCATTATTTGCCCTGTAGGCATTTTTTGCCCAGTGTGTTATTCAACCAACTGCTATCTAGCTGTGTGCCCGTGTTCACATTCTGTCTAAATATCCATAATATTACCGTCTCCAGAAAAAACACCGGAGTGACTTTTTTTCAAGCAGCATTCTTATATTTTACGTAATCCGTATCCACCGCTGTGTATACGTTGACCTTGTAGGCATTATTTGCCCTGTAGGCATTTTTTGCCCAGTGTGTTATTCAACCAACTGCTATCTAGCTGTGTGACCGTGTTCACATTCTGTCTAAATATCCATAATATTACCGTCTCCAGAAAAAACACCGGAGTGACTTTTTTTCAAGCAGCATTCTTATATTTTACGTAATCCGTATCCACCGCTGTGTATACGTTGACCTTGTAGGCATTATTTGCCCTGTAGGCATTTTTTGCCCAGTGTGTTATTCAACCAACTGCTATCTAGCTGTGTGACCGTGTTCACATTCTGTCTAAATATCCATAATATTACCGTCTCCAGAAAAAACACCGGAGTGACTTTTTTTCAAGCAGCATTCTTATATTTTACGTAATCCGTATCCACCGCTGTGTATACGTTGACCTTGTAGGCATTATTTGCACAGTGTTTTCTTCAAACCGCCATCTAGCTGTGTGAGCTTGTTCACATTTTGTCTAAATATTGATAATATTATCGTCTCTAGAAAAACCACTTGAGTTACTTTTTTTCAAGCAGCATTCATATATTTTACGTAATCCGTATCCACCGCTGTAGTAGTGTATACGTTGATCTTGTAGGCATTATTTGCACACTGTTTTCTTCAAACTGCCATCTAGCTGTGTGTATTATCGTTTCCAGAAAAACCAACTGAGTTTTTGTTGTTGTTGTTTTTTTAAAAATAATGCCAGGCAAAGGCAGGCCGCCACGCAGAGGCCGTGCTAGGGGCCGTGCTGCTATGCAATCCTGTGGCCCTAGCAAATTGCCCAGTTTTAAAAAGCCAATGACCCTGAACTCCCAAAATGCTGAAGAGGTAGTTGACTGGCTTACACAGCACACCCCATCCTCTACCGTTTCTAACTTTACCACAACATCCTCCTCATCCTCCACTGCTATGGCCACCCCACGTAACACTTCCTCCACCACCGGTGCCCCATCTTCACTGGAGTCAGAGGAGTTATTTTCCCATGAGTTTCTTGAACTGAGTAATGCGCAACCATTATTGGCAGAAGAAGATGAAGGAGATGAGGACGTTACACCAGATTTAATTCTGGCAGAGAACACGACAGAGATGGACATAATGATGAGTGATGAGGAGGAGGAGGAGGTCCCCGCTGCTGCTTCCTTCTGTGATGTGTCAGAAGAAATTGATGCATCTGAGGAGAATGATGATGAGGAGATTGATGTTTTGTGGGTGCCTAGTAGAAGAGAGCAAGAGGAGGGTAGTTCAGATGGAGAGACGGAGAGTCAGAGAGGCAGTAGGAGAATAAGACTTAGAAGAAGCAGGGAGGCCAGCCCACAGGGATCAGTAGGGCAACAACATGTATCGGCACCTGTGTTCAGCCGGCCAACGCACCCGCCATTGCCGCCAATGCCGCCAACTTCTACTGTTACCGCCAGATCGCACACTTCCAAAAAGTCAGCAGTGTGGGATTTTTTTAATGTGTGTGCCTCTGACAAAAGCATTGTAATTTGCAATGAGTGCAGTCAGAAACTGAGCCTTGGTAAGCCCAACAGCCACATAGGTACAACTTCTATGCGAAGGCACATGAGCGGCAAGCACAAAGCACTTTGGGAGCAACACCTCAAAGGCAACAGGCAAACTAAAAGTCACACTCCTTCTGGTCCAGCATCTTACTGCTCTACCTCTGCTCTCCTTGACCCATCTGAACCACCCTCCACTCCGCCTTCCACCTTGACCACCTGTTCCCATTCCCAGTCATCTGCCACCAGCCAAGTTTCTGTGAAGGCCATGTTTGAGCGTAAGAAGCCAATGTCTGACTGTCACCCCCTTGCCCGGCGTCTGACAGCTGGCTTGTCTGCACTCTTAGCCCGCCAGCTTTTACCATACCAGCTGGTGGACTCTGAGGCCTTCCGCAAATTTGTAGCAATTGGGACACCGCAGTGGAAGGTACCCAGCCGCAATTTTTTTTCTAAAAAGGGAATACCACACCTGTACCAACATGTGCAGAGCCAAGTTACCGCATCTCTGTCACTTAGTGTTGGGCCAAAGGTCCATATGACTACTGACGCATGGTCCTCCAAGCATGGTCAGGGCAGGTATGTCACCTACACTGCCCACTGGGTGAACTTGGTAATGGCTGGGAATGGGAAGCAGGGAATGGGTAGCTCAACAACAACAACAACAGTGGAGTTGGTGTCACCGCCACGGATTGCACGCGGTTCTGCCACCACCTCTACTCCTCCATCGCTCTCTACCTCGTCTTCTTCCTCTTCTTCTTCTTACTCTGCTGCTGGGTCCTCCTTCTCCTCCTCCACACCTGTGCACCCCCAGCTCCCCCTAGGCTATTCGACGTGCCAGGTACGCCGTTGTCACGCTGTCTTGGGGATGACGTGCCTGGAAAGCAAAAACCATACCGGATCTGTACTCCTGTCATCTCTGCAGTCACAGGCCGATCGGTGGCTGACCCCACACCAACTGCAGATCGGAAAAGTGGTGTGTGACAATGGAAGCAATCTGTTGGCAGCGTTGAGACTGGGAAATTTAACACATGTGCCCTGCATGGCACATGTGTTAAATTTAATAGTCCAACGTTTTGTCTCCAAGTACCCAGGATTCCAGGACGTTCTCACCCAGTCCAGAAAGGTGTCGGCCCATTTCAGACGTTCCTACACAGCCATGGCACGCCTTGCTGACATTCAGCAGCGCTACAACATGCCAGTCAGGCGTTTGATTTCTGACAGCCAGACTCGCTGGAATTCAACGCTCCTTATGTTGGAACGTCTGCTGCAACAACAAAGGGCCGTCAACGAGTACCTTTTTGAACTGGGTGGTAGGACTGGATCTGCAGAGCTGGGGATTTTTTTCCCCCGTTACTGGGTGCTTATGCGCGATGCCTGCAGGCTCATGCGACCTTTTGAAGAGGTGACAAATATGGTCAGTCGCACCGAAGGCACCATCAGCGACCTAATACCCTTCGCTTTCTTCCTGGAGCGTGCCGTGCGACGAGTGACAGATGAGGCTGTAGACCAGCGTGACGAGGAGCTGGAAGCGCACGATTTATGGTCGCAATCACCAGAACGAACCCAGGCACCTGCTGCAACGCAGGGAGAGGTGCCAGAAGTGGAGTCAGAGGAGGAAGGTGGCTTTGTGGAGGAGGAGGAGGAGGACCAACAGGAGCAGGCTTCCCAGGGGGCTAGTGGTGACCTTTTGGGGACCCCTGGTCTTGTACGTGGCTGGGGGGAGGAGACCGTGGATGATGCAGTCCTTGATAATGAGGAAGCGGAGATGGATAGCTCTGCATCCAACCTTGTGAGAATGGGGTCTTTCATGCTGGCATGCCTGTTGAAGGACCCCCGTATCAAGAGGCTTAAGGAGAAGGACCTGTACTGGGTCGCAACGCTACTAGACCCTCGGTACAAGCATAAAGTGTCAGAAATGTTACCAACATACCACAAGTCCGAAAAGATGCGGCATTTACAAACCAGCCTGCAAAACATGTTGTACAATGCTTTTAAGGGTGATGTCACTTCAGGAACTCATCAACATTCCAGGGGCAGAGGTGCCAGTAATCCTGCCACGAGCACACCTGCAAGGACAAAGCCCTTTGGCCGGTCTGTAACGTCAGACATGCAAATGTTTTTCTGTCCAAGGCAGCGCCACAACCCTTCGGGATCCACCCTCAAAGAACGCCTCGACCGGCAGGTAGCGGACTACCTGGCATTAACTGCAGATATCGACACTCTGAGGAGCGATGAACCCCTGGACTACTGGGTGCGCAGGCTTGATCTGTGGCCAGAGCTGTCACAATTTGCCATGAACCTCTTGTCTTGCCCAGCCTCAAGTGTGCTCTCAGAAAGGACCTTCAGTGCAGCAGGAGGGATTGTAACTGAGAAGAGAACTCGCCTAGGTCACAAAAGTGTCGATTACCTGACCTTTATTAAAATGAATGAGGGGTGGATCTCGGAGGGTTACTGCACGCCGGAAGACTTGTTCTGACTTCTATGCAGCTGTCCTTCTCTTCAAGCCTCATGACTCCACACACAGCTGTCCTTTAGCGTCCTCCTCCCTCCGCCACCGTTACAAACTAGGGTGCAAACCCTACTGGTTTAATTTTTTCTGGCCTCTGTGCTTCAGTGGCTGCAACCAAAAAAACTGGGCAAACAATGTCTACAAGGTCAACGTATGGCGAAAAATGACTATTTTCAGCATTTATATGGCATATTTTTTCTGGCAACTGTGCTTCAGTGGCTGCGTCCAAAAAAATGCATATTTTCTGCATTTATATGGCATAATTTTTCTGGCCTCTGTGCTTCAGTGGCTGCAACCAAAAAAATGCATATTTTCTGCATTTATATGGCATAATTTTTCTGGCCTCTGTGCTTCAGTGGCTGCAACCAAAAAAATGCATATTTTCTGCATTTATATGGCATAATTTTTCTGGCCTCTGTGCTTCAGTGGCTGCAACCAAAAAAATTTATATTTTCAGCATTTATATGGCATAATTTTTCTGGCAACTGTGCTTCAGTGGCTGCGACCAAAAAAATGACTATTTTCAGCATTTCTATGGCATATTTTTTCTGGCCTCTGTGCTTGAGTGGCTGCGGCCAAAAAAACTGGGCAAACAATGCCTACAAGGTCAACGTCGTTGACCTTGTAGGCATTGTTTGCCCAGTTTTTTTGGCCGCAGCCACTCAAGCACAGAGGCCAGAAAAAATATGCCATAGAAATGCTGAAAATAGTCATTTTTTGCCATACCTTGACTCAACGTATATGGCAAAAAATGACTATTTTCAGCATTTATATGGCATATTTTTTCTGGCAACTGTGCTTCAGTGGCTGCGACCAAGAAAACTGGGCAAACAATGCCTACAAGGTCAACGTATGGCAAAAAATGACTATTTTCAGCATTTATATGGCATATTTTTTCTGGCCTCTGTGCTTCAGTGGCTGCAACCAAAAAAATTTATATTTTCAGCATTTATATGGCATAATTTTTCTGGCCTCTGTGCTTCAGTGGCTGCAACCAAAAAAATTTATATTTTCAGCATTTATATGGCATATTTTTTCTGGCAACTGTGCTTCAGTGGCTGCGTCCAAAAAAACTGGGCAAACAATGTCTACAAGGTCAACGTATGGCGAAAAATGACTATTTTCAGCATTTATATGGCATAATTTTTCTGGCCTCTGTGCTTCAGTGGCTGCAACCAAAAAAATTTATATTTTCAGCATTTATATGGCATATTTTTTCTGGCAACTGTGCTTCAGTGGCTGCGTCCAAAAAAACTGGGCAAACAATGTCTACAAGGTCAACGTATGGCGAAAAATGACTATTTTCAGCATTTATATGGCATATTTTTTCTGGCAACTGTGCTTCAGTGGCTGCGTCCAAAAAAACTGGGCAAACAATGCCTACAAGGTCAACGTATGGCAGTTGTTTAAAGAGAACAGTAGATTACTAGCCAGCAAAGCTACCTAAGCTAAAATGTCCCTCAAATCCCTGCAGACTTCTGTCCCTCCAATACAGAGCAGTATCACGCAGATTACTAGCCAGCAAACTTACTATCATCTGTCCCTGAAATCACTAACAGCTCTCGCCCTACACTATCTCTTCCAAGCACACACAGGCAGATTTTTCAGATACATTTTTGCCCTTGATCCCCCTCTGGCATGCCACTGTCCAGGTCGTTGCACCCTTTAAACAACTTTAAAATCATTTTTCTGGCCAGAAATGTCTTTTGTAGATGTTAAAGTTCGCCTTCCCATTGAAGTCTATGGGGTTCGCGAACCGTTCGCGAACCGCTCGCAATTTTGCGCAAGTTCGCGAATATGTTCGCGAACTTTTTTTCCGACGTTCGCTACATCCCTACTGTGAAGAACCCCCTGTGTTGCTTCAAATGAAAATTATTTTCTTCTAGTCTAAAGGGGTGGCCTCTGGTGCGGTGATCCACTTTATGGGTAAAAAGGTCTCCTGCTATTTGTCTATAATGTCCTCTAATGTACTTGTAAAGTGTAATCATGTCCCCTCGCAAGCGCCTTTTTCCAGAGAAAACAACCCCAACCCTGACAGTCTACCCTCATAATTTAAGTCTTCCATCCCTCTAACCAGTTTAGTGGCACTTAGTCTCTGCACTCTCTCCAGCTCAATATATATATTTATATATACTGGAGTCTAAAACTGCACTGCATATTCCAGGTGAGGCCTTACCAGTGACCTATAAAGAGGCATAATTATGTTTTCATCCCTTGAGTTAATGCCCGTTTTATGCAAGACAGAACGTTATTTACTTTAGTAGCCACAGAATGACACTGCCCAGAACTTGTTATCTACAAAAACCCCAAGTTCCTTCTCAGTTAAGGAGACTCCCAACACACTGCCGTTTAGTGTATAACTTGCATTTATATTATTTTTGCAAAAAGTGGTTATCCTTGCTTTATCAACATTGAACCTCATTTTCCTGTTTCCTGCCCAATTTTCAAACTTAGTAAAATCGCTGTGCAAAGTGGCATCATCCTGCATGGAACCTATAGTTCTGCACAATTTAGTATCATTGCAAAAATAGAAACAGTACTTTCAATGCCCACCTCCAGATCATTAATAGACAAGTTGAAAAGCAAAGGACCTGGTACCAAGCCCTGCGGTACTCCACTAACAACACTGGTCCAATTAGAAAATGTTCTATTTACCACCACTCTTTGTAGTCTATTTTTTATCCAGTTCTCTATCCAGGTACAAATACTATGTTCCAGACCAACATTCCTTAATTTAACCAGTAACCTTTTGTGTGGCACTGTATCGAATGCTTTAGCAAAGTCTAAGTAAATCACATCCACTGCCAACGCAGAATCGAGGTCCCTGCTCACCTTCTCATAAAAAGAAATTAAGTTAGTCTGGCAGGATCTATCATGCATAAAAGCATATGTATTAGTATGTATAGTATTGTGATTTGCTATGAAGTCCTATCCTTTATTAACCTTTTGAAAAGTGGTGGCGCCACATTATCAATTCATCAGTCTCTCTGCACCATGCCAATGAATCAATGAATTCTGAATAATTAAGTAAAAAGGTTTTGCAATCACAGAGCTAAGCTTGCTAAGTACCCTGGGATGAATACTATCCTGCCCCCGGACCTTTGTTTATCTTAACATGTTCTAGTCTCTATTGAATTTCCTCATGTGTGAACCATGCATCATTAGTTGTATTACTAGAATTAGGACTATTAAAGAAATACTGTCACGTTCCTATAAAAATCATAGGAACATGTCAGTATAAAGTAAATGCTGCATCCATAATCGTTCCCCAAAAAGCTCCCCCCCACACAAAGCCTGCAGCAAATCCGCCCCAGCCCCTCAAACCTGTGTGCTGCCGACCTACTGACACTAATTAACTAACAGATGTTCCAGGTTGCTTCAGTGACGCCAGACTGGGGGCAGAGTTCTCCTTCCATAGGCTGAATTCCTGTTTTCATTCGTAATCAGCCTATGGAAGGATCGCGCCGCCCCCAGCCAAACATCGCTGAAATGTCTCAAAGATCTTTAAGCAGTGTCGGAAGGTCGGGTAAATGCAGGTTTGTGGGGGGCGGCTTTGCAGGGTGCTTTGAGGGGAACGATTACGGGTGCAGCATTAACTTGATACTGAAACATTCCTATGATTTTTATAGGAACATGTCAATATCACTTTAAGAAGGAAACCTTCATTAACTGGTTCCTTATTTGTATAGACAGATGAAAAATATGAGTTCAGAATCTCAGCTTTTTTTTGTTCTCATCAACCAGCTGACCCTCCTCTGATATTAATGGTCCCACCCCTTCCTGCTTCATTGTTTACTTAATTTTTTAGTCCATCTCTGCATAATTGAAGTCACCATAGTAAAAACTTGACCTAGTTGTGAAGCCGCCTTCTATTTGTAAAAGTAGCTGGGCTTCATACTCGTCACTTATATGAGGTGGTTTATAGCATACACCAATGATAATTCTCTTTGTAACCTTTTGCCCAGTCAAAATCTCTACCCAGAGGGATTCCACACCCTCACCAATGCCAGCAATAATTATTTATTTAGTGCATGCCTTTAATTCAGGCTTTACATACAAACACACTCTTCCAGTCTTTCAATCCCTCTGTTCCTCCTTAAAAGGGTGTAACCATTTAAATTCACAGTCCAGTCACATGTTTCATCCCACTTGGTTTCAGTGATACCAATTATATCATGTGTGTATTTACACACTTTTGTATATGGGTTTTTAAAAGCTTTAAGTTGTTAACAATTGCTGCAGGAGTTTCTGATCTTGGACATAGAGGGGCCACCACAGTCCTGTACTACTAATTGCAGTTTGTGATGAGAAAGCAAACATTGACTTATTTCCTTCATCTCTAAACTTAGATGATCTAAGGTTTGATCTTGCAGCAAGTTGTAAAGCTGTACCCCTATGGACTGGTTTCCTAGCAAGGAAGTTTTTTTATGACCAGTTTGGCCCTCTAGAGGGCTTAATTTTCTACATTCAATCACATCACTCATAAAATATAATTCATTTATGAATATTTGCCTAAAAAGAATCTGCGCACTACATGGAAAAAGTTAGACGTTCTCAGCGCGTGGTGGATTAAGAATTGAACGTCTATTTCCTACACTGTCCCATTGGGATTGCTATTCATTGTAGGCCTGTGATGTGACGGTCTGTGTAAGCCATGCAAGCATTGCCTTTAGCCTTGTTGGGATATTTCAAGATTTCTAGGAACACCTGGTGCTAATGAAAAGTTCATACCCTGCGGAGGGTTTATTGATCTGTTAGGCAACTGGAATTGAATCATTGAAGGCTCATCTTTTTTATAGGGATGTCAGACACTTTCAGGTTTTTTCTGTCTACACTGTCCTCAGTAACCTCTAAGCCTCTCTATCTCCTGTTATCCTAGTAATGCAGTACCATAAGGAATAACGTTTTTTTAATTTACTTCCAACACTGCCAGAAAGTGAAAGAAATATATTACCTGCTGTATGAACCACTCATTTTCATATAATTCCAAAGAATTACAAACCACTATCATCAATGAAAAATTAAAAAATATTCATATTTTAGGGGAATTCCTAAGAACCAGTGTCTAATGTTAGGACTGTGGGTATAGGTAAGTATTTGACATCACCTCTGTAAAATTATGGTGACCTTTGGGACTTCATATACTCTCCTGTTGTCTCAACTTTCGTAAAGCGCTCCAAAGATGGCTGCCGTGATTTCTGTAAAATACTTTGCATCCCAAGAGAGAACCACAAGACATAAATCTCTCCTTTCCTGTTGCGTTAGCATTGTCCTCAGGTAGAGCAAGAAGACATTGATGAATAGTGCCCAGGAGAGACCATTAACAATCAAAGGAAAGATTTCCAAGCACAGAAACTTAAATCAACTTACACAAGGGCATAATGTAAAGCTGGAGGAATGTTTTGAAACTGATGACAAGAAGGGTATTACTCAAAAACAAACCATTCTGCAGACTTTGCTCACAGAAGAAGAAGCATTAGCCTGAAAACAAGTCAATTAGGTGGAGGTAGAACTGGAAACAGTATGTTCTTAAAGGAACATAAAATATGCTGTTACGGAATTCAGTAAGTTTAGCATAATGATCTTGGACATAGTTATAACTCACTTATATGCAAACAAATGGAGTGTACATCAAATACACATGGAAAAGCATATGCCTGCTTACAATGTTCAGACCAGAACAGACCAGAAATATATATATATATACTCTTGTATTTGATTATATGTATTTTGTGGTCACAACCTCATTTCACCCCCGCCTAATGGTTTTAATATATATATATATATATATATATATATATATATATATATATATATATACTGGGTATATACTGTGTATATATATTTTTTCCCAACACATTTTTCCCAACACACTCACAATATTTAATTTAATTAGAAGGTATTATCTTCTTCTGGTTTATTGATTTTCTTAGTCTCCCAAGTAATATACATTAAAAAACCTACAAAATGTCCTGCCCTCTCCTTCAAAACTTCATTCATGTTCCCTCAGTTCTTTTTCAAGGAAAACTATACCCCCGAATAATGTAGGTCTCTATAAAAATATATTGCATAAAAGAGCTCATTTGTAAATCCCTGCTTCATGTAAATAAATTCTCATAATAATATGCTTTTTTAGCAGTATGTGCCATTGGGAGATCCAAAAAAGAAAATTGCTATTTTAAGAACTAAGAACTCCCCCTGGGATCCTACTATTAACGTACATGTTATGTCACATGAGCCAATTAACAGACAAAGTTCTTTAATATGCCACTTGATATTGTAAAATCTGTTGCTTAATTATTCATTTTGGGAGTAATGTTTTCCTTTAAACTCTACTAACCCACCCATCTCTCATTTTAAGTATGACTCCTTTTTTATCTTACCACTTCACATTTACCTGCCACATCTAAATACCCACCTCTGTGTTTCAAGCACTCAGTTCTCCTTTACCTGGATATAAACTTGTATCAGTCTCACTGTTGATATCTATGTTTTGACCATCAGTTAAGATGTAAGCCTGCTAGGGCTTGTTCATCTGATTATATATATATTATGTATATATATAAAAGCACTGTGTATACTGTATAACATTTCATACAACCAACTGCAATTTGCCACCATGTGTTTTAGACTTGTCAAGACTTAACACAATAAATGCACTGAAACACATTTCCCAAATAGTATGGTGTTGGGTGCAGCACTTTAGCCAACGTTGCCTTTTGTAATCAATGGTTACACTACAATTTCAGTGTTTTTAAAAAGAATATCATGGTCTACATTTGATATTATTGATCACATTCACTACTAATGTTAAAGAAAACATTTAAAATGATTTTTTATCAAATTCCATCTGTAATAAAGGAAAAGTTCACATTTACAAAAGTAATTACTTTTAGCATGAGATAAACGGACTTAGTTTAAAGGAAAACTATACACCCAAACAATGTAGGTCTCTATAAAAAGATATTGCATAAAACAGCTCATATGTAAAATCCTGCTTCATGTAAACAAACCATTTTCATAATAATATACTTTTCTAGTAGTATGTGCCATTGGTAGTGATGGCTGCGAATTTGCGCGATTCCCCACCAGCGAATAAATTCGCGAAACGCCTGCAAAAATTCACGGCAAAAATTGGGTGCCGGCGTCAAAAATGGAGCACCGGCGTCAAAAACGAGACGCCGGCACCGTTTTGCAAATTTTTCGCAGTTTTGCGAAATTCGCAAATTTTTCAGCGAAGTGAAACAGCGCAAATTCGCCCATCACTAATAGAAAATTCCCATTTTAAAAAATAAGGGCCGTCCCCTGGGATCGTGTACGATTCACGGTGCACACAAACATACCAAACAAACTATACTTCTTAGGTCACATGAGCCAATTAACAGACAGAGTTGTGTCTTTTGCTTCAACACTTCTTACTGTTACAGTTAGAGCTGCAGTATTTCTGGTCAGGTGATCTCTGAGGCAGCACACAGACCATCACGAAATGGGGGTTTAAGGCAAGAGATGTAAAAGGCCAATATTTACTTAAATATATATTCCACTTTGGTAAGATTCTTTAATATGTTACTTAATATGATATAAACTATCTGTTGCTTAAGTATTCATTTTGGGGGTATAGTTTTCCTTTAAGCAACATGACTGTGAAAAGCCTGGAGTGGAGAGAATATGGGGGGACCTTATACTTACCGATCAACTCACTCACAGGCTGTGCCACCAAAACCTCTCTTTCAAAAGAAGATAACACCAATTTTCTATTGGATAATAATGACTGCAGCTTCTTTATTCATTTTTCATGCTCAAACATTCAACCATCAATAAGCCATAATTATTAATCATTTATAACAGATATGACTATATGAACATCCATAACATTCCATATTATTTTGTAACCCTAACTTTTTTTTTTTTGTAACTTATGTTTTATTTGCAATTTTTCAGTATATAAAGCACTTTGTGGTACGTACAAATGTAAAAGAAATGAATATGTCACAGGTTACTGCAAAACAATAGGAGCAAAAGACATTGTAGTGCAACAGGCATTTGCATCGGTTGAACCCTAACTGTTTTTTAACCTGTCCTGATTCCCTTGGACAGAGGGTCCTGAGATTACCGTCCTGTGCATTGTACCTCTGTACCACTGCACCCTCATGAATTTTGTTTGCCCATCAGCCGCAGTACACCGTCTTTTCCGCCTCCAGGGAACCCCATGCCCGAGCTGGCCAATTATCCAGTATTCCTCTTTTTCTCCGGAACTCATTATAGTTCCTCCTTTTATCCTCTGCTTTCCCGGGACCACCGCCAGACGCTGCAACAAAGAACTAAACCCTAATGTTCCCCTTTCTACCTGTAAGCTCTTTCCCCAGAAACCAGCTCCCTGTATAGTTACCTTTGGGCTCTGTGTAGTCCTGAAAAACAGGGGAGGGAAGGGTGGTCTTGCTTCTGCCTGTGTGCTACCTATCCTAGCCTATCTAGCTTTCAGGGTCACTGACCCTAGTGACCAAACAACAGGTTGAGATGATTCAGTTTTATTGCTACTCTAATATTTTTCTTTTAGTATTTTCTTCAGGTCCTCTTCTATTCATTTTGATTTCTTGAGCTGCAGAGCAAAAAAATGTAAATAAATTAAAAACCACCAAAAAACAAAAAATGAAGACCAGCAGCTAATTGTCAGAATATGAATAATATTGTCATATATTTTTAGACAAAGCAGTAAGTAATGTGTTTCGAATGGTACATTTTTTTTATCTCTTGGCAATCTAGTTCTAAATTCAATTAATTCAAACTGTTTACAATTACACTTAACTCCCACTAAAGTAGCTGCTCTTTTATTCTAAATTTATCTAACCAGTGAAATTAAACTATGCACCGTGTTAAAATAAAACCATATACATTTTACAGAAAGAGTAAACTACTGTATATATACATGTTTCATATTTTGCTGGAACATGAAAGATAGGCTGATAATTTTAATGAGTGAAAATATAATGGATGCAACTGATCAAAATTAAAATGCACCTTATCATAAATTTGGCCACCCACAAACCAGCATTTTAAGCCAAGATTTCAACATTGTGTGTGTGAGGCCCTTGGCTGACCATTCTAAAGTCTGGATCAAGCCACTTAGGAAACTTTATTTATTGATGGCTGGATCACTGTAACCATAAGAAGAGCAAAGACTCCAAAGAGTGATGTAGACAAGACCAATATTTACATACAGAAAGAGGCCAGGAGGTGGAGAAAAGGCTTTTCTTCACTATCAACCACTTAAAGAAGTTGTTTACTGCTCTAGTCTGGGTTGTCCTCAACGGGGACAAAAACAGAGGGCTCCAGTTATTGTAGAGGCCCTGAAGACCCCTGGAATTGCACGTTTTCATTATAGAAAACAAAAGGAGGACATTTTGAGGCTATTGGTGGCATTCCCAGGCCTGCCCAGGATATAAATATAAACTGACATCATGTGGTACCTGCCTGCCTATTCCACTTTCCAAGCGAACAAGAATGAAAATTGTCCACGGAGTTCTATGGCACCAGCAGTAAAACATTGACAGTGACAGCCATTGTTTCCTATAACATTTAACCATAAAAGTTGTTAGAGGGTCAAATTTATATTTTAATTAACAATGGCGAAAAAAAAAGAGAAAAAAATGGATGTGATGAAATCCTCTCTAGAAGTGCTGGAATTGGATCTTCTTCTTTATTACAAATCTCAAATGGATGCTTTTATGGGTTGGAGATGGGAACACGCAAGCCTTCTGCATTTAATCAAGGATGTCTCTCCATTCAGCAGGCAGCCTGCTATGAATGATATATCATAAGTCTATACTCCAAACAAGTGCAAGGAAGACAACAAAAAGAGTTAAGAGTCATATGTAATAAATAACAGGCGGAAGAGGGGTAGAGATACCATTGCAGGAGTTATTCTGGGAAGGAATGATTCCTTAGGCCATGGTGCATGATGTGCCTATTAAAAATAGACAAAGAAACTCATCCTTGCAAGACAGAATATTTTATAGCTTCATCAGATCAGTGTCATTCTCGCTACTTACTATTCCGGGAGTTCCCTGGTATAAATCCAAAGTCAGTATAATACAGTACGATTCTCATCATGTATTTATGTAATATTTCAAATAAAATATTTGCCAGCGAATTCCATGGGGCTTAACCAGCAACAACACATTATGCCATAACGGACAAGTAGTGATAAGCACAGTGTCACATCTGAGTGACAAAATAGATTTCCTTATTGAATCTGTGACTAAGTTATGGAGACATAATGTGGGTGGGATGTATGTTTAAATAACTCATTTAAACTATTATATCTTAATACCCAGAGGAAACCTATGAAAACACTAAAGACCACCATTCACGGGCCAATAAAAGCTGCAGTGCTGACAGACCGAGTCGGCAGCTTATTGGCCCATGTGTGGGGCCATCCAATGGGCTTCCCCGATCGATATATGTCCGAAACTCGGGCAGTTCTCGGTCGGGCAGATTAGAAAATCCTGTCTGATCATGGCCACATCTGTGCGTTTATGCGAACCCGCGATCTGACCGCCCGTATTGGATGCATTCTGATCAGATCATTGGGCCCTATGTCCCACGATCGGATCAGCCTGATATCGCCAACCTTAATGTGGGCATATCAGGGAGAGATCTCTACATTTATGGCCACCTTAATGGTACAACAGTTTAACATGACCGTGGCTACATGATTTGCTGAAGCTGGTGCAGTATGCAAGGGTTTTCCTGCTACTTACTCTATGGAATATTTTTAAAGCCATTGTAGAAATCTATAGGTGCAGGAAATAGCATCCCCTTTCCTAACTTTCTCACATGTACTGGAGGCTAAAAAAAAGGCCACCTTATTTAAAAAACATCAGAAACACAAAAAAACATGTGGTTCTCATTTACAGTTCTAGGCTGTAGGATCTATGCAAGGGGTCGTTTTATTCTACCCAAAAGTATCTGTTCCTACAAGATCTCAATAGTTTATGAATTCATGGTCTGTGAATCTGTTTGTCTGGCAGGTTGAAGTTATGGGTTATGTGACCTCTGCGCTACAGTTAAGCTAACACAGGGACAGCTGTTTCTGCCATTCCCTGGATTTGGATCATGAGGGAACCGTGAGCCAAATATTATTGACAAACAAAACAGAATCATAGAGTAGCAGACAGGTAAGACTTTGGAACTTGACCAGGCAATTCACAGTAGTATTTCCAATAAACCTGATACCACGAGAGTAGAAATTGATGATATATCTATCCAATAATAAATTAATTATATTGTTTATTCCTGATTTTCCAACACACAAACAATCCTAACTAATTTTTGTAATAGTTACGAAATCACATCTTTAGCAGACTAAAATATAATGTGGGCACCACAGCCTATTTGTGTGTTATTTCATAAAACATTGTAGTGCCAAGTAATGTCCAATGGAGCCAGTTCTTGTTTGTGAAGGTTCTCATTCATCCATGTCATGGTATATCAGGTCAAATCAACTGGACCTGCTATATTTTTTTGCTCTTTAAGACGTTTCACTAGTCATCCGACTGGCTCTACTTGTACAAAAAAATTTCTGGAGTTAAATACCCTGAAATTTTGCTCCAATCAGTATAATCTCTTTAATATAACCAGCATGGGGTCAGAGACCTCATGGAGGCAAGGTGTTGTTTGTATAAGCAGGATTTGAGCTATGAGGTGTTATTAAATTGTCCAGAGAGAGGTGCCAAATAAGAGCATGATTCCAGGGTATTTAACTCCAGAAAGATTTTTGTACAATTCATTCTGAATTAAGAAAGCCAGCGGGAGGACTAGAGAAATGTCTTCAAAGCTTATTACTATAAATATGAGCCAGTTCTCCTTCACACAATATAATAATTGTGAAAGTAGAGGAGGCAGGTCAGCCACATAAAACCTAAGCTTTTAAGTTAACATTTGGACCAGAAATTATCATCTGAAAGACGACTTTCACTAATGGGTATATTTAGGCAATTATGCTGATTAGACCATTGCTCTGCATGGGGACCTCTTAGTACTGTAAGTAGATTCATTCTGTCGCAGGACCACAAGTAATTTCTTTTTGCCTAAATACAAGTTGTGGCTTATATTTAAAGGGAAGTCACTTAGGCTAACATATGCCGATATGTCGATATGTTGGAGCTCTGTTAAAGGGATACTGTCATGGGAAAAAAACATTTTTCAAAGTGAATCAGTTAATAGAGCTGCTCCAGCAGAATTCTGCACTGAAATCCATTTCTCAAAAGAGCAAACAGATTTTTTCTATATTCAATTTTGAAATCTGACATGGGGCTAGACATATTGTCAATTTCCCAGCTGCCCCAAGTCATGGGACTTGTGCTCTGATAAACTTCAATCACTCTTTACTGCTGTACTGAAAGTTAGAGTGATATCATCCCCCTCCCTTTCCCCCCCCCCCAGCAGCCAAACAAAAGAACAATGGGAAGGTGACCAGATAACAGCTCTCTAACAAAAGATAACAGCTGCCTGGTAGATCTAAGAACAACACTCAATAGTAAAAACCCATGTCCCACTGAGACACATTCAGTTACATTGAGAAGGAAAAACAGCAGCCTGCCAGAAAGCATTTCTCTCCTAAAGTGCAGGCACAAGTCACATGACCAGGGGCAGCTGGGAAATTGACAAAATGTCTAGCCCCATGTCAGATTTTAAAATTGAATATAAAAAATTCTGTTTGCTCTTTTGAGAAATGGATTTCAGTGCAGAATTCTGCTGGAGCAGTACTATTAACTGATTCATTTTGAAAAATGTTTTTTTCCCATGACAGTATCCCTTTAACAGAGGTCCAACATATCGGCATATCGGTATTTCTTGTTAGCCTAAGTGACTTGGTGGATGGGACGTCCTGTGTGGTTTTTAAATGTTGGTGTTTGATTGCAATTACTGCAGATGTTCTTGATTCCAACCTTCTAATATTTTCTAAAGAGAATCCATTGGATTCCTGAGACAGATCACCCAAGGGATCATTGAACCACATATGCACAGAGGTCTAGCTTTGTATCAGTAAACAAATCAGATCTTTATTTGTTGATGAAGGAATATATACAACTGAGACAATATTACAGTGCACAAACACATATGTAGGCAGATACTTGATCTTAACTGGTAGTATTAACAACCCAATGGCATCATTATGTTATTGCTTCACATATTGGTTTGCCATTGCCCTGCACTGTTCTGACCTGCACTGACTGGTTGTAAAAAGCAGTTTCTATTTGAGTAAGAACCAATCGTGCCAAAATGACTAGCTGTTGAGTATATCCTATCCTCCCCCCTGAATCAGTATCTAATTGTAATATTGTTCTGCTTTGTCTGGACAGGATAGAGCACAGATTTAGGTTGACATAGGTTGGACTGTACAAATTATTAATAAGGTTAGTGTAGTTTAGAAATCAATGTAGCTCATACAGTATGTTTATTACACAATATTGCTTTGGGAGCTCTGAGTTGCATTGTTTCTGACTCATTAAATGTGTCACCCACTAGAAACCAATTATGCTGCATGCAGTTTCCTATAATTCTGTAGCAACCCCCCCCCATTTGCTTCTATTCTCTACCATCAAAAAAAGCAATATAAAAGCACATTTTTTCTAGCCATCAGGTGGCTTTGAGTGTTGGATGTTTTAAAACCAAACAGCTGGAGGGGTACCAAGTTTGCCACATTAATTGTTTTACAACACCTGTTAATTGATGACTTTTCAACTGACAGCATTTTAGTACATGTAATTTTTAAGGGATTAGGAAAAGTCTAAAACAATTAGGGATGTCGCGGACTGTTCGCCCGCGAACTAGTTCGCGCGAACATCGACTGTTCGCGTTCGCCGAATGTTCACGAATGCCGCGCGAAGTTCGCCAATTTGGGTTCGCCTTAGCTGGCGCTTTTTTTTGCCATTTCTCCCCCAGACCAGCAGATACATGCCAACCAATCAGGAAGCTCTCCCTCCTGGACCACCCCCACACCCCCTGGACCACTCCCCTTCCATATATAAACTGAAGCCCTGCAGCGTTTTTTCATTCTGCCTGTGTGTGCTTGGAAGAGCTAGTGTAGGGAGAGAGCTGTTTAGTGATTTGAGGGACAGTTGATAGTAACTTTGCTGGCTAGTAATCTACTTGATACTGCTCTGTATTGTAGGGACAGAACTCTGCAGGGATTTGAGGGACAGTGAGTTTAGGTTAGTTAGCTTTGCTGACTAGTAGTAATCTACCTTCTACTGCAGTGCTCTGTATGTAGCTGCTGTGGGCACTGCTTCTGAACTCATCTGCTGAGTGCTGACTGCTGCCTGTAACCCAATAGTCCTTGTAAGGACTGCTTTTATTTTCTTTTTTGTTTTTTTTACTTTGCTACTGTAAGAGCCCAGTGCTATTAGTCTAGCTGTGTTGGGGAGTGGGACTGGTGTGCTGCTCCTCCTAGTAGTTCACCACTACCAGCACCAACCAGAGTCAAAAGTGTTACAAAGTATCTTATTTGCACCTGTTAGCTGTTCTGAGCTCTCTGCCAAAAGCCAATTAAGTTAGAAACTGTTTTTTTTCTGGCTGTTCAGTGCAGAGAAAAGAGGGACTTTCCAGTACAAAAGAGGGACAGGGGGTTGAGTGGTCAAAAGAGGGACAGTTGGGAGGTATGCAAGTGCCACCTAGCTGTGTGAGCTTTTTCACATTCTGTCTAAATAACAATAATAATTCCGTGTCCGTAAACATCACCTGAGTGATGTTTTTACAGCAGCAATAATATATTCCGTATCCACTACTGTATACGTTGCCCTTGCAGGCATTGTTTGCCCAGTCTTTAACCAAGTGCCACCTAGCTGTGTGAGCTTTTTCACATTCCGTGTCCAGAAACATCACCTGAGTGACGTAGTGTGATTTCTGCCCTTTACAGCACAAAACGCAGCGCTGTGTCAACAATGTATTTTTCAGATACATTTTTGCCCTTGATCCCCCTCTGGCATGCCACTGTCCAGGTCGTTGCACCCTTTAAACAACTTTAAAATAATTTTTCTGGCCAGAAATGTATTTTCTAGCTTTTAAAATTCGCCTTCCCATTGAAGTCTATGGGGTTTGCGACGTTCGCAAACCGTTCGCATTTTTGACGCAAGTTCGCGAATATGTTCGCGAACATTTTTTCCGACGTTCGCTACATCCCTAAAAACAATTACTTTGCTATGTTACATTATGGCAATAAGGGGCAGATTTACTAAGCTCGAATGAATAGTTTGAATACAAAAATATTCGGATTTTGAAGAAATTTTTTGGGTAGTTCAACCATCGAATTGGTCAAATTCGATCGAATTCGATCAAATCTAACAATTTGAAGTAAAAATCGTTCGACCATTAGAGCATTCGATAATCGAAGTACTGTCTTTAAAAAATAAAACTTCATACTTCGCCAAATTAAAGATACCGAAGTGCAATGTTAGCCTATGGGGACCTTCCACAGCACTTTTCTAAGTTTTTTTGATCGAATAGAAATCCTTTGATCGAGCGCTAAAATTGTTCGATTTTTAAATCTTTTGCACTAAAAGGGTCGAATTTGAGGGTTTTTTAACCCTCGAAATTCGACCCTTAGTAAATCTGCCCCTGAGTGTTGGGAACTCTACTGACTTATGTCTCTATAAAATAAGTAGTAATCCTGCCAAGTTTTGCATAGGATAAGGTGGGATTTTGGGTTGGTGTCTCAGCTAAAAGGTAAGCAACAAATAAGGTGAATTGTATTCATGCAAGAAATATTAATAGTAAATGTGATAATGATAAACTGTGATGATTAATAGCAACATGGGCAAAGTTTGCACGAGTCTTCCAACCCTTGTCTTTAGCAACCAATAAATAGCTGATCTAGTCAAGTTTGGACAAGGAAAAAAAACATCTGGTTGTTTGTTGTGTGCTGCTCCATTGATGGATACTTTGCTTATGTTACTTAAAAGGCTTTTAAAACACCACATGTACCCAAATATCTGACCGAGGCCAAAGCATACCATTTAAAATGTATTTGTAAAATTTCCAAATCACTAACAAATTATTCTTGTTCCCATTTTTTTTTAATTCAAACATTAGATTTTTCTGCTTGAAAAGATTCCTGGCACACTTTGAGAATTTTTTCTCATCAAATGCCTTTTTCTTTCCATAAACACACTGGTCAAACACAGGACTGGATCAAACTGGCTTGTCTTAGAACATCCTCTCCATTTAAAAAGCAAATTGAGGGTAAAGTTTTTGACATAGAAAGTGCGTTGAGTATTATTCTAGTAGCAGACTTTCACTAAAACAAGCTTAATAACCTAAATACCTCTCTAGTTACACTCCCTGTGTGGTCTAGCTTGGTGTCGTCTTACACCCTTGTGTTCTGAGTCCCTAGGAATACATAATAGCTCAGTAAGGGAAAAGTACTGGCATTATGTTATATTGTTATTGAGTCCTTCTTCTCTGGAATACTTCAAATAAGAACAAACAATTTGTTATTAAACACATAGAAATGAGGCAATTAAATATAATGAGTTTCTCTCTAGAAAAGTGCTTTGAAAACAAAACCCTTGAAGCCTTCATATCTTCAATGAGCAAGAATGCTTTGCCTCGAAACTCACCTTTGGCTCAGCATGGGATATGATACCTTTCTTAATGTGCCTGCGTGGTTATTACTGGGTTTGTTTAATCCCAGTGCAAGTAAATGTAGATGCAATGGTCTTTCTTGAAACTATAAGAGAGGAAACTTTAAAATCTCTATGCACAGTAAGGATGCAGATTAGTAAGAAATCTGTATTGGAGATGTAAGTTTAACATGCCTGTGATTTTACAGAGGTGCGACGCTAAAGTGCTTATAACTTTGGTTTATTTAGTGCTGACTTTGCTTGTCTTGACAACATTGCTGTGTACTCATCTTACCTTCGCAGCTGCCATGGGTATGTTCATAAGATTAAACTCCCTGCTTGCTGCCTACCCTGACCTAAATACTGTACTGTACTGTTTGCTGGCTGTCATTTCCTTGGCCTGATGTCTGGACTGTGTCACATGCTGCCAGCTTTAACCTTGGCCTGATTTTTGGGATGGTATTTTATGCTGCCTGCCTGGACCTTAGGCTAATTACTATACTGTGTAGCATGCTGCCTATCCTGACCTTTGCCTGATGTCTGAACTGTCTTATATGCTGCCTGACTAGAACTCGGCTTGAATAATAGACCATGTTGTATGCTGCCTGCTCTAACAGTGGCCTGGAGTCTAGACTGTGTTTTATGCTGCCTGCCTTACCTTGACCTTATTACAAGACTGTGTAGCATGCTGCCTGCCCTGACCTCAGCCTGATGTTTGGACTGTGTTATATGCTGCCTGGCCAGACCTGGGCCTGAACACTAGACCAGGAGTGCCCATACTTTAATAATGCAAGGTCTACTTCTAATGATGTTGTCTCATGAGGATCTACATCCATAAAATCATTGTTGACATTATGTTCCATGGAAAATATTACTTAAATATTGATTTTTGAGAACATGTATATTATGTATTATGTTATATGTAACAAACAATTATTTCTTATGTAACCTTAACATAATACATATCTGAATGAAAAGCATGAAACAGGAGGGTGATATAGACAAGCTGTTTGTTGACAGTGTCTTGAGATCTACAGATCACCAGCTAAAGGTCTACTGGTAGATCCCAATCTACCTTGTGGGCACCCCTGCACTAGACCTTGTCTTATGCTGCCTGCCCTGACCTTGGTCTGTGTACTAGAGTTGCTTTATGCTATTGATGTATTTTGGTTACAGGGCTGAATCCAGCCTGCCATCTAACATCTATTCTGAAACTTTCCTGCTAACCTTCTACTTAACCTTCTACTTAACAGTCTACTTAACTCTGCTCTGTTCTAATCCCCTGACACCTTGTGTTGCTTTGGTCTTTTGCCCAAATAATAGAACAAAGGGATATGGTTTTACATGTATATGGTAAGACACATGATATGTCATTTTCTGCTTGCCAGCCAATTGGTTGGTTGGTCTCTCAGACTTTTAGTATTATGTTTTTTTTAGGATGCAAGCCAATCATTATATTGTGAACTATCAGCAAGTGCATATTAATTCGCAGGCATGTGTCTTTTTAAATCTTTAACTCCATTGCTGTAAACTGATTGTGCCTTTTAGCCGTTTAACACTTGCCTCAAAAACTTCGGATTCAGAAATTAAATAAAGTGTTTAACCTAACAAACAAATTTAATTTCACATGTTAAACCCATGGAGAAAAGATGCTGACAGCCCTTGTTCTGCATCTGGTGCAAATTTGGTATTGGTTTTCATAAGGGGCAGACGGAAATGAGATAAAGAGCCTGTGCGGTACTTTAGGACAGACCACAAATATTCAGCCTGTATCTTGTTCAGGATAAACTGCAAAGTATCTTCTTCCTGTAATAATCTTTACTCCACATCAAGCAACACTGCCCCCCATAAAGAACCACAGTAAAGACATATGATAGTGTTCAGTTGAGCGTGTCTGTATTCACTGTATTTTCAATTGTTGCTCATAGTTGAGATATAACGCTAATGTACAGATGAGCTTCCCTTCATTGAATGCCTTATTCAATCATTAGATTATTACATTTCATTCATTTAATTTTCCCTTACATTGTCATATTGCTTGTTTGGAATTGTTACTGACACAGCTTCCAGGGGTCGTATACAAATAAAAATGGACACAGATGTTGCACTTATTGATGATACTCATCAGAGGTACTTGCATCCAGACACATTTCTTGCACCTCCATATACAGATGAAGTCACTGGAATTTCACATTTTGTAGCACCATGTCATACCCCATGCCATTTTTGTAGTGCTAAGTCCTGCCTCTTGATGGCGCTAGAGTGCAATGGCCGTAATCCATCAGAAGTAATGTACTGGAAAAAACTAGCACCATCTAGAGGAAGGACTTAGCACTAATAAATGGAGTCTGGACACAGTGCCCCAAAATGTGAAATCCCTATGGCTTCATCTGTAGTTGCACCAGACACCTTGTGTTCTGTCCTGTCTCTTTTGCTGCCCTGGACCTACTGCCACCCTGTACATGGTGGTAATTCAAGGTTTCCCACAGAAGCATGCCTTGAACCAATGAACCAATGGAATTCCATTTTTGCCATCATTTTAATGCTGATTGGCAGAACAGAGGAATATTTATACTTAAATTATGGAGGAAGCCCTGCATTATGGCATCTGAAATTTCACACTCCCTTTTAGTAGTGAGCAACAGTATTAGGAAGGCTCAGGGTTAATGACGAGCAAAACGGCAAAAAAATCCACAAAACATATTGAAGCTTATTGGCTTATGACTTTTTCCAAGCAAAATACATTGGAGTTAATGACTTAGGTTTTCTGCTGCAACTTTTTCAGTGCAAAATACACTGCAAGTATTGGGTGTTTTTTTCGCTGCAATTGTTTCTGTGCAAATTACACTGAAGCCAATGGTTACATTTTCATAGAGACTTTTTTCCGGAGCCAATACCATGACCATATTGGCGAAGCATTTTTTCATGGAAATATTCACCAATGAACAAAATTTCACTTAGTCATCACCACACAAGGTCAACCATTGGGAGAAATAGGCCTTTGTTGCAGAATGGGTGGCCTGAGCCTTCCTAATTGTATCCTCTAGCCCTCCTTTTGTATTATAAGCCCCTCACAGATTCATGTTTTTTTTGGATATGTACAGAAAATTAACAAAGAAGATTTAAAATGTGCAGTTCCTTGGATCCATAATCAGCTCTCAAAGAGGGGGACAGTTACACTGCAAATGGGATATTCCCCAGGCAGGAATTTGGGTTCATTGCTCCTTCTCTCACCTCAGTTGACACAGCTTAATATACACAGTCTTGTATGATATAACACTAAAACATACTTCAGCGCCTTGGATTCCATTCCCTTCATGTTCAGGTGGTTCATCCCTAACAAAGTTTTTAATGTCTAGTTCTATGCAGCTGCAATTAGTTAACAATCCTCCTGGGCTCGTAATACCCCAAGACTAACCTTGCATTGAGAAGGTGAGAATGTTTCTGTATAAGAGAAGCTTTGTTTGCTGTGTTTGATAGCTCCAACTTCTGGCAGCTCTCCAGCCTCTGTTCCATATCTTTATGCTGCATTTGTAGTTAACTGGTGTATCCCTGGGTATCTGATGTCTGTTCTGCAGCTGCAATTCCTCTGTTTTGCTTATATTCCTTTCTGTACAGTATTGCTGATACTGTTTCCCCCAAAAAAGGACTTAGTAACACTTTCCACCTACACCACTGTCATTGTCAACAGCTGGCATCTTAGAAGAGTGAGTCTATACCTGCATGAGGGGCTTATTAATCTTCAAGTAACTCTACATTAACTTTATAATGCTGCAGAATTGGGCACTTTAGAGTGGGCTAGTACATGAGCCAAACAGTGGTGTAATTAGACGTTGATGTGCCCACACCAAATTATTTTAGGGCCCCCAACATATCCAGAGGTTGTTCTGTTTTACTAATATATCTTGAAATTGCTCATTAATTATTGTCTCATGGGGCCCCCTATTCTCCTGGGCCCTCCTGCAGTCACAGGGCCTGCTTCCCCTGTAGATGTGACACTGGTTTATGGTAATAGACGGCACCAATCAATAGATTATTTTCTTAAAACGCCTTTATTGGGACATAGGCTCTGACCCCAAACACCTGGCCAGGTGTTTGGGGTCAGAGCCTATGTCCCAATAAAGGCGTTTTAAGAAAATAATCTATTGATTGGTGCCGTCTATTACCACAAATCGAATTGATGAACGGATTGAGGTTGGAAACCGTTGGACGAGCACCACAGAAAGTATTTTGGAGGTGAGGGTGCTGACTGTGAAAATTGTGAGATGTGACACTGGTGCCAAATGCCAAGTGCCTCATGGAGCAAAAACTCTGGGCCTAATCTCTCCAGAGTTCTTCTTCTTCCTCACCCTCTTATATCCAGTCTGGCAACACTAAATACGGCAATGCAAATAATTGCCTAACCATAAAACAATAATAATTTCCTTTCCCCAGAAATTATATTGCTCAGTTTACTTACTATAACAAACAAGGGAAAGTTGTGCTCACCAGTATTTTTCAAAACCACTAGGCGGGGGTGCAATGAGGGTGTGACCACAAAATACATATAGACAACTACAAGAGTCCTCTGCACTCAACCCATTATCAATATATTTAAGACAGAGACATTTTGTGCATACTGCTACTGAAAAATGCCTTACCCTTTAAACAAAACAGGGATTGTTTGCCCATAAATTGCAATATATTTAAGCTGGCCAACTACGTCAAAGTCATCCCATATCTGGCCAGTCCTACGCTTAATTTTCATCTGATTCATTAAGAATTCTATTGCTTAATTATACATTTTACAAAGGGACTAAGTTTTACCTGCAACTTACTAGCTGCTTTCAAAGTAAAACTCCCAAACTTGGCTGCCCTTTTATTAGACACCAGTGGGATCACCTGACTATAGCTGGGAAGGGTGGGAGCTACAACAGTTTACTTACTTACAAGTGAATGTTTCTCTAACTTTGGTGAAGTAAAATAAATCTACAATCAGTGTTAACCTATATTGTAAGTAGCTTATTATTGATTCAATCATTGGTTCAAATCTGTATTTGCCTACCGGCCCCACAGCAGAGAAGTTTCATGGATATCATCTTAGTTAGAGTACCAACAAAGCAATGCCTGTTTGAAGAGCTACAGATTAGATTTAGGATCATGTTTGATAGTTTGCCCAGTTTGTTTCAAGTGTAAGGATAACCCATAGCAACCAATCACAATTTAGTTTAAAACTGAAAGTAAAAAGGAACACCCCACACAAATACAAAACATAAAGCTCTGCAAAATAAGCTTACTGGATACATGATAATACTGTATATATAATGATACTATGAAGTCATTTGCAGCTTGCCTAGAGCATCATTGTGGTTTCCCAGAATTACACTTGCCAAAATATATCATACTGAATGCTTCTTTTTGCAGTCCGTTACAGTAAGGAGATTTCCCAGTGGGCTGGTTAACCATAGGAATGTAACTGTGACTTACAGTGAGCTTTGCAGGCATAAAGCTGTGGAGATAACATTTACCATATGGTGGACAACTATTAGAGCAAATGGTGCCTAACACAAGTCTTGCTAAATGTGGTCCTTGGTTTCTGTGCAGTTTTAACATTTTTATTTAATAATATAGATATTAATAATAATATTCAGGACAACTCTCCATGCATAATGTGCAATAATCCACAGAGATACAAAGAAATCATATTTTTTTTTTTAACATATCTTTTTTTATTTCGTGAATAAAACGTCAACATTACAATTTTGTCAGTACGTCATTTTTCACATTTCGTGTTTCACATGTAGCATACATTGAAAGATATTTCAACAATATTAACTGGCGAAAGCATAAAGTAAGTATTACAACTTCACTTAAACAACAGAAAAAGACAAAGCAGATAAACCAAGAACAATAACAAAATAATAAAAAAAAAAAAAAAAAAAAAAAGGAAGAGTAGGGAAACCTGCATAGTTAAATAGGTCAGAGTAAGCAATAGTGTGACTATAAAGAGACTAAACGGGTGTCCCCCGAAATTGCTAAGTTTTCCATTACTGGGAAACCAGTGTGTTGTGACAGGTTGTACTCCCAATTAATCATGAAAAGTAGAATTACGCGTGGGGAGAAATTGAGTTAAGGAAACAAAAGCAAAAAGACAGAGGACTTCTTATAGTTCTCCCAAGGTTGCCATATATCGTCGAAGACTTCTTTTTTGTTATCTGCAATGGCTGTTAATAAATGCATTTCCTGAATATAGTTGAGTCGAGAAATGAATTGAGTTATAGAAAGCGTAGGGGAAACCCAGTTAAGTGCAATGACCCAGCGCGCTGCTGCCCATATCTGAAATAGCAAAGCATTGATAACCTTATTAAAATCTGGATTAGGGTGATTCAGTAAAAGATGTTCGGGAGTTCGTGTAATAGGTGAATCAGTTAAGTCACATGCAATTTGGACCACCTTATTCCAAAATTGCTCTACTATTGGGCAGGACCACCACGAATGTTTATAATCACCTAGTGCTCCACATCCTCTAAAGCACATAGGAGAAGAGGAAGGAGAAAAATTGTGTTTACGTTTTGGTGTGTAATACCATCTTGAAATTACTTTGTAAGCCATTTCTCTTATGGCAACATTGGGAGAAAATTTATGAGAGAATTCCATTGCTTTGGACCAATCTTCTGTAGTCCATAGTAGGTTGAAATCCCTGTCCCAAGCTTTCATATACGTAGGTAAAGAGGAAGGTGGAGCCTCAATTAATATGGAGTATATAGTGGAAATATTACCTTTAGCTCGTAGGGCATTTTTACAGAGATTTTCAAATAAGGAGCCTGTTAAGGTAGGTTTCTTTTGTAATTGTGAGAAATAAAAGTGAGAAAGTTGGGAATAACGTAAAAACTCTCGTGGATGGATTGTTAATGACTCTTTTAATGAGTTCCAAGTTCTAAACCCTTGCAAGGATAACAGATCATATAATTTATTGAGGTTTTGAGAGGTCCACCATTGAAAATCGCTATGAACCATCCCTGGGGGGAAATCTGGATTTCCCACCAGAGCTTGCATGTAGCTATTAGTAGTCACTGGTAACAATCTTGGTTTAAGCAATTTCCAAAGTTGCATATGAAATTTAACAATAGGGTTGGTAATAGGGTATTTTTGTATATTGTTCGTAGTTAACCACATTAGTGCTCTAACTTGCAAGGGATAAATTGAATCATTCTCAAATTCTACCCATCTGAGCATTCCTGAGTCATTATGCCACTGTATCATTTGTGCGATTCTAGCTGCCCAGTAATAAGTTCTTATGTAGGGGACCTTAAGACCGCCTTGCAGTCGTGAGCGATATAATACATTTTTATTAATTCTATGGTATTTATGTTGCCATACAAATTGCCATATTTGTTTCTGCAGCAGCATAAGATCCTGGGACTTTACAGCAATAGGGAGGGCTCTAAATAAATATAGTATCTTAGGGAGGACAATCATGCGTATTGCTGTTATGCGTCCAAACCATGATATGTGCAAAGCATTCCAGTCTGTTAAGAAACGTTGTAATTTTTTGTACATTGTAGGGAAATTAAGTGAATATAACGTGTGATATGTTTTCGTGATTTTAACCCCAAGATAGTCAACTGTAGTAGTTCGCCAGTAAAAAGGAAAGTTCAGCTCCAATAATTTCAGGTGAGGTTTTGAAATGTTAATCGGTAGGGCTTCTGTTTTTGAAACATTAACCCGGAGGCCTGAGATCTTGGCAAAAGTATCTAAGAGTGAGAATAAGTTAGGGAGACTCGTCAGGGGTTTGGTTAAAGTTAAACATAGGTCATCCGCATAAAGATTCAGCTTGTGGGGTTGATTATTTTTGATGTATCCGGTAATGTTTACATCATTGCGGATAAGATGGGCTAATGGTTCCATTGCTAAAGCAAAAAGTAAAGGGGATAAAGGACACCCCTGACGAGTCCCTCTGTGAATTGGTACTTGTAAAGTTTGATGATTTAAAAATTTAATATATGCTATAGGGTGTTGATATAGTACTCTAAGAGCCTCCAAAAAGGGACCAGAAATGTTAAATTTAGGGAGAATATGGAAAAGATATGGCCAAGTCACGCTATCAAAAGCTTTTTGTATATCTAACATCAATACTAATAATTGAGAATGGGAAGTATTCGCATCTGCTATTATGTTGATTAACTTACGAATGCTATCAGTTGTTTGTCGGCCAGGAATAAAGCCTGTCTGATCTGGGTGGATCAAACTCGGTAAATATTTGTTTAGACGTATGGCTAATATTTTGGAAAACAACTTAATATCCACATTAATCACTGATATAGGACGGTAGTTCTGGACTGATGAATGGTCTTTCCCAGGTTTAGGAATCAATGAAAGATTGGCATGTACCATTTCTGGGGGAATTGAATGCCCTTTGAGCATATCATTAAACAATACTATTAAGTGTGGTAGAAGGAGAGTTTTGAATGATTTGTAATACCGAGCCGAAAAACCGTCTGGGCCAGGGCTAGAGGAGTTTTTTAAAGATTTCAAGGACTCTTCAATTTCCAAGGCAGTGATAGGGGAATTCAAGGTAGACTGTTCTTCCATGGTAAGTTTAGGGAGGGTTACATCTGAGAGTAATACCTCTTTATTAATTGTGTGGTCGGGGATGGGTATCTCGTATAATTTAGTGTAGAATTTCTGAAAGACTTTTATTATTTCTAGGGGGTTATGAACCACCTCCCCAGTGTCTGACTGGATAGAATGAATAGGCTTGAAACCATTTTCGAGTTTGAGTTTTTTGGCCAGAAGTTTGTCAGGTTTATCTTTAATTTGGAACAGTTTTTGTTTGAACCATTTAAGTTGTTTAGCAGCTTTACCTTGTGTTAGTGTATTTAACTGGTGTCTTGCTTCTGATAGCTGTAGATGAATTGCAGAGGATGGATTTTGTTTATGCAAGGCGTCCAGTTGTTGTATTGTGGATTCTAATGTGGATATCTGGTCAGTAACCATTTTTTTATTCTGGGTAGCTAATCTTATTATTTCCCCCCGTATGGTGCATTTATGTGCTGCCCATAGTGTGCCCATTGATAATTCTTCATCAAGATTCTCCTTCCAATAATTCTCAATAGATTGTGATATCTGATCTCGTATCATGGAATTAGCCAACAGAGAGTCATTTAGACGCCAAGAGGGTCTGCCTGGTAAAGTAGAGGGTAGCCTAATCGAAATGGATATAGAAGCGTGATCCGACCAAAAGATTGGGTCTATTTCTGCTGCAGTTAGTTGAGGTAAGTAACCTTGAGATAGGAAAATGTAATCGATTCGTGAATAGGAGTGATGTACAGGAGAATAAAAGGTATAGTCTGTTTGATCTGGGTGAAGGTGTCTCCAGGTATCAATTAAGGATTCCTCAATCAACATTCGTTTCAAGAATTTTGGGGAGGCCGCTGATGTATTAGCAAGTAGTCCTTTACGATCTATAGTGGGGTTCATTACTAAGTTAAAGTCACCCAGTAAGACTATCATCCCTTTGGCGTGCTGTTGTAACAGCTTGAAAATTTTGGAGTAAAATGTCAATAAGCCAGAGAAAGGCGCATATACATTAACTATCGTGATGTCAAAGCCAAGTACTGTCCCTTGTAATAATATATATCTACTCTCTGGGTCTATTATAGACTTGTAGGGTATGAATGCTAAATGAGGCCGAAAAGCAATGGCAACACCTCTCTTTTTTTCAGCATAAGATGTAGCATAAATTTGAGAATAAGATTTGTGTAAGTAGGGAGAAGGTCCCAAGTGTTGCCAGTGCGTTTCTTGGAGTCCTATTATGTCAGCTTTATGGCGCAAATAGTATTGAGCTGCCATTTTTCGTTTGGTAGGGGAATTAAGGCCTTTTACATTATGCGAAAGGATAGTTATAGCCATCTTAAACACGAATTATACAGGCCTATGTAAACAAACATAACAATCATAGTGAAAATTACCCAAATATCATAAGTGCTTAAGCAATGTTTGAGACAAACTTCAAAGTCAACATGAAAAGGCAAAATCTCAGTGTCACAGTATACATAATGTTCGGGGAAACCCGGTAAAAACTTACAAACTGCAATATGAGTTATTAGCTTTATCGCCAATAGCTGGTCAGCCGTGTTCCCATTATAACCATAGGAGTGGAAGTTGAAAATTAGGCCATGCTTGAACCAGTCATTGAAGTCAATTGTAGTATGTATAGCTTCAAGATCTCTAGGAGCAGGTTGCTGAACAGTAAGCAAAAAAGGCGTAAGAAGTGCAGCTAAAACTATTAGCCAAATCGGGAATACATGTACAGTTATTGTCTCATAGAGATTGTCTCTGAGCGTCGGTTTCATTGTAACAACAATAAAAACAAAAATAAAAAATATCAAATTATCAAAAAAAGGAAAAAAAGGAGAAAAAAGAAAAACAAGAAAAAAAAAGAAAAATCGTGGTAAAAGTATCAACAGTGCCTGAGGATACCTGATCCTCAAGTAGACCATAGACCTCGCTGTGTGGCTTCGCTGCAGCGATCCATGGTCGTGTAGGGGGGAGAAAAAAGCCAGCCAACCGGTATATGTTAACAAAGATAGAACTTCCAGTAAAGAGAACCGATATTCACATTCCGAGAATAATATGTGGTGGGCCACACAGTGCTAGTAAAGCGAGGTGGATAACTATGTACTCCTGGTGTTGATTACAAATAAGCCATTTCTGGAGATTGCTGCGACTGTTGTTGTCGAGTAGCATAATCAAGAGATGGGCCAGTTCAGGAATTTCTCAGCTTTTTTGTTTCCCATAAGGATGTAGTGTTGGAGGAAAATTTTTCTTCACAGGAGAAGAAAGTTCTTTATCAGCGAGACCAAGCCGAGTTAATAGTGATGGGCCTTCAACAGGATCAGTTATTGAAAATAGCGATCCGTTTTTCAATACAGTAAGGCGAAAAGGGAATCCCCATCTATATTTGAGCCCTGATTGTTGCAGTAGCAGGGTAATAGGACGAAGCTCGCGGCGCTTCTGCAATGTAGACGGTGCTACATCTGGGAATAAATGGAGCGTCTCCCCTTCCAGTTCTACTGCTGGGTATTTTCTAGCAGAAGCAAGCAAATCCTCTTTTGTTTCAAAGTAATGAAGTCTGGCGATAACATCTCGTGGGGGTTCGCCTTGTTGTGGCTTAGGGCGAAGGGCCCTGTGCACCCTGTCGATGACAAGTAAATCTGGGCTATATTCTGGTAGCAGTTTGGAGAACAGTAAGTCAAAAACTTTGTGCAGGTCTGTAGCAGATTCAGGTACATTCCTAATCTGAACGTTATTACGCCTTGATCTGTTGTCTAGGTCTTCTATGTGAAGATTAAGCGCTGTAACATTACGTTGTAAGGAGTGTACTTGCTCCTGAAGTGCGTCATGGGCCTGCACCATCGTGTCATGCTTTTCTTCTAGTGTGTCGATACGTGAACCCAATGCAGTAATTTCTTTGGTAAGATCAGTAACTGCTGACTTGAGCTCAGTATGAAACGTGGTTGATAATTTGGTAAATAAAGATTCCAAACCTGTGTCCAGGTCCTGTTTTTTCAGGCATAAGGCATGAGAAGTAGCCGTTTTCTGCTCCGGACTGCTAGAAGGGGAGCCGGCGCCATCTTGGTTTTTATCAGGGCCAGGCGCTTGGCGTTTGAAAAAGTCTCTCTGTGACCCACGTTGCTTAGTACTGGTCATGTTGCTATCTTTAGGGTCCTCAGGGGTCGCTGAAGATTTGTGGCAATGTTTGAAAAACAGGAGGCCCCGCAATTCACCGTGGTATGGCTTCGCTACACGGAGCGCTCAGATAGTGCGACCGATCAGCATGGCGGTTAGCTCCGCCCCCCCAAAGAAATCATATTTTAAATCACCTCTGTAACTACATTGGATGGATTTTATGAAAACGCATGCTCTTGTGAAATTTCATTGTTTATTTCCACCTGCCTTATGGTAGGCTAAGCACTGCACCTCATGTTGAAAGTGTTCATTAAATAAACACCAAGCAGGACATCCTAGATGGAATGGAGAAGTCATTTTTTGGCCTTCTGTTCAGGATCTTCAGGCTGAAAAGCATTTACACCTGTACTTCCACATGTGTCCTACTCAAGAGTCAGAAGATATGATCACAGGTGCTTCTCAACCACCTTAAATATTTCAGCTCAAATACTGCATGTGCCATTGGGTTATGTTATGGTAAATGAACTTAAAGATAAAATGAGACAGGAGGTGATCTGTAGAGATGTCGCGAACTGTTCGCCGGCGAACTTGTTCGCGCGAACATCGGGTGTTCGCGCTCGCCGGAAGTTCGCGAACGTCGCGCGACGTTCGCCATTTTGGGTTCGCCATTGTTGGCGCTTTTTTTTGCCCTCTCACCCCAGACCAGCAGGTACATGGCAGCCAATCAGGAAGCTCTCCCTTGGACCACTCCCCTTCCCTATAAAAACCGAAGCCCTGCAGCTTTTTTTCACTCTGCCTGTGTGTGCTGAAGAGATAGTGTAGGGAGAGAGCTGCTGCCTGTTAGTGATTTCAGGGACAGTTGAAAGTTTGCTGGCTAGTAATCGTTTTGATACTGCTCTGTTATTGGAGGGACAGAAGTCTGCAGGGGTTTGAGGGACATTTAAGCTTAGGTAGCTTTGCTGGCTAGTAATCTACCTTCTACTGCAGTGCTCTGTATGTAGCTGCAGTGGGCAGCTGTCCTGCTTCTGATCTCATCTGCTGACTGCTGCAATAGCAATAGTCCTTGTAAGGACTGCTTTTATTTATTTTTTTGTTCCAATACAGAGCAGTATCACGCAGATTACTAGCCAGCAAACTTACTATCATCTGTCCCTGAAATCACTAACAGCTCTCGCCCTACACTATCTCTTCCAAGCACACACAGGCAGATTTTTCAGATACATTTTTGCCCTTGATCCCCCTCTGGCATGCCACTGTCCAGGTCGTTGCACCCTTTAAACAACTTTAAAATCATTTTTCTGGCCAGAAATGTCTTTTGTAGATGTTAAAGTTCGCCTTCCCATTGAAGTCTATGGGGTTCGCGAACCGTTCGCGAACCGCTCGCAATTTTGCGCAAGTTCGCGAATATGTTCGCGAACTTTTTTTCCGACGTTCGCTACATCCCTAGTGATCTGTAAGACCCCACATTGTATCTGTACTTTCATAAAATGCACAAGAGCAGAGGTTTATTTCATCCGATCCCCTCAAATGTCTGCTCAACTCAACGGCTGACTGGTCTCATTGTTATTCACCACCTATAAATTATATCACCTGCACTACAGTGAGAAGTGTCACTAATTCCACTCTGTTTAGTTCAACTTAAGGACAGCCATATAAATCTACAAGATTCAGTGTCCTCAGTAACATTTCTTTGCCACTCCAACGAGAAAAAATGTGTGACCAATTAGACCAGATGTACAGTCATTACAATGTTCCTAAAATGCCAAAACCATGATTTTAATATGTTCACAGTTGTTTAGTCTTCTCTTAAATTAGAACTGCCAGTTATCTATAACTGCCACTTGGAATACAGATGAAACTACTGTTACACAAAATAAAAATGTAGCTTATCTTAAGTTCTTTCATTGTTGCTAAATCTGCTTTTAAGTATCAAACTGCCTCATAACCCTATTTGGACTTAGCAGTACCATCTTCTAATCATACCTGGCCTCCAGGCTGCTTCTATCTCTGGAATTTATTTCTCCTGCACTTTAGCTGGAACATTTTCAAAGTGACATTGCCAAATGGATCATCGTCAGCTGGCAAAACTAGCATCACCATACCAAAGTATGTAGTCATTTGGGCTCCATCAGGACAACAAAGAATGAAATGTGCCAGATACACATAAGAATACTACACATAAAAATAACAACACAGCTAACATATTGGGGTCACATTGCCAATATAGTTATTACTGCTATTATTGTTTATTGGGTTGCTACGAGAAGATCATTTTCATTTTTGCCCATCCAGTGTGATTATAACTTGTAGGATCCTTGTATGTAGGTTAGTTTTTTCCAACAGTAACTCAGTTGTACAACATGCACCCATAATTCAAACTGAATTATGTGTTAGAGATAGCTGTATCAGGGAGTTCATGGCCTTGACCAAACACACCTAAAATTAACTGATTAGGAATTATGGCTCTGAACTTCTACATGAATTTCTTCCATCTCCTTATGGAAATGCAGAAAAAAATTGGCTGCAAATTTCCTGGAACACACTCTATTATTACTTATAACCTATTTGTGTGTCTAAACATCAATCAGATGGTAACTTTTAGATATATGTTTGGCGTTCATGACTTTGACTAGTGAATCTACACGGTTACCAAGCAAAGTATTCATTCAAACCCTTAACATAGATCTCTTTTGGCCAGATTACTATCTAAAGAGGTCACATTCTAGCTTCTGACAGTGTTTTATGGTCTATCGCCCCTTGACACAAGCTACCTCATTGCTTAAAAATGCAGTATTATGGGGCAATTGGGCATTTTCCAGTTGTTTTACCAAAATATACTGATAGATTAGGTTTAATATAAGGGTAACTGAAGAGATTGAGCTATACTGTGGCATTGTCAAAGAAAGGGAAAAAAATCACAAAAGAAATGACAGAAGCTTCCATAAAACCTTAGTACCGTGGATGAAGTACAGCTGTATGTTCTTTTGACATCACTGTCTTAAAAAAAAGGTCAGAAGTACTTATGAGTGTCCTACACTAGTGCCCATTGTGTGTGGTTTCTAGTCTTTGTTGAACATGATGTATGAGCGTAGTATCTGTTCTGAAAAGAATGGTTGTAGCCTAAGCCGTCTTGACTTTGCTTTTTTCACCCACATGTAAAATCTATAGAGTCAAAACAGAACTGAAATCTATAAGACTGGGTGACCTCATCTACGATGGAGTCATCTTACATACCCAACAAATCAGTAAAACAGTGCACTCTAAGTCTGACTAAAGCAGACACGGATCCTGGAGGCTTTGCCAAGAAGACATTGCTCCTTGTTCTTTTTCCATCAAAAGGCTTTAGACATCTTGCCATGTTATACCCTTCTATTATGTTGCTGGATTAGCATTACATCATACATCTACCACACTAGATAACACACTCTTGGAACCTATACTCAGGAAGCACAGTGGTAGATCATCAGACCGTAATCTTGACCAGTTTCTTTCACGCTATTGTACTTTGCCCTACTGCTGCCACATGGTTCTAATTAAGCATTTTTTTCTTTATTTTTAACCATCAATGAACACTTGCGTCCTGGCGTTCTTTCAGATGATAAATGGAGCTCATGAGTTTAAGATAGATTACACGAAACAGTGGCAGGGAAACGCAGACAAAAATACAACTGTATCAATAAAGTTCAGCTATAGTAGGCCAAAAAGCTTTATAAACAACTTGCATTATTTCAAGGTCCCTTTTTAATCTGCCTTGGAAAAGAATAAAGCATATTAATAAATGTATTGTATCAATTAAGCTGATGATGATGATGATGTTGACAATTTATACAGCTCTTTACAATTATTTTTAATTACACTGTATAGATTCCTCATGTTCTTATATGGGAATGTGCTGATTAAACATATATAGTCAGTAATGAACCCCCTACTAGAAACCAAGAGGCTATTAGAAGTCACCAAGGGCTCCATGTCCATATAAAGGCACAAGGCCACAGATCAAATCCATTTATAAAGACTGTGGTATTTTAGGATGCCTTCTGCATTACATGCTCATATTTTAAAGATGGGGGCATAATTTATTTTAACACATACATTTTATAGGTTCTGTGACACAAATATGCTCTGTTTATTACACTTTTAGAATGATATTATACACATTGATGCATAGTGATGTCATTAGCTTAGTAATATCATTAGTGTCATATGACTCAACAAAACGTGTGCTTTATAAAAAAAAAGTACTCCCTGGTATAAATTATGAAGATATTAGAAGTCACCTTGGAGTTCCATGACCTGTATGAAAAAAGTCATCAGAGTCATGTTTTTATATGGTCATGGATATTGGTTTATTAATATCCTTATACAGGTACTGCAATGTTTTTTTTTGGCTACTTCGACCATCGAATTGACTACTTTGACCTTCGACTTCGAATCAAACGATTCAAATTAAATATTGTTCGACTATTCGACCATTTGATAGCCGAAGTACAGTCTCTTTAAAAAAAAACTTCAACCAAGTACTTTGCGACCTAAAACCTACTGAACATCAATGTTAGCCTATGGGGAAGGTCCCCATAGGCTTCCTAACAATTTTCTGATCAAAGTAAAATCCGTTGAAGTAAAATCCTTCGACTTCGAATATTGAAGTCGAAGGATTTACTGCATTTCCTATGATCGATCAAAGGAAAAATCTTTCGATTGAACAATTAAATCCTTTCAATGAAACAATTCGAAGGATTTAATCGTTCGATCGAACGATTTTTCCTTCGATCGATCGATCATAGGAAATGCGGTAAATCCTTCGATATTTGAAGAGAGAGAGAGAGAGACTTTGCATTTGTGTTCCTTCTGCAGTAATAATGTAGTCCAATCTTGATCCTCTTTTTTAATAAGAACACCCATTCATGGCATTTTACCTCTGTTTTGTCTTTGACTTAAATAATAAAGTTCTGCTATTGTGCAACAACCTAAGCAATGTTATGTATCTATCTCCCAAGAATATGAATTAAAAATGTACCCTATAGACAGTATATTCCAGGAATAACTATATCATCTTACAGAAATGTTGCCAAGCTGTTGCATTACAAAGAAATATATTAGATACTGCTTTTGCCAGAAAGAGAACAATATTTATATTAAGTCATAAAAAGACAACTGGTTGGGGAGATCTGATTGTCCTTCTCAGATAAGGTTAAAGAATGATTTTAAAAAATGCACTTGGGAATAAAAAATATGGACTCTTGGAGATAATGGTGGCATGCAAAGAAGCAGGGAACACACACAATTAGAAGAAATTAAGCTAAATAGATTTGAGGAGAGCAGCTGATGCTAGAAATTTCACTGTGTATCTAGTTCAAGTGACCAGATCCATTATTTTACTTAGATTTCTTTAAAACCAGGTTGTGACTTTGCTTAGAGTCTAGAATTCTGCTTCCTCAGTACCCAGCCTTAGACTCTTTGGGGCAAATTCACTAAGCGCCGAAGCGCCGAACGCTAGCGTTTGCCATTTTCGTTACTGCACAAATTCACTAACGAACGCTGGCGTAGATTCGCTAGTGTTACTTTGCACCCTTACGCCTGGTGAAGTTTCGCTACGGACGTAAGTACGCAAATTCACTAACACGCGCAGTGTTCTGAACGCTACCTTTTACGCTAGACTTCCTTCGCCACCTCAGACCAGGCGAATCGCAATAGATAGATAGGGATTGCTTCAAAAAAGTCAAAATTTTTTCTAAGTCCCAAAAAACGCTGGCGTGTTATGGGTGATAGGCTGAAAAAGATCGAAAATTTTTTTGGGGCTCCCCTCCTTCCCCCCTACATTTCCTGACTCATGGCAACTTACCTAGACAGTGGGCACATGTGTAAGGCAAAATAAAAATTTTATTTGATGTTTTGAAGGTTTTCTAGGCATTTGTAGTGCTGATACGTATTCCTCCATTGAAATTTGAATTTGGCGCCGTATGCAAATTAGCCTTTGCTAGCGTAACTTCGCTTCACTTAGCGAATCAATGCTAGCGCAACTTCGCAACCTTACGCTACCCCTGAGCGCAACTTCGGATTTTAGTGAATTTGTGAAGCGCTGGCGAAACTACGCCTGGCGAAGTGTGGCGAAGTGCGGAGGAGTTACGCCTGGCGCAACTACGAATCTTAGTAAATTTGCCCCTTTGTATAACCCAAATGATGACTGGTTACTAGCAGTTCTGCTACAGTATGTTTAAACCTCCCCCCATTCCTTGCATTTCTTGGCCACTATCAATTCCCTTCAGTTGGGGTTCTACTCTGTAAGTCCCTACCAGTGACAGCAGCTATAACAAATATGGACAAATCAGGCATTAATATAGAGCAACACATGGGTGGTCTATCATCAGTCTTTCTTCTTCTTAAAAGTACCCTCCAAAAATGACAGACCCATGATTTATTTATACAACATTTTGATACAAGTGCACTGTAGCCCACACTTCATAGTTGCCAAATATGCCAATTAAAAAATTAACTAACGTGCGAAAATTCGCCAGCGACGGGTTCGCACCCATCGCTACACAATGCTAATTTACTAAAATGCAAAGTTGCGTCCAGGGAGCCGAACACTTTTAGCAAGCACTAAGTCAAAAATCAAAGAGAAGATGCGATAGCATTCAATTATGCCTATCACAACTTCATTAGAGTTCTTCGCTCAGGCTAATTTGCATATGGCGGGAAATTATAAAGTTTAATGGATGTATATAGCATCTTTCTCCTTCACACGCGAAGTGACGCCTGTGCCCGTTAGTAAATTGGTCGAAGTAACGAAATTACATCATGCTGGTGAATCATGGGCAGCGTTAGTCACTTTGCCCTTTAGTAAATGTGCCCCTTTGAGTCAGTGTTATTTAATGGGCATTGCATTGCTATCGTAGACCACTAAGCCTGACACACATATAGATGGTCGCACTTTTATCAAAATTCTCTTAGGATGGAAAGACCAAATTAGCTTCAGATGGAAACCATGTCAGAGGTTGCCTTATTCCCTAGTCCTAGATCATTAACACACATACATATGCATAGTAACAGGACAACTGAGGGAGAGCTTGATCTTTAAAATGTAATGCATCCTGCATTATGTGCCACGAAAAAATTTGCAATTGGTTTTAATTTTTTACTTTTAATGATTTCTGAGTTCTTTTTATTCAGCAGCTGTCCAGTTTGCAATTTTAGCATCTGGTTGGTGGGGCCCTAATTACCCTAGCATTGATTTAAATAACTGGACTGGAATATGAATAGCATATGTCCTAAATAGAAAGATGAGTAATAAAAAGGAGCAATAACAATACATTTGTAGCCTTACAGAGCATTTATTGTTTAGATGGGGTCAGTGACCCCCTATTGTAAAGCTGGAAATAGTCTGAAGAATTTAAATGGTTCAAAAACTATAAGAAAGAAAAAATGAAGGCCAATTGAAACGTTCTTTCAAGCAGATGTACTGTACCTTGAAAGTGGTCCGGATCCCACCCAGCGGAGTTGTCAGGGAGAAGAAGTCTAAAGGCAGAGACACACGGGAAGATTCTGGGAGATTTAGTCGCCCAGCAACTAATCGGCTCTTCTTCAGGCAACTAATCTCCCTGAAAGCCTTCCCGCTGGCTAGAATCTAAATCGCTGGTGGGATGGCACTTGGAGCGCTTAGTTTTCCAAAGTCGGCCTGTTTCCTCGTCAGGCAACTTCGGGCGACTTCGGAAAATGAATTGCTCTGAGTGCCATCCCGCCGGCGATTACGATTTTAGCCGGCGGGAAGGTTTTTTGGTGGGAAGTCGCTGAAGAAGAGATGATTAGTCACTGGGCGACTAAATCTCCCCGATTCTTCCCGTGTGTCTATGCCCTTAGCCTGATGCCCTATCCACTGTGGTCCCTTCACTAAAGACAATCTAGGAGCATTGGGAAGCTACTCCCTGCGACAATTCTGGATGGAGCACAAAGCTGCTCTTACTATCTGTACTCTCTATCTCACTCTCCTAGAGAGTCTATAACAGATCTAATCCTGTCTCTAGCTGACCTCGTTCACGGGGTTCCCTGGTCCCAACTCAGACATTAAAGGTACTGGTCCCTTTAGGGCAAAAGGTCTTTACTGGGCCTTGGTGTACCCAGACTCAAGGGGAACATCCAGATGGTTAGGCCCCTAGAAGTCAAAGAGGAAGATCCACCCCTTTCCAAACACTTATTAAAATGTGGCAGGATGTGGTCATTACACCACTTGACCAATAACTGAGATATGTAGATTAACACTAAATACATGGGCTTTTGCCCAGCAACTAGGGAAAAGGAAGAAGGGTAGGGAATTAAAGCCATAGGGGCACATTAACCCTATGGGTCACATACATTCATACAAATCTAAATAAAAATGGAAACAGCCATAACATTTATGTGTTTTTATCATTTACCAGAAAATGCTACACTTCATAAAGTGCTTGTGAATAGCCTCACACATTAACTATCATCATATGTGCTGCAACTAATCCCACTCATAGCAGTGACCTGCCAGCTGCCCATATATCTGTCTCATGGAACCATATCCTTCTGAGAAACTAGCAAATACTGTATTTCTTTCCCATTTCCAAGCATGCAATCTGACCCCTACACACATGCCTTACATTTAATATTCAGTATTAACATTCCCTGTATTTAAAGGAAGTTGCATATCTAAAGAACAATGTTTTATGAATGTACAATGTTTTTTTACTGTAGACCTGGGTAGGTCCTTTACAATGAGTGTTACCTTTAGATTCATTTTAACATTGAAAATCTGTTATTGTATGCACAGAATGACTTGCCATTTATTGATTTATTTCCAAGTATGTCCTCATAGCTTCATAAATAAATGTTGCTGCTTATTATACTACTAATACTATAGTTATATTGCTTGTCCTTATAGAGATTAACTTAAGAGGGGTTACTTAGAGTACCACAGGGTACAAATGCTACTGTGTTAAGAGGCACAAGAGCTCTCTCCTTAGTGTTCACTTAACAATTGAGTTGCCACCATTTGCCGGAGGCAGTACCGATGTGATGTGAGAAGAGGCAGCAGGATATGGGTGGGAGGGGTTATGCTCTAGGAGGTGACAGAACAGAAAGGCAGAGATTAGGTAAGTAGGAAGGGTTCTGGAGGTGTCAGAGGTTAGAGGAAGAGTAAAGTTTGGGAGATGGCAGGGAATTGGGGCAGTCTGGGTCAGAACCACTGAAGATTTACATTGCTGGTAAATTTGCAATATCAGCCCAGCTTTGGCTAGTATTTTGCTGGCTAGGCTGATAAAACACTGGCCAGGTGGTAACCCTACTTAACAAGCACTTGCACATTGGGGAATGCTGCATTCAGCTGCGTACCTGTAGAGGGACCAGACCCCAAGGTCACAGGGGATGGGGGCATAGGGGGCCTGGACCGCGGGGTTGGCTACCTCTATAGCATTAAAGTTCCCCCAAGCATGCACAGTGGGGGAGTTGCAGGCAGGGACAGCTATGCACACCGGGCTCCTTGTGGCAGATTGAAATATCGGCACAAGCATTGGGGCAGGTGGTAAGGACAGGGTTCTGTTTCTGCCTTTGCCTTTTACTGTTCCATAACATACTCTGAATGACGCACAAGTTACGGGACAGCTAGGGGATGCCTACGGGCATTGCTCTATACAGTGATTTTAGATATCTTTGTACACTAAGATTGGTACGCAGAGGAGTAAATTTGTATGCGGAGTACGGAAAGAAGTTTTTTAAAGGACAGGGAAAGTTAAATCGCTGGGGGTGCCAATTGTTAGGCACCCCCAGTGATTATAATTGCTTACCTGTTTTCTGAAAACTTCCCTATTCCATGGAACTTTCCTATGAACACCATGGAATGATCTTCTTCATTATTCAGTGGTCCTGGGCTGGTGGATGTGTATGTGCACCTGATGCAAGGGTGCAGCTGAGAAGATCTGGACACGCTGTTTTACATCGCTGCTCGGTGCAGTTATCCGCTAACAGGAGCCCCTGGCCCAGGGTATCATGAAAGTGATTACAATGACTGGGGGGTGCCTAACATTTGGCAGCCTCTAGTGATTATTGCTTTCCTTCTCCGTTTAAGGAACATATATATTTTCACTATACCATCACTATGGTTGTAACTCGTATACTATGTATTGTCTCTCTCACTGTTGGGTAAATACAGTAAATTGAAGTAATGATATTTTTATGACAATATTTTTATAAACAGTTTGCAAACAATTAGTGCAAAACTGTTGCTTGTATACAACTGCATATACCCAGCTACATAAAAAAATGATGAATGAACTAGATTGCTGAATATATGTTTACTAATAAGTCTAATGAGATACGCGTTTAGATCTTCAACCCCAACATCGAGCATAATAATTTAGAAATTGATTTATTTTGGAAAAGTCCAAGCCAGAGCATGAGCTAGCTTGGTACAATAGATTCTGTGCGTTACACCAATATTCTGAATATCGTTTTGTTTGTTCAGCTGTGTGGAACAGTCGCACTTCACATGGCTCTTACTATTCACAGTAACGCAAAGGCACACTGACCCAATCCTGGTAAAGAGCAAAGGAGGAAAAGATAGGTTTTATGTCCAACTTAGCTGAATAAATTCAACAAAGTTTATAAAACATTGCATGTGACAACATTATTTGCACATAATGAATAATTTTATTGCTTTTAACGACCCAGGTATATTCATATGAATACGCTAACTGTGGGAAAGCCTCCCCAAGGTAGAATGCAAATGAAAAGCAGTGGTGCATGTCTTTTTAGCACCCACACCAGCCTGAAGTCTTCTTCTAATTTATGACCTGCACCTGTCCTGACTCCTGCACCCAGTTTATGATATAGATGGGTGGGATCAGCCACAATATGAGGGGGAAGACCCAATATGTGACCAAATGGGTAGGGCTTTGCTTGAAGTATGACCCCCAAGATCTTGATTCCTTCTCCAGGGCTTACTTTATTGGTTCAAACTCTGTGGATCTCATGGGTTTAGAGTCAACACAGGACTGTGGATGGAAGGAATATATAACTGAATTAGGGATGTTGTATATGATGTCAATGTTCTGATTGAGGATACAGCAAAGAAAGAAGAAGATACAGCAACACATGGGTCAACCTGTCACTGAGGCAAATCATGTATGTTGGCTTATAAGAAGTCCCCCTGTAATAAGACCCTGTAAGCAGATACAGTTACACGGAGTATTACAACATGTACTTCAAGACAATGTGGCAATTGTGAAACTGCTGCCCTATAACTTTATAAACAGCAGGTACACTGTATAGATGATGTTCAAAGTCACACAACTGGGCCTCACTTACTTACAGTGGGAAATGTATCCAATGGGCATTGACCCATAGCAACCAATAATTGATTAGCTTTGTTCAGATGTCTGCAAGTAAAACAATGATAGTAAAGGTGTGATTGGGTGCCATTAGTCACTGCCCCAGTGTAAATTCCCCTATTGTACATAAATTGAGCTCCACCATGTTGATTGTGCTACTTATCCCCATGTCAAAGCCCTTTGTGAGGCCAAAATCAGATTAATTCTGACTCCACTGTATTCCATACACAAGCCTTTTGCATACATACAGTATATCATTAAAACACCTGTACGCAATGACAGGCCTGGATAGGCTTGGTCTGATGCAAATACAACACTTCTTGCACTTGACTGGAATAACAGACACAACAGGCTCATCTGACACATCATATGAACGCTTGTTCATGCGTCAAGATAGACTGACGAGAGAAATTTCATAATTGTATAAATTGCTAGTGGAAGAAAGGAATTCCCCTAAAGACAAACATCGGCAGAAATGGGAACAGGAACTGAGAGTAACATTCACATTCCGCACCTTTAGGGGCAAATTCACTAAAATCCGAAGTTGCGCTCAGGGGAAGCGTAAGGTTGCGAAGTTGCGCTAGCGTTAATTTGCCAAGCAAAGCGAAGTTACGCTAGCGATGCTTAATTTGCATATGGCGCAAAATTGAAGTTACAATGGAGGTATATGTAGCATCAGTACACAAGCCTGGGAAACCTTCAAAACAGCAAATAAAATTTTTATTTTGCCCTACACATGTGGCCACTGTATGGTTAAGGTCCAATGTAGGAAATGTAGGGGGGAAGTAGGGGAGCCCCAAAACAATTTTCGATCTTTTTCAGCCTATCACCCATAAAAAAAGAAAAGACGCCAGCGTTTTTTGGGACTTAGAAAAATGTTTAACTTTTTTTGAAGCAATCCCTATCTACTCTATTGCACTTCGCCTGGTCTGAGGTGGTGAAGGAAGTCTGGAGTAAAAGGTAGCGTTCAGAAAAATGCGTGCGTCAGTGAATTTGCGAAGTAACACTAGCGAATTTATGCCAGCGTCCGTTAGTGAATCAGCGAATTAACGAAAATGCGCTACGTTAGCGAATTAATGCTAGCATTAGGCGCTTCGTCCTTTAGTGAAATTGCCCCTTAGAGTTTCCGCATGCATGCATAATCCAGGAAAAAAATTTCAAGATACTTACACACTGGTACAGAGTGCCTGATGTCCTGGCTAAGATGTATGAGAATGTGACAGATAAATGCTGGAGATGTAATCAAGGTAAAGGGAATCTAACGTAAAATCTCTGGCAATGCCCTAAGATAAGACCTTATTGGCTGGAGATTCAACAACTATTAACCAAATTTACAGACTTGGAGATTGAAGATTCAGCAATCTTCTACCTTTTGCATAAAAATAAAATGTCTACATCCCAATACAAAAAATCGGTGGCCTAGAGGGCACAAAGGAGGCCTAGATGGAAAAAAAACGCAGTAGCAGCAATAGTGATGTCAACCCATGGTCTTAACTGGCATCAACAAATAATTTTTTTTTCTCTTTCTTTTCTTTTTTTCTCTCTCCGTATATATGTTTCATAATGTAAATGTAATCTTGTTGGAAAAAGCTAAATAAAGAATTAAAAAAAATATATATAACACCTGTAAGACCTTGACTCGCTGCAACCAAACAAAATGTGAACTGCTCATGTGCCTTTCCACATAAGGTGGCTGTGCTCTACAATGGGTCATTCACAATGGAAAAAGAAGAAAAATTCTTGAAAAATAAATTCTGTTTTAACTTTAAGATAGCTCTACTAGTGTAATGCATTGTTTCTACTCAGTTCAGACCATGCTTATAGTGTATGGTTTCCATATGTACAGTAAGTGAAGGGTGACCAATTATAATAATCTGGGCCTTGGTTGGCCACCCTGTAGTTCTGTGAACCAGAAAAGCAGTAAAGGAATTGTATAAGGAGCTGGGATTCATTTAACTGAAAGGAGTCAATGGAGTTAAAAGTGTATGAGGTGGATTTAACAATATAGGAAATCTAAAATAATTCATCAAATGAAAAGCAGCCAGCTCTGCAAAGTATGTTCCGAACGTAGTACGTTCTTTGGCAGCCACACTGGGCCAAGAATTCTTTATCTGATTCTCGTAGAGTTCTGTGCTAACGCTAATATATATTAATTGACAAAACCTTTCAGTCTGGAAGGTTATTTGATATTATAGTTATTTTTCTTTGCTTGGACACCAGAGAGCTCTTGCCAGGATAATGTTCAGCAGACCTCTCTGAGACGCAAGGGACGAATGGAGAATGCCGGAATGGCTGTTACCTTCTTTGCATTGGTTTAGAAGTCAGTCCTCTATGGTTTCTGGCTCTTTACACAAATAATTAATTGATGTAGACAGATATGTAAACTCTCATTTCCACATCAAGGTTTTTTAACTCTTTCAGTTTAGGAAAGTGCTGTACATAGAGTGATGGCCCTTTAATTGGCTGAAATAGTAGAAATGGCTGTATTGGGAGAAGGCATGGCATGCTAGTGTGAAAAGTGCAATTTAGGACTTAGTTTGCCATGTTTTTAATCATATATATATATATATATATCCATAATTACAGCATAATTGTGGGTGTGAGGGGACTTGCATCTCATGAAATTGCACCCGGTGCATCAAAACACAAGCAGTGGTGTGATTGTGTAATTTTAAACATCTGTGTGGGATTCTTTAGATGCTAGCCTGCTTTGCCTATTGATGAATTCTGTGGTGGGAACCCTGGAATTTCCACCACTTCAAGAGTCAGCCTCAATGGTTCGCCTATGTCAATAGACACACTTGCATACTGTTTATTAAAATAAAGTATCTGTGCACAATTGCACCAGTTTTTGCAGGGTGTTGGTTGAGAACCAGGAACAGTACCTTTAATAAATGGAGTCCCTTTTGCTCGGTTGGAGGAGTAAACAGTGTGTCCATTGTGTTTAAATCTCACCTAATTTATAGAATATTCTACTTAACTGTGTTTTATATTTTAGTGCCCAAGTATATTAAAGGAGACCTAGTTTTTCTGTTTTTTTGTTAAATATCTCATATACATATATATTTCTTTTTTTTTTGAGAGGCACATTTACTAAAACTCTAATTAATATAATTTTTTTTAAAGAAAAAAACAACTGCCTTTCCTACTCATTTATCAATAATTTTTCTCGAAAAAATTAGAGCGACAAAACATCACAACAAAATTTCCCGTCAATTCGAATCGTACGACTGATGCTTCAAAAACTCAGTTTTATTGAGTTTTCACTGCAAAATTAGACTTTTTTGGATGTCCAACACAGATCACAATGTCAAGAAACAACTTCAGGGATATCTGCCATTTACTTCTACTTTACCTCGACAGATGAGCGTATTTTCGGTTTTGGATTTTTAGCAGCTTTGGTGGGGTTTTTTTCCATGAAAAACCTCAACCAGAAAAAAAAATCAAGGTTTAATAAATGACCCCATAAGAGAGAAGAAAAAGAGTGAGAATAGAAAAGGCCCATGCACAGTGACAAAATACAGTAGAGATAGCTGGAAGGTATTTAATATTATTAAGAAATACTGGCACATTCATATGGAGGATAAGACATTGGAAAAAATTCTAGATGAAAAACATAGTTTAATCTTTAAGAGAGCCCCAACCATCAAGGACTCAATATCCCCCAGCTATTTGAGGAGAGAGAACAGCAATAACAAAAACAGAAATTCACAACAATATCAATTAAATTATCTCCCACAAAAAACAAAAGGAATGTACCCATGTGGGCATTGCTCGAAATGTGGCTGGGTGAAAAAAGGGGGACATTTCTAAACACACATTGACTCTAAAAATCAAAATATGTGGTCTATCTTATCCAATGTACCTGCAACTTGTTGTATATAGGGAAAACTATTCACCCACTAACAAAGATATTGGGGACATATGAGTAATATTAGGAGAAAGAAAAAAGGGGAAAAGGGGGATCTGCTTATTTTTATGAACACTGTATCTGTTCAAGATGGGAACGTAAAATATCTTAAATTTATGGCTATAGATTGGACTACCACTTTGAAGAGAGGATGAGATAGGGATAAGGTCTTGAGATGTAAAGAGCAAAAATGGATATTTAATTTAAGTACCCTTCATCCAAAGGGACTGAATAGTAGGTTTGAGTTGGCACCTAATGTTTGAACTGTTTCTGCTTAGCTGTATTTAATAATTGTAAGATGTAGTATACTTTACAGCCAGTTATGGACATGGCCCCTTTAAGAGTAGGGTATATAAAGTGAGGTAAGATACCGAATCCTGTTTGCAACTGCTTTATAAAGCCCTATATAGATGAAATGCATCACAGTATCTAGGTGGTGTGTCGCTCTTAAGGTTGAAACTACACTTTTGGTGAATTTACCCCAAAATCGTGAAAAATGGCAGGCTGCCGGCACTCTGCGAATCGGGAAATTGTGAAACCGTGAAAATCAGTAAACTGCTGGGATTAGGTGTGAGCAAATTCAGTGGAACGCATGCAATGAGACATGTCAGGCGCCATTTTGGATTTTCAGAAAGCGGTATCTGCTAAGTGACCTGTTACTCACACCATAATACTCCCAAGTTGGAGAACTATATCTCACATCAATTTTGCTCTACATAATTGTTGTCGCAAGACTGGAGGAATCACTCAATACAACCTAGGAGATTTTGGAAAATCCATATTACTGTGATTTTAAGTAAGTGACCACCTGACTGAATCTTTTTGAAAATAATCTTTTATATATTTATGTTGTTAAATGTTAGGTCCCTGGCCGGCCAGGTTTTAAATGGATAATTTTCAATGTAAAATAATATTTGTATACCTAATTTGGTTTCCAAATACACCTTTAATCAATTTTCCCCCTAAGAGAACTGCAATGCACACATAACAAATCCTGTCTGTTTTTTCTGTCACAACCATATGGAATGTCTTATATTACCTTCTGTTTCTTCTGGGGAAAATAGAATTTGAAAAATATTCAAAGTATGCGTAGAGGTTACTGAGCCACTATACCCTGCAATCTCCCTGCAGAACTGTGTTAAGTATAGGGGAATATATATATATATATATATATATATATATATATATATATATATATATATATATATATATGGTATAATTGGTATCTCACTCTGCAGAGGCTATGAGAAAGCCTAGGAAGTTGGTCCTGCTATAGAGATTTGCACATGTAATTGGGTTGGTTACACCCCAAATTGTATCAGATTCTGGATCTTTTTCTCATAACGGAGGTTTATAAGACTTTTTACTTTGTGTGTTTGTATTCATTAAAACAGAGTAGCCGGGCTCTATTCCACCAGTTTGCACAAGAGCGGGGTGAGGGTTTAGGGGCAGGTAGCCAATCTTGCTCGTTTGAAGGGGTAAATGCTATGTCCATTGTGTTTAACCCTTTGGCCCAAGTACATTAAGTTGGTTATACCCCAAATTGTATCAGTTTAAGACTCTGTTTGGCTTAATTGGGGTTTTAAGACTCTTTTCTTTGTGTGTTTGCATGTAATCAAATTTAAAGTAGACAGGACTATAACAAAACTGTTGCCAACCAATATAAAAGAATAAGATGTGCTTTAATATACCAAAAAGTTCTCACATGCAACTTGGTGCTTAGCTCGGAGCAACAACAAGCTAATATGGACAATGCTGAAATTTTCATGCACCACTTTGCACTCTCCATGCTCTAATTCATTTCTGTATGGCAAGTTAAGCACTAACATTTGGGTATTGTCTAACACAGGAAGGATCTTTATGACAAGGCAGAAAGAAAACTTGCAGTCTTTCAGATGATTCTGAAGACCCAGGGCTTCTTCCATTTCTGCTCTAATCAACTCTTCATTCCGTGATTCGGAAATAGCCCCCTGCTTGGCTTCCAAGTGCGGTACCTTTGTTTCAAAACATAGGTATATTAGAAGCCAACAAGGGAGATCATGAACATATTAGGTCACAGGTTATTCATTTCCAACGTGACTTCAAATATCTTAGTTGTTGGTAAATTATCTTTTATAATACATCATGTGACACAAGTAACATCTTTAGCACTGGTGTAACTGATGACTTCAATATCACCATTATAAGGATTTATTCAATTATTCATGGCTCTTGTGGGTTCCTGTTAATTGCAAGCACCTATTTAATGGAATTCTACCTAAACATGGCAGCCTGGTGACCCAGTCGACACGATTTTAATGAACCTTGTTGCACTGGTGGAAAAGTGCATACATCTCTTTGATCTGCATGGCTCATTTGAAAGAGAAGAGGCAACTCTCAATCATGATATTATTTCCTGAAATAGTTTGTATATTTCCACTCCTTAAGCTGAAACATGTGGTGCCCCAGTTGCACCAACAAACAGAAGTGTCAGAAGACTTTATTGTGGAAACAGTGAACAAGAACACTTTTTGTACATTTCAAATGACTTCAGGTTATTGGAGAAATGGAAGGAAATCCGAAGCATCAGTTTCCGAGGAAAAAAATGTGGAGGGGGTGGGGTTGGGCAAAAGAAAAATTAATACTAGTCGTTTTATCATAGCTGACATCGCTAAGAAACCAAACATAGTGTATTAGTCTAAATGTTTCCCTAAAGCTGCTATCCCAATACGTATGTTGTGTATGGAACTCTGTTCTGGGTCTCCAGTGACCTTTCCCAATGAATGAGCCTTTGTACCATCATTCACAAAAATGTATGAAATGCACCAAAAGGATGGCAAGTCTAAAGGCCTGAATAGCAAACTATTTTCAGGGTCTATCACAGGAGAAGGAAAGATTGTGGTCACTGCTTGTATCTCAAAGGACACTTGTAAAAACAAATAGATTCTTAGCCATTGGAATGAGCCAGAGCAGCTGTTTAACTGACCTGGCCTTTTGCCCGTCAGAAGGTAAACTGTGCATGCTCTGTCTGAGCTGATCTTAAATGACTCAGTGTCCAGTAAAAGAACGCTGATATTATTGAAGAGCAACCATATATATAACTCTGTAGCTGAATACACTATATCACATGAAATATTGCATAAACAATCTATTGACAGGCAACAAATGAAGGAAGTTTCCTTTTGAGAGCGTAGAAAAATATTTGTATGTCAATAAGAAAAGACTGCATATATCATGTGCATATAATTAATTTAGTAGGTTGGCAATATTGTGCCACATAGTTGGTTGTTTGCCTTAATGGGGTAAAGCATCCTTATGAATTTCTGAATATTACCTGAACAGTAGCAACCATTTTCCATAGTCTACGAATCATCTTAATAACTCATCCTAATTGTTTATTTTTAATACATATTATATGTAACTTAGAATAGCCAATGGCACATTGACACTGTCCAGGGAGCTCCGCTATATTTTTGCTTTTGCTTTAAACAAGGTCGAGAACATGTCAAGTAAACTTGGACATGAAACAATTTCTATATTGTGTGTCCATGTAGCCAAATCCCAGGCAAGGACTACCTGAGTAGAAAATCATGTCATGCCATTCCCCAGGCAAGTTAGTGAGATTTTATTTTATAGAAAGAGGTGCACCAGGTACAATGATGCCTAGAATGTCAAAGTTTTAAGAAAGAGGTCTTGGCCTTGTAAAGTCAGATGTCAAGTTACAGACTTTGCTTCAACTCCTAGTGACCCGGAACAAGTCACTTAATCTCCTGCCATCTATCTTAGACTTTACTTCCCCTTTAAAAATCATCTGATTTAAAGAATGCTGTTCTATTCTCTTATCAAGGATGAGAAAACCCTGCTACTGTATTTAAAATGGTTACTTTGGGTCTTAAAGTTTCATTCAGACAGTTGCAGTATGTGTAACTATTCCTGAACGTACCTATTTGCAGCCCTGCGTAGTAGTACAGTCAAAGGAAAAGTTCTCACCTAGCCTGATGGATGAAGCACCCATCTCTGCAAAGAGAAAGCCCACCTTTTTGGGGGCCTTTCAGTAGTATCCCACCTAGATCAAGATGATTAGAGTTATGTTTCACAACGTCTACTAGCCTTGCCCTCTGTTGTTCTGTGAGCCTTGGTCTAAAGCAACAATTGGCGAATGTTGGCCCCATGTGTGGAGTGACATATCAATGCCCCAAGCAGTGGTCCCCTTGGTGAAACCCAAAACAGTTCAGGGATGACAATATGTAATTTGGGGGTTAATTAATTTATATGTCTTGTATATCCCTTGAGTTATATAAGTGTGATTGTTAATACCAAGTTCTGAGCGAAGTGGGGCACAACCAAGTGTTTGATTAAATCACTGGCAACAAGCATGGGTGTTTTTGGACAATATTGATACAACAGTAGTGATCAGTAGTGATATAGCATCCTTAGAGGTTTCCTGTCCAAGACTTGTGATACAGACACGTTCTTTTATAAGCTGGAATGTTTACTGTTAGTTTAGGAACTTGAGATGGGTGCATGTTGACACTTCCTCTACCAATAATAGAAGGCAATATTATTTTCCAAAGAATACTATTGAGGTACTAATGACTAATAAGCACATTTCTTGGTGTGCTTGCCTTTAAATGAATGCTTTCAGTTATTTTTATTTTTTTGTAAGGTCACAAATGTTACCATGGAGATTCGGTCAACTTTACATGAATGAATGCAGACCCAAATATCTGTGCCCATGTGTTTGCAATCACGATTTGACATAGAAGTTTTCCTAATAATATTTATCCTGACTGAATCTTTCATAATCGCACAGTTTTTTTTACCTTGCGTTTGTTTATTATGTTCATCCCCCAGAACTGTCTTCGACTGACAAACCAAAAGTCAAACTGGTTTACTTTGGGATATGTAATCAATGGCCTGAGATTAAGGATGATGTTTTTTTCCTCCTACTTTTGACTATGCAGACCCATCACAGTCTGACAATGACTATGCTATTAGAAAATGTGTTTTTGCCTAGATACAAAGCTATTGAGTAGGAAAAATTACACTGTTCATCTTTTATTTTGACCTGTGCATGGAAAAAAGTTGTCATAATGTCATAAATTCACAAACTTTGTTAAATCTCAATGACTACAGTAACTTGTCCTTCTTTCTTGTCTTATTTGGTAATGCTTTTTAACAGTAAGACAAAATGTTATTTCAGGTTTCTATAAACCATACAGTTTGCATGACAGTGACAGACAATGCAGTGCAAGTATCTACACAAGTACAACACATGTGTTCCAAGATAATAAAAAAATGTAACAATAAAAAGTTTATGAAATTTAATGTGAGATTCACAGAATCCATCCCACCCATTGTGTTTAAACTGAAATGTCCTAGAAGACTAGGCTTGGAACTCTACCAGAATCTAATACTTTCAGGGTAATATGTGAAAAGACGGGTTTGCTTTCTCTAAAAGTTGGGTTTGTTTACTGGAGAAGAGGAAAGCCATTTCCATCAGAAGCTAAAAAACAGTTCATAACCATAAAAAAATGGTTATAAAATGCCTTTTTTAATGAACTATAACACAAAACAGCAATAGGTCAACAACAAGTTCTGGCTCGTCCAAGAGTAAAATTATTATTCACAGTCCAAGTAAAAAAAAAAAGAGACCATATTGATGCTTGTAATGGAGTCTGAGCTGGGTGACCAAGATGGCGTCCAAGATGGTGGCTCCCTGGTTCCTCACGGACGCAGACGGATGACGCCGACCTCTTCCCGCACACGGATTGGTCGCCGGCGACGGAATGGGCGTCGGCGTCAATAATGGGCGCCGGCGTCGGTCGCACACGTCAGCGCGTCAGTCGCTGACGTCAGCGCGTCCGCGCACACGTCATGACGCGATGCGTCCAAAATTGCCACCAAATCAGGGCCTATAAGAAGGAACTCTGGAAAGTCATCAGTGCCCAATTATAGGTTTAGCTTACTACTCCTGGGTGTGATCATTGTGAACTTCTTGTTATTCGTGTACCGACCTTTGTCTGAAATCCTCGACCTTGAACCTCTTCTGCCTGGACTGATCTTGTTGCCTGTTTGACCATTCTTCTGTCTCATCCTCATCTGTACTGCGAACTTGGACATTGTTATTTCCTCCCTTGGTCCTCACTACTCCTGAGGCCTTGGGCCTTACAATGCTTAAAGGAGAACGAAAGCCTCCCACCCACTCCAGGATCTCCCCAACAATTTGCCTCAGTGTTATCTCCACACACCACCAGTTAATCTGAAAAGTGTCTCTCTTAATGTACCTTCTAAAATATACAGAGCTTCGCCATCTTGCACCATTAGTCCTCTTCTGTTGGATCAGAAGAATACACAGTTGAAGTTGGCTTTAACTGTGGATGCTACTGTATGTGTGACCGATCGAACAAAAGAGGGCCTGAAGTAGTGTGAGATTTTTTTGAAGCATACATCAATACTACTTCATAACCACAATTTAATTATAATAATAAATATAATCTCCTTGACTCTATGGAAACGTTGGGTCTCTAAGGTCCCATAGCTAAACTCAACACCACTGGGATTCTTTTACTAAATGTCTGCATTGTCATTATTTCTTGTATTTTGTTGTGATGAAGATGAACAGCTGCTGGCCATAGAAAGACAACATGCTCCTTAAGATGTCCCTTAATCTTGTTTTAAGTTTACAGCATGGGGAGGAAGTAGAAGAGAGTTAAGGGCTTTAGCGCAGAAAAATGATCTCGGTTTTTGAACGGAGGTCCAACAAAACGTGAGGCTAGATACAATAAAGTATATGTTCTTCCTGGTATCACCAAACATTCTTTTTGCATTTATGTACTGTCTATACTCTAGTAGCTGCATATGCCATCTTCTGTAGTACTGTATGTAAAACACATAGATCTGCCCGACTGCCTGAAATCCTTTTGTTAGTGCCCTACTGATATGAATATACTCTTTTCCTGACCACAATATCTATTTGTACTGAGCTTTAACATTGATAGCCCCAACAGCATTGAAGCAAATGTAAAAAGATGTTGTGAATCCTACAAGAAAAAAAAGTTATTAGTATGGTGAAAGAAGACTTTCAACTTTCTTAAAGAGTAATCCCATTTAAAACAACCTTCATGATTAAAGCAAATAAAATCAAAGCAATACAATTGTTTGTTTTGCTATTGGAGGTCTGAAGAGGTGAAAAGCGTTGGCTAGAAGGGTTTTGTTGGCAGATATGTTAAAAAAAGAAACAAATGAGAAAAATACGATGGGGTGCTACAAACAACTATGGGAACAAACAGGACTTATATAGCCTATTGCCTTGTTTGGAGTCAAGAAAATTGTGTTTTTCACTTTGAGAGTTGGAAATTGCCCAGAAGGGTTTTCTTTACTTTGTATCATAATAAACAATATCAGATAGACACTGAGCTTAATAGAGGCCTTTTTTTTAAAAATGTTTTAATGTCATATATATATATTGATAATTGCAAAGACCTTATGTCTTTGTCTGTGTGAATTCTGTGGTCACACTGCATTGCATCACCCCCTAATGGTTTAAAGGAGAACTAAAACCCCCAATAAGAAAAGCCCCTACATACTACCCAAGATAGTGCCACTCCCGGCTTCCCTCCCCCCATATAATTGATTACACTTGAAAGTGCCCCTTACACAGTCCTCACATATCAGTGCAGAGTAAGTGCAGCGGAGCTCATGGGAGCCATGTTCTGGCTCTTTGGTATGCTTCCTTAAGTGAACGCCGTATTGAAGCATGTGCAGTTGGAGCATTCTGGCTCATAGAAACTGTGTGCAATGCATGAAATTTAAGAAGGGAAGGAAGAGGACCCAAAGAATATAGAAGAGCCGGAAGATGGCGCTTACTCTGCACCAATATGTTTAGACTGTGTTAGGAGCACTTTCAGGGGCATGTGGGGGGAAGCAGGGAAGGGGGACTATCTAGGGTAGCAGGTAGGGGATTTTTTTATTGGGGGTTTAGTTATCCTTTAAAATTAGTGGTGAACACAACCTTCCCTTTTTATATAGTTTATGCAGGAGCTATGACCAGGTCCATGTGGCATCTCTCATCATTCTCAGCTACAGTCAGGTGATAAAAATAAAAAGGGCAACCATTTGGTAGTTTTACCCTTGCAGGCAAGTAAGTTGCAGATAAAATGTATAGTGATGCACTAGAATTCTTAATGAAGCAGATAAAAGTGAGTGTAGGATTGGCCAGACACAAAATGGCATTGACATAGTTGACCAGCTTGAATATATATCAATATATGAACAAACAATCCCTGTTTTGTTTAAAGGGGAAGGTAAAGCATGGCACATCACATTTCTTAATGTCCTATTTATACTGAAAATGGGTGAGTGCAGAGAACCTCTTGTCTTTGATCAAGTGCGGATTTTCGGGCTGAAAAGCATCAGTATTGATGAGGTCAGACCACCAGGCTCTAATTAAATAATGCTGGTGCTCAAGGTGGGTGTGAGATCAGATCTGCAACAACTACGCTTCAACTATATAATATATAGCATTTTCAATAAAAATATTCTCACAAATAATGGGACCAAATGAAACAAGGGTGGATGGAGATCAAGCTACATTTTTAATTTTTCTACTAATAAATTTATCTTTTAACTGAATATCTCTGGTCTTGTGGATCCTTTTGAGTGCCGGTCAGCCCTGCTTCCTTATCTTCTACCAAATGAAAAAATACTATTTTTTTTACTGGTTTATTGTATGTACTGATATCATAAATAAAGAATGCTGAGATTCCTGCCAAGTACTATATACCATACAGTAAGTATGAAGCTTATCTAAAATCAGAATCCAGTCTGCCTTTCTCTTCACCCTAGATACTTCTTTCAAATTTGTAGTCTATAAGACAGCTTTAAAGGGGCCACTAAATCTCTGTAGTGATAAAATACCATGAAAGTTGGTTACTCTTTCCAGTATTTGAAAGCCAGATTTTAATCCACGGTTACTAATTCCCATAGTCATTATGATCCTATGTCGGTTCAAATTACCTCTCTGTTATACAAACACTGAGGTTTAAGTTCCCAGGCGTGATAATATCATGTTACACTTTATTACATCAAGTCATGGCCATGACTCTCTAATGACCTTAAAACCTTCAGCATTTTGTCTTTATAATTAAGTCTCTCTGACATATATACACCTCATAGTTTATGGGTTACAATTAGCAGCCACAGTTTTTTTTTTTTTATTGCAAAGAAAAAGAGTAGGAGGAGGGAGGTAGTATCACCAAGCAACATCTAAGGATCTCAGGGAGCCTTGCACTTGGTGTCAAACCGGTATACCAAAAAAAAAAAAAGAAGAAAAGAATGCAAAAAACGTGCAGTACATATTGTATTTTACACATGGGTAGAGTAAATCTAAGGATAACTTTTTTAAAATGAACTTAATTGGGCTATAATGACTATCTCAGCCCTCTGGGACACATTGTGTCAGGCTCACTTATCCAGAAGGTTTTAAAGTTTTGTAACAGCCTTGAATTCATTAACTCCTCTCGTTGGAAGATCAGTTGGATCTATAAACCAGCATTTGAGTGAACAAAACCGTTTTAGCTTCTGGACTGCTGCAATGACTTTTTTCAATATAAAAAAAAAAAAGAGCAGGGACAGGAAAGTTAGGTAGCACATCTTGCTTTTTAACATTTTAAAGGAAAACTACACCCCCAAAATGAATAATTAAGCAACAGATATCATTTATATCGTACCAAACTGGAATATATATTTAAAGGGGACTGTCACCCAAGAAAATTATTCCAAATCCTATTTTATCAAGCAAAATATACTTTCATGTAAATAAACCATTTTCATAATAATATACTTTTCTAGTAGTATGTGACATTGGGTAATCATAAATAGAAAATTGCCATTTTAAAAAATAAGGGCCGCCCCCTGGGATCGTACGATTCACTGTACTCACAAACATACCAACAAACCATACATGTTAGGTCACATGAGCCAATTAACAGACAGAGTTGTGTCTTTTGCTTCCTCACTTCTTCCTGTTACAGTTAGAGTTGAAGTATTTCTGGTCAGGTGATCTCTGAGACAGCACACAGACCATCACGAAATGGTGGCTCAAGGCAAGAGATGTAAAAGGGCAATATTTACTTAAATATATATTGCAGTTTGGTAAGATTCTTTAATATGCCACTTAATATGATAAGTGTTAATTTTGGGGGTATAGTTTTCCTTTAAGGCAAGCCTTCCATCATCTCAGAATCTTGTTTGTGCACCAGAATGGGGGACCTTATGTCCATCCCCATGCACTAGCTACACAATTAAATTAAGAGAACTGGGGGAATGTGGGGAGAGCAGTGACATCTAGGAAGTGCTGAATGGAAAGTGAAAGTAATTGCTTACCTAAGGCATAGAGAAGGGGCAGGCAATAGTTGATTCAATAAATACTAATGTACTAATTCTTGAGTTGCCATTTCTTTACAAATAAAAAGTCCCCCAATTTATTAGGATCACTTTGAAACCTGTTGACTTGCCAATAGTCAGTACTAACAATACTAGCCTTCAGGTTATTCATTATGACCCGCTACTGTCAGCATCTAATATAATTTTTCTAACAGGCAGTATAAATACACTTAGGGGCATATTTATCAAGGGTCGAATTTCAAATTAAAAATTTGAATTCAAAAAGACCAACCAAGTTTTTTTTGGTCAAATAGGTCAGTTTTTGTGTGAATAGGTCCGTATTCGGCCGAATTCGAATCGTACAAATCAATGGAATATTGAATTAGATTCAAAGTTTTTCCCAAAAAAACCTTTGAATATTCAAAGTCCACCAATTGACTCCAAGTAGGTTCTAGGTGGCCCCCATAGGCTAAAACAGCAATTCGCCAGGTTTTAGATGGCGAATGGTCAAAGTCAACTTTTTAAAGAGACAGTACATGATGCATTTTGATATTCGAATTTTCAATTTTTTTCAAATTCAAATCGAATTTGGACTATTCCCTAGTCGAAGCAAACAAAAAAATAGCTCAAAATTCAAATTTTTTTCATTCGAAAATTCACCTCGACCTTTGATAAATCTGCCCCTTAATCTTAGATATGTGTTTGGCCTTCTGAATAAACCTGAAGACATCATCATCATTTATTTATACAGCACCGACAAGTTACTCTTTAAGGGGCAGATTTATCAAAGGTTGAAGTGAAAGTTTAAAACCCGAATTTCGAGCTATTTTTTTGTGTACTTCGACTAGGGAATAGTCCAACTTCAATTCGAAGTTGAAAAAAAACTTTGAGATCCCAATATCGAAATTTATCTTGTACTGTCTCTTTAAAACTTCGACTTCAAACATTCGCCATATAACAGCTGCCGAAGTGCTGTGTTAGCCTATGGGGGACCTCCTAGAACCTATATGGAGGCAATTGGTGGAGTTTGAGAGATCGAAGTTTTTTGGAGGGAAAACTTTGAATCGAAGTAGATCGAATGCGCTATTCCTTCGATCGTACGATTCAAAATAGGCTGCATACGGAACACTTCGACCCCCAAAAACCTTCGACCTCTATTCGGTTGGTCTTCTTGAATTCAAAGTTTTTTTTAACTTCGACTCTTAATAAATATGCCCCTACATGTATTTTTGGCCCTATGACTAGTATGTTGTTAATACTCATGTTGTACCCTGGAATGTTTTTTGTCAATAGCCAAGAATTCCGTTATAGTTTCTGCCTTTGAGAGATTGCCTGAAATCCAAAATCACTGAAGCACACAAACTGTTGTAATGAGTGCAAAAAGATTGCCTATGAGTAAGTGCTAGGAAGACCATGAAGCACAAAAGTCGATGTTAAAATATGTATTATTGTTATAATGACAATCTGTCCTGTCCTGAATTCCTGACCAATGTCCAATAGAGACAGAGAGTGAATGTTTCGGGAGCACCGCCCATCAAGCACAGAGGATGGTGTGCAGGGTCAAATAGTTATAATAATTACAAAAAGAAAAAGAGCTGACCCACAGAACTGCACCCTCCCATCCGTAACCACCAAGACTTCAGTGAAGCAAAAATTAAAATAAAACTTAACTTTTAATAAATCCTTAAAACCAAGGTCTAGAAAGCAACATTAAAATATAGGTTAGGTATAGGAAACTGATTGACTCGGCAACACCGGGTTCGAGGGGAAATGTGCAAAACAACCCGTACTTAGATCAATATCAAGTTATGGTTGGAGCACAACTAGTAATTACTTAGCTCACCGGGCAAGCGATATCAGTCTGATACAGCTGAGGCTGACCCCCACCAAACCAACCCCTTCACCCACTTGAGTATCCCTCCCTTATTGGTATAAGGTTAGACGAGTAAGAACCAGGGTAACGGAAGCCCTGGAGCCTTAAAGTGCTTGGGTGCGTTTATAGCACACATGTACCAAGGTACGAGTATCAGCCAGTATCAGACCCACGGATCAATGATTAGGCGCATTTTAGCTTCTGGTTAGGCAGGCATCTGATAGGGACATATAATTTGGTGACTGGGTGATCGGATCGGGAGGGGACCTCTGTGGGTGAAGGGGTTGGACTAATCATTGATCCGTGGGTCTGATACTGGCTGATACTCCTACCTTCTACATACTTCTCATAGGTGTACACATATGTAACAGACATGCATAAAATGAATGCACCCAGATTTAAATTTGAAGAGGAGTGCAGACCTGGCATACTTTTCTTCTCACCGCCTCAGTGCCATACTCTTTGGTGCCCCAGCATCCTCTGCACTTGAGCATGCACAATATGGAATTGTCAAAGAACTTCTATTCCGCAAGCTGGCAGCACATCATTTCCATGTTTGGGGGGTTTTGCCTGGACACTTTATCAAAATCCGAATTTATCCCATTATTTTCTGAAATATATTCTGACCAAATCCGGATGGGTTATTCCCCATTATTTATCAATACATTTTCCTGAAAAATTCCATCGTAAAAATCGTACGAAACGTATTTATCGTATTTTCCTCATGATTTCCTCAGATTTTTTCTGATTGTTGCACAGAACCCATCACAGATCAGGATATCTTTGGGACGTCTCCCATTGACTTCTATACAACCTCAGCAGGATTGAGATGCCAGATTTTCGGATTCGGACTTTTTCCATCCTCGGGGTATAATAAATTCCGAAAAAATTATATATTAGGTTTAACAAGTTTGTGATGAAAGTAATCCTAGTTTGAGTGAGGCTGGTATGAATGATTCACTGGTGTGTCTTGTGCTAGCCTTACATTATTTACATTATTATTATTATATTATATTTCAGCATAAGGATAATATATTCAAGGGGTTTACAGTTTCAGCCATTTGATTAGCAATGATGTCCTTAATAATGAGAGTAACTTCTTCACTGCACCTGGTGATCTATTATTTCCACTTGAATTTGCTTGCCAAGTCACTTACAAATAAGCTATTCTAAATTAATACAGGTATAGGATCCGTTATCTGAAAACCCGTTATCCAGAAATCTCTGAATTATGGAAAGGCTGTCTCCCAAAGACTCTATTTTATCCAAATAATCCAAATTTTAAAAAAGGATTTCCTTTTTCTCTGTAATAATAAAACAGTACCTTGTACTTGATCCAAACTAAAATATAATTAATCCTTATTAACCCAACATTTATTTAATGTTTAAATGAAAAATTCCATTATCTGGAAACCCCAGGTCTGGAGCATTCTGGTTAATAGGTCCCATACCTTATAATAAATACTCCTGTTTTCCTCTTATAGTCATTGGTGTTGTGTTTTATCCTGTTTGCTGCTAGGAGACCTGTATTTGTGTGATTGATGATACATTTTTTAGTTTTGTTAGTTTGAGCTTTGTGTATTTTTTTCCTGGAAAAATATTTTAATATAGCAATAAAAGAGAAAGTTGGTGATATCTCCTGCAAGTGAGCTAATTTCAGAATATTATCGTTCCATTTCTTTACCTGGGTGTGCCATCTGTCTTTATCTGGGTTGACCTGCCCTATGTACTCTTTGGCTGCCATATTTTATCTAACCTTATCGGAGTATGCCTGATTGAGATAGATCTACCAATCTGATTTGCTGCATAACAGAGTAGCACTTAACATAGCAGAGATCTTTAAACAAGACTGTGGCTGAAATAGAACATTAACTAAGGATTCTTGCAAACCCTTCCAAGGGACACCAAGACATTATAGATAGACATTATAGATACAAAGTATTTCCATGGTATACACAGGGATCCACATACATATTGTGCTTTCTTTTTTCTACACAACAATAAGAGATTCCATGTAGCCTGATATCCAAAACAAGGGTAGAGATAACGAGTCTTTTCCCAGGTTATATGGCAAGGGCACGCTATGACATTCTTCATTGGAACCCAAAATTGATCTTCAAAATCAATAAGAAAGAGAAGTTTTGGTTTATAGCTCCTTATACTAATCACTTTCAGTTACTGTGGACGATTTTCAGTGACCAATAAAGGCACGCGCTACCCCTATAGTTGACTGATGATCACCCATTAAGGATATGTGATTAAAAGACACATTTGTCTAACACAATTTATTTTATTTTTCTAATAAAATGTAGCTTACTCCTACAGTACTGGGACCAGGTAAATTAAGGACAAAAAAATTGGTTCCCGTTGCCATTAAAACATAGCCAAGTTTCTGCACAGGAGAAGTTGTCTATCTTCTAAAGAATGTAATCATGATAAATAAAGGAGGCTTTCTTCACAGCTCTATCTGCATTCCAGTGGGCGCATATTTAGTGCCTGCTTAGAGAAACTCACTGAGCTAAGACCAGCTTATTGAAAAGAAGTATATTCCAGCACCAAATTAACATCTTTCCACAGGACTACTTCTGGATGATTGATGCATTTCTACCAACAAATGGCCTATGCAAGGCCTTTTCAGCATTTAATTGGAGTTGTTTTGTAAACACAGGAAGATTTAGATTTCTTGTGACAGTACCCCATTTGCACGATGATGACACAGTAAGGGAGACTACATTTTAACCTTAAAGGGATACTGTCATGGAAAAAACATTTTTTTTTCAAAATAAATCCATTAATAATGCTGCTCCAGCAGAATTCTGCACTGAAATCCATTTCTCAAAAGAGCAAACAGATTTTTTTATATTCAATTTTGAAATCTGACATGGGGCTAGACATATTGTCAATTTCCCAGCTGCCCCTGGTCATGTGACTTGTGCTCTGATAAACTTCAATCACTCTTTACTGCTGTACTGCAAGTTAGAGTGATATCACCCCCTCCCTTCCCCCCCCCCAGCAGCCAAACAAAAGAACAATAGGAAGGTAACCAGATAACAGCTCCCTAACACAAGATAACAGCTGCCTGGTAGATCTAAGAACAACACTCAATAGTAAAAACCCATGTCTCACTGAGACACATTCAGTTACATTGAGAAGGAAAAACAGCAGCCTGCCAGAAAGCATTTCTCTCCTAACGTGCAGGCACAAGTCACATGACTTGGGGCAGCTGGGATATTGACAAAATGTCTAGCCCCGTGTCAGATTTCAAAATTGAATATAAAAAATCTGTTTGCTCTTTTGAGAAATGGATTTCAGTGCAGAATTCTGCTGAAGTAGCATTATTAACTGATGCGTTTTGAAAAAAATATGTTTACCGATGAAAGGATCCCTTTAATATTAGTAATTCTTTTTCAACTGTTATTTCTTCCCCAACCCTAAAAGCTATGTTCTGATAACAAACAGGCATGTGTGCATTTTTTTAGATGAACTCTACCTGCCCTGCAGGGGAAATAAGGCACAGGACCCTATCTCAAACAGTTTATAGCTTGTGCTATATGGTGCCTGTGCTTTTGCAAAGATGGACTGACCTGCACTGCTGGACTCATAGCAAGACCCACCAGTGTTAGAAAAATATTATTATTTTATTCTTTCAATAAAGCCATAGCTCTTTTCTAGTTCAAGAATGGAATGTATTTCACTCATCCTTTCAACCCGTCTTCCAATATGTGTAAACAAATCCACAGGCTGCTCTGCTGATGGGACCACTCTTGGAGAGGTATTCATCAAAGAGTGAACAGAAGCACTCTGTTATTAGGCTTATTAGAGTTATCCGCTGGTATACAGTGTCAAATAGATGGGGGTTATTTATAAAAGTCCGAATTTATCTCAATATTTTCTGCTACAAACTACGATCAAATACGCTCAGGTTTTTTACAGTTATTTATTATTACATCTTCCCGAAAAAGATTTTCATGAATTCTTCGGACTTTTTCATCCGATTTTCATATTTTTTCGTAATTTTCACCCTGAAAACTTCGGGGTATTGCCCGAAACACAGCGCACTTCAAAAAATCATTGGGACTTCTCCCATTGACTTATATGCAACCTCAACAGGTCTGAGATGCCGGATTTTCAGATTCAGACTTTTCCATCCTCGGGGTTTAATAAATTTCGAAAAATTTGTGATTTTTTAAAAGTCCGATTTTATATAAAAAAAAAATCACACATTTTTTGTGATTTTTGCATTCGGAGTTTAGTAAATAACCCCCTTGGTGTCTGCATAAATCTCTGTGTACCCAAATGCATCTACAGTGGAAATTCAATTTTACATCCCCTGATTTAAAGTTTTCCCTCATTTTACATTGTTGTTTTGTGGTCCCACCTATATATTAGGCATAATACATTTCCCTGATTTTACACCATTTTTTTCTGGTCCCCTGAAAAATTTAAAATGGGGGCTCTACTGTATAATTAAGGCAACATGAGCGTACAGAAGGATATTTTTATCCTTAGAGATAAAAAGTTGTGTTTCACTTGAATATAAAGCTCAGTGCTTAACAATGTACAATATTCCATCAATATTCAATTTATGATCTAAACTTCATATATATTACTATGTTTTATTAAAATGAGTTGTTATATGCTGCATATACTGTAGCAGTTTACTTAACTAGATTTTGTTTTTCTATGGGGTGAAACACATGGGCAAAAGTTTTCTACAGGGCACAAACAGAGGCAAAAAATAAAAAAGCGATTTTAATAAATACAGGTATGGGACCTGTTATCCAGAATGCTTGGGACCTGGGGCTTTTCGGATAATGGATCTTTCTGTAATTTGAGTCTTCATTAGTGATGGGCGGATTTATTTGGCAGGCGCGGATTCGTGGCAAATTTCTGCATTTCGCAGCCAGCAAATAAATTCTCAAATTTGCCACAATTTTTTTTTTAACGCCAGCGACAGAATTTACATTGGTGACAATTTAGATGCCGACGACGATTAACAGGCACCGATTGACAGATTTTGCCGGCGGCGTCAAAATCGTCATTTTGCTAATGTTTGTGCCCTTTTTGCGAATTTAGCGGGAAATTAGTGAAATTCGTGGCAAAGTGAAATGGGACAAATTCGCCCATCACTAGTCTTCATACCTTAAGTCTACTAGAAAATCATTTAAACGTTAAATAAACCCAATAGGCTGGTACTGCTTCGAATAATTGCCCTTTTTGCGAATTTAGCGGGAAATTCGTGAAATTAGTGGCGAAGTGAAATGGGACAAATTCGCCCATCACTAGTCATCATACCTTAAGTCTACTAGAAAATCATTTAAATGTTAAATAAACCCAATAGACTGGTTCTGCTTCGAATAAGGATTAATTATATCTTAGTTGAGATAAAGTACAAGATACTGTTTTATTATTACAGAGAAAAAGGAAACCCTTTTTAAATCTTTGGATTATTTGGATAAAATGGAGTCTATGGGAGACAGCCTTTCGGTAATTCGGAGCATTCTGGATAACGGGTTTCCGGATACAGGATCCCATCCCTGTACTCCTTTCTTCCTACATTAGCTTCTCTTGGTTAATTTTTAATACAGAAATCATCTCAACAAAAACAACATACTTGACAATTGGTTTCTGCACAGTCATTCCTCCAATGAGATTGCTCTTTTCCCCTACATCTTTTCTATTCCAGAAGAAACCTTATGTCTGGTGATGGGTCACAGAAGAAATATGGTGGTAGAGAACTTCATAACAGTAGCTTCAGGCTTTCCCACATCCTCTATTAGGTAGCCTCTAAATGGACTGGGGGAAATGAGCATTAGGGGACATGTCCAAGGAAGGTGATGCATTATAGATAACAATTTAACTGGTCCTGTGTCACTTAAGAACCTCACATACATTTTTAGATGGGTTTTAGATGGGAGTGTGAACTGGACCTCCATCTACAACAGAAGGACTAAATGATATTGAGAAATGTAGCAAGAGAATATAGTGAAGTATTGAGAAAAGTCTTATAATTGTGGGTCTCAAAGTATTTATTTGGAGGTACTTAAAGGAGAAGGAAAGCTACAGAGGCATTTTATTGCCAATAGATTAGCTGCAATAGTGCAAGCTAGAATGCTATATTTATTCTGTAGAATGATTTACCATACCTGAGTAAAAAGCTCTAGAAACTCTCTGTTTGTTTAGGATAGGAGCTGCAGTATTAATGTGGTGTGACATCACTTCCTGCCTGAGTCTCTCCCTGCTCTGGGCTCAGATTACAGTAGAGAAGGGAGGGGGGGGGGGAAGAGGAGCAAACTGAGCATGCTCTTGCCCAGGGCAATGAGGTTTAAGATGAAGGCAGGAAGTGTGATACAGAAGCCCATGTGTACACAATAGAAGGAAAGAAATGCAGTGTTTCTTTTGACAGGGGAGACAGAGAAGAACTACTTTGGGGGTTTACTGATATATTTAGATGGACCTTTCTGATAAAGCTTACTTAGTTTTAACCTTTCCTTCTCCTTTAACAACTACAAGAATTTTATGTGAGGCTGTAATCTAGTGAAAATGGTCCATAACTTCATGAGAATGTTACAAGGTACAAAGACTCTGGTCTACAGTTATAATGTGATTGACTCAGAGTGACAGATCCTGATACACAAAAATCCAGTAGAGGTTCAGCTGTGACTCCCTGTTTTGCTTGAAAAACCACTAACTACTTTGGGACCCTGCCAGAAATATAGATCTCCCCCTGAAAACTTGATGAATGTAGTTTAATTACAAAATGGGCCTAGATCAGTCATGAGGGCTGATTTACAAACATTGTTACTAAGTTGGACCATTTCCAGCAGCCAATTATTATGTCTTTGCATTTATTTCCAATCTGTAGTAGTCCAGCGCTAACCAAATTGAGGTCCCTGTACAAGATATGCCCTGGCACCAGCATGCCCAGGATCTCTACTGACCTCACACTGTGGGGGTTATTTATCAAAGTCCAAATTTATCTCAATATTTTCTGCTACAAACGCCGATCAAATCTGCTCGGGTTTTTTAAGCTTATTTATTAAAACATTTTCCTGAAAATTTGCTTTGCGGTAAAAAATCTGAATTTCACGAATTTCTGGGATTTTATCATCCAATTTTCATGATTTTTTTCTGGATTTTTCAGCTGAAAACTCTGAAAACTTCGGGTATTGCACAAAAACCCAGCGCACATCAAAAAATCATTGGGACATCTCCCATTGACTTATATGCAACCTCGACAGGTCTGAGATGGCGGATTTTTAGATTCAGACTTTCCCATCATCAGGGTTTAATAAATTCTGAAAAAATTAGTGATTTTCTAAAAGTCAAATTTTATTGAAAAAAAATCACAAATTTTTCGTGATTTTTGCATTCGTAGTTTAGTAAATAACCCCCTGAATGTATGGCATTACTGTTTTCTAATAACCCGGTTCTCAAACATTGAAGTAGGCAATAACAGGCCCATTTCACTAAACTAACTTCTGATTGGCAACTAAAGCACCAATATTTGTAAAGCAGCCCTGTGAAGTGGATTACATAGATGATCTTTTTAATCTCTTCTCCTTCCCCTTTCCCAACTATCTACTGTCTTCCTCTCAGAATTGTTCTGTCTTACCTAGAAGAGAAAAAAATTATATTTGAACCTTGGAATTTAGATAATCGATGTTTGGTTTCTCAAAAAGTAAAATATTTACGTTTTTCAAGATATTGCCTGAGTTGTCTAAAGGCTGGAGACCACAAGGAATTCTGGAATTCGAGAACATAACCACCAAAGTTAGAGTATCATTTCTTTGATCAAATTCAATTAAAATGAACCCATTCAAGATATTTCCAAAATACAGTCCAGATTCAAGGAAAATTAAGATTCGTATACTGATCAGCGCAATGGAGATGATGAGTGATTATGCAAAATAATCACAGTTTGTAATAAATGTGCCCCTAAATGTTGGGTGATGCTGGAATTTGTAGTTAAGAAACAGATATATTGAATTTGTTAAAAAAAAACAAAACATAGAAAACTGCTGGGCTCTGTGCAAGGGATTTTGCATTGGACCTCACAATAAATAATGACATCCTTGAATGTTAACCCAATTTACATCATATGTGCCCCCAGTAAATTCCTTACAATGGCTGTCTTGAGTAAGCTGGAATTTGCACTTAGCAGCAAATTGGGGAATAATTAGACCCAAAGGCTCCAATGATAAAGGTCCTGTATTAGCTGAAGCCTAGAAATGTAAATTTACTTCTCAAGTTCAGTACGGTAGTGTGTGACATTCCACCTCAGTCTCCACCAAGCAATCCCAATGTGAAAGACAGTCTGAGAGTTCTACAGAGCCGTGCCTCAGAAGCTTTGCATGGGACAGACAAACGCATCTCTTTATCAAAACACCATGATAATTCCCAGATGTCAGCTCAGCTTCATAGCACAGTCTGCTATTCTAAATCTCCAAAGTGCTTTGGCTTTTTTCAAAGGCTCGGGTTTCCTGGACTGAGCTCAGAAACCCTGCAAATCTGTCTGTAAACTTCATCACTTCTCTGAGAGGCTCAGTGTTTACAGAAAGATCTTGTTAGGACCTTGCATTTTCAAAGGTAATGGCCCTGCCACAGCCCACCTGTGAAAGAAGCACTGTCTGGGGCTCCAAAATGGACTCGGTGCACAAGTCATAAAGGGACATATATTCAATTATGAGTTATACATTTCAGAAAAGATCCTGGCCCTTAATAATATTATTAAAGGAACCCTAAGGTTAGAATTTAGCTCACACCAAGATGTGCTCAAAAAAAATCTAGGACACAGCAGGGAGTGCTCAACAAAACAAATGCTCTTATTCCACCAGACGTTGAACAATACAGTTTATATAAAGCAGTAAACTAATGGGCTCATTTACCAACACTTGGCACATCTCTAGCTGCAGAATTCCATTCATCAAAATCTTACTCCACACTTTAACACTATTCACAAAAGTATTGTGTCTATACATATGCATAAGCCTTGCACACGTATAGAGGAGTATGTATAGACGAAAATAGATAATGTATGGACAAAGTATGCCTTCCGTGAAGTGTTACCTTCAGGGCTCTGTTTGCTCACTGCGCCTACACGTGCAACCTAATTTGCACCTAATAAATTACTAATTATAACTATATAAATAACAAATTTTTTAGAGAAAATCAGTTTAACCATAAACCCTCATATGTAATATAAGGCACTACGTTTGCCCAGGAGCAGTAACCCACAGAAACGAATAAGAAGTTTGCTTTCAAACAGGTGACCAGTACATTCTATCTGCTGCTATGGGTTACTGCTCCAAGGCAAAATTAGCACCTTTTATTACATAACCCCATAATACTTGTACTCTGTTGCAATTTGTGGGAATTGAGAGGTAACTGATATAATAGCTGCTAGTGATGGCCGAAGTTGTCCCGTTTCGACCAAAAAATTAATGATTTTCCCATGAAATTCATGAAACAGCAAAAAATTTGGGAATTTCACAAGAAATTCGCAAAACGGCAAAAAAATTGCGAAATGCATTAAGGTCAATAGGCGTCAAAATTACTTTGACGCGCATCAATTTCAACGCCCGCAACAATTTTTATACGCACGCCTATTTGGTCTGAATGCATTAAAGTCAATGGGCGTCCGAATAATTTTGACGGGCGTCAATTTTTATGTCCGCGACTATTCTGACACAAGCCGTGACGGATTTTTCGCTGGTGAATTTTTGCTACAGTTTCGTTAATTTAATTAAATGTGGAAATTTGCAGCAAATTCGCTGGCGAATCTGGCGAATTTATTCGCCCATCACTAATAGCTGCTAATAAAGACTAGAATCACAAGAGGTTATGTTGCTCATATGGAGATTGCTAATATACCCATAAGCTTTATTAATAAGGACTATCTATTACTCTTTATAAAATTCTAAATGCAACACAAATCCTGCCATTTTACCATATAAATGCAGGGCCTGCATGGATTTTATGCTGTTTTGGCTTCTCCTTCCCTTCCTCCCAAAGAACATATATGACCATTATCCATAGCGCTTTTCCCCTAATGCCAGACTCACCCATAGGTAAGAGGCCTATGTCCTTGCCTGGAAAACTAAAGGAACTTCACTTATGAGGGGGCTGTATTAGATTGACATTCACCACTGGCTATCAATCGCCTATGTGTTCAGTGTTCATTGCTGATGTGTTCTATTATTGGCAGTGGATGCTAGGAATTTGGAGAAGGTCCAGCATGGTGTGTACTGTTGTCGGCGTGAATGGCACATGGAAAACGGGATGCAGATTAATGTTGTGGCCATTAAGAAGGAGCTTTCTAAAGACAAGCTGGAGGCTTCCTGCAGCCTGAAATATTAAGAGTGAATGGGCTTATTGAACAGTTGTGTACACTGGCAGCAAAAGAACTGGCTGCCCTCTTTAATATGCCACCAAAGAGACAGAGAGCTTTGTGCTCATTCATTAAGGTGTTTTATTTTTTATTAATTACCGCAGCTTGGCAGTAACAAGATCTCAACTGCTCCTGGCCTAGAGAGAAGAACAACATCTCAGTTGGATAATCTGATTTAACAGGAGGCCTATTTGCTATGTAATGCTCCTCGCGTTTGCGTCCAGCTGTTGGACCCCCTCAGAGTTGGCTATGTCCCATTGTTAGAAAGCCTGTCTCCATCCTGAACTGGTAGCATTCAAACCTTAGCAAGCAATGACGCATTTAAACACCCTTGCATTATGCAATTTCCTAGGAAAGTAGTTTTTAGTACTGACATTCGTCCTTAGGGAAGCCCTAATTATGTCAAAGAAAGCAACAATTACATGCATATGTACAGCATTTCTGTGCGGCTTAGGCATAAAGCTAATTCATAAAGAGATTTGTTGATTTTTAATACACAATATCCTGTAAATCATATCCTTATAAATGGTGCTAAGTGATGTCATTGGTTATAATCGGAGTTTAGTGATGTCATTTCTGTCACATGATTCACTTAAACTTGTGTATTATAATAAATAAAGTAGCCCCTGTTGCAAAATATGAGAATATTAGAAGTCACCTCGGAGTTCCATGATTGGTATAAAAACACTCGGCCTTCAGGCTCGTGTTTTTATATGGTCATGGAACTCCTCTGTAATATATAATATCCTTATAATTTAATAGAGGGCGTACTTTATTCACTATACAACTTAAACTAGAGATACTTACAATAAGAAAGGGGCCCGTGAACCCACTATAAGTGGAATGGAACAAGATGGTACAAGCTATGGGTGAACGTATTCCACTCTGGACATCACTATACAGCATAAAGTAAAGGACCCAAGAACAAGGACAAAATTATAGAGCATTAAGAATATATAGGAGTCAAGAACAATGGCCATGCTAATACAGAGCAGATGAATGCATTTCACCAGCTGGGCCCTTTTTTCAGACGTATTTATGCTGTAATTAGCAACTAGCTCTGCAGCCACAGCTACCAGCCAAAACAGGAATCTTATATATATATATTACATTGGGTCTAATAGTCTTGGCCGCAGAGTACAAACTAGTAAGCACACACTTTGGTGGAATTTCATACTAAAATAATACCGTTTTGTTTTTCATTGGAACCTATTCATTAGTATTGCACATAAGTAAATAAATTCCAAGGCTCCACCACATTCTAGACTGCAGATGTGTGATACATGAGCATTTAGCCACAGTCGGAAAAAGGAATTCTACCTTAAAGGCCTAAAAAACCACTCAGTATTGCTGAGAGTCCAACTGATTACTTCACTTTAAAGCCTAAATGTACAGTGTGTGAATAACATACATACTTTCACTAATAGCTCAAGCATACAGTGCTTAAATAGCAGGCATACATACAAAATAAGCAGGTTTTAATGGAGCATTTAGCTCAACACTGCCCAACATGACACATTTTGTTTTCCCTTGCAATGAATGGGGTTCCTGTGCGGCATGTTGTTGCATTGTGTGATACATACTGCATTGTTAATGCTTGCTTAGCTGCACAGGTTTGGAAACTGCAGGGAGTGTCATTAATAGTGGAGGGGATCACTAAGAATTTTAAATAATTACACAAGACTGCACCCCATAAATCCAAGTAGTTTATTTGTAAGGTGGAAAAATATCTGCCATGTTTACGACTTTGTCTGCATGTATTAAAGGAGACTTAGGGCAGAGATACACGCGAAGATTCGGGAATATTTAGTCGCCTGGCGACTTATCGCCTCTTCTTTGGGTGACTAATCTCCCCAAAGTCGCCTGAAGTTTCCTCGTGAGGCAACTTTGAGTGACTTCAGAAAACGAATCGCTACGAGAGCTTTTTGGGGAGAGGAGATTAGTCGCCAGGCGACTAAATCTCCCTGAATGTTTGCGTGCCTGTGCCCTTAGAGTAATTTCATAACCTCTATCAACATACTGCCATAAATAAACTATATTTGGTTCCTGATTGGGCACAAAAGTATTATCTAATTTGCTCTGACTTTATTGTGAGTATTTTGAAACTGCATCAAATAGTAAATATTGCTGCTTCTACACTAAAAATGGCTGGAATTTAATTTCTAAACTGATTTTTTTCTAAATTTATTTTTTCTAAATAGTTCCTACAACCAAAACAATTACAAGTTCAAATATTTACGAGTTTGACTTCCAAAACTAGAATATTTAGGATTCATTAATCAAAAAAATATCTAAAATTGAAATGAAAACATTTGGTAGCTGGCGAGCGTATCTATAAAAGTTGTATATTTAACATACAAGCTTTAAATTCTTTTTAAAAATTCCCAGTGCAAGTTTTTTATTTTTGTGAATTCACTCAAACCAATTTTCGTAAAAATGTTAGAAGTCATGGAAAATATTAATAAAAAAAGTTCAAAAGTCAAATTCAAAACTTAGTAAATCAACTTCCCCATCTTACGATGTTATAAACAGGACCTATGATGGTTATGTAATTGTTGAGGGGCTCAGCAAATTCTAGTTACACATCTATTACTATAAATATCATCAACATAACAAATATATGTAAAGCTGTGTATAATATTTATTTCCACCCAAGCAATAATTAATGGAAAAATGAATACTGGGGGCCCCAGTTTTTCATCTTCTTCTCTAATTGGATTGAATTACATTGAGCAAGAGACTTTTACATGTTAATATATTTAGACAAAGTCCCAACAATATGGCAAAACCTTTGCTGATGGATGTAATCACTTGGGTTACAGGCATGGAGAACCTTCCATGACAGGTAATATATTACAGTGCAGAGCAAATATGTCAAGAATGAGCTAGTTAGTTGTAGCTATTTGCTAAGATAAATACCTCATTTATACATATATATCTAATAACATGGCAGGCAGTACAATATGTGTCATTTATGTCTCCTGCAATGTTTAAATCTTCGGAAACATGCGGCACGAGTTAGGCCACATGACAGGTGTATAAATGGATGTGATTAAATGCTTGTATTGTACTAGGTGGTCAGCCAACCGCATCAATCCTCTCAGCTCAAGGCTCTCAGAGAAATATTCGAGACATTTCCCCTCCAAGCATCATACAGAGCATATTCATATGGAGAGTGAATTCCATTAAGACTCATTTTAGGATACCATGATAGACAGATTGGCATAAGCTAAGACAATTTAATGATAGGCCTGCTGATAAAATATGTGTGCAGCAGCTCTTCATTTTATTTTCACTGAACAGAAAGAATGGGATTTATCCTTGAAATACTAGATGGCTGCTTTGAGAACAGATGTGTTGCAAATGGGAGATACGGTAGAGAGTGATGATGAGAAGTCATGTCCTGCCATTTGTCTCAAAGTGAATACATTATACAGCACAGACAAAATAGACATTATATATATACACACCAGCATCAGACTGGCCCATTGGGACACTGGGAAAAATACTATTTGGTCCACAGTTCCATATCCATGCAGAAAGGATGTGCACAGCAGGACAGGGGTTGCAGTAGTGGGACAAAACCATTGATTGCAGGGTGGGCAAGAAGTTGTCGGTGGCAATGGCAGGGAGAATAGGGATGGTTGTTGGCTAGGAGGGGTGGTCGGTGCTGGTGGGGCACTGGACTTCAGGTCCTCAGTGTGCCCTTGAGTTTCTAGTTTGAGACTAATAGAAGCACAAGGGTTTGGGGGCTTAGGGGAACAATATTGCCTATCATAGTTGCACTTGCACTTGTTGTTCTCTGCAAATTGTGCCATATTAAAACTCCAGCTGAGGGTGCGAGACACAGCTTTGTTGGGTACTTTGTACTGTTCTAGACAGGCATTCCAGGTGTTTGCAGCCCCCTCCCTTTCCATCGATGCCACATGTTTTAAATAGGACCATCTATATTAGATCTTGGCATAGTACTTCTACTTACAATAAGAGATTGGCACACTGGGTGGAGACACCACCATTCAGAGATGCCAAAGCGATCATTTCTGGAACAGTTAAATCTGAATGCCAGTTATGGTAAGACTTGCCTTGAATGTTCAGCTTGAAGATTATTGCGAAAACGTATATGTGGCCCTAAATATTGTTGGAACTGAAGCTAAATAACTGATAAATATTCCAATATATGTAACTGTATTATAAGTTAATGTGGTCTCTGACCAAAGTTTGCACCTCCAAAGGGAAGCCTAAACTGACTAAAGTGTGACAACCTCTAGCCTAGGGCACCATCTCTTTGCAACTTCTGAGCACAGTGGTAGTCAAAACACAATATTAACCATTAGTATTATTGTCTTGATTTGTAATTTCATGAACGGCAGCCCCCTCGCTGAGAGCCATTGTTAATGAGAGCTGCAGGTACATGACAAGTGGTGTGGCAGAATCTGTAGTTACACAACAGCTGGAGAGCTGCAAGTGACACATCCCTGAATCAGGCCAGTATAATAAATGTCCTAAGTGCTCACAAGCTGATTCAGTTTATTTCAATACAGCAGCCAAAATGAGTTCAAACTGTCCTTTTATTATCAAGGTCAAGCTGCCTCAGTCTCACATGTTTCAGTCATTATAGTCTTTACTGATACACCAAAGACCTATTTAAAGTTGATCACCTGATCGTTCAAAATACCATGCAGCCTGTTTTCCCATATGCCTGTCAGCAATAATATTTATAACCTTGAGAGAGAGAGAGAGAGAGAGAGAGAGAGAGAGAGAGAGAGAGAGAGAGAGAGAGAGAGAGAGAGAGGAGAGAGAGAGAGAGGGTCAATGGGTTTGAGTGAAACACACGTGTGGGGGTTTTTATTTCAACAGCCCTATTTACACTATTTAGAGCTGGACAAAAAAATGGTTAAAAATAAAACAAAAGAGCAAAATAAACCCTTACCAGCTTGGCAACTAATTATACATTCAGGCTTTTTATACAACAGCAGTCTTTACCACACACAATGGAAAGGTTTGTATTTCACCCAAAACCCCAAAAGATTGCTTACCAAAAAAAAAAGAAGTTTTTCACAGAACTCCCCAGCCTGATATCTCACGTCAGAAATGGTTCCAGGGTGGAGCCAAACCCTAAGCAGGCTGATAATTCTTATAGCAACCTGGATTAGATTCTGCTTAGCTCATTAACTGGTCTGTGAGCTGACGGCATTACTAGAAACTGAGAGCAAACCGCTCAAACCTGGGACAGACATACACACCGTTCTGCACAAATCCACAAACTTTTACTGACCTGTAGTGATGGGCAAATTTATTCGCCAGGAGCGAATTCTCGCGATTTGCCACTGGCGAATAAATTCGCAAAGCCGCAGAGAAAATTAATATTCAAGAGAACCAGCACTCCCATATATAAAAAAATTCTCTTTTATTTTCGTTGAATCAGTATCCAACGTTTCGGTCCATGCTGGGACGATTCTCAAAGAGAATTTTTTTATATATGGGAGTGCTGGTTCTCTTGAATATTAAGTTATATATATCTTAAACTTTGTACCCCGGCTATACAAGCCTCAACAGTGTGCCTTGGAGTGCGGATACTCACTGGACTGTTATATATATGTTATATATGTTATATACTGTATATATATATACTTTACCTGAATCTCTAGAAAATATTTCACTTTACCGTATAAGTCTCTGTGCCTGCTCTGTGCTCAGTGAGCTAAAACTGGGTTGCAAAACCTTTGAATAACACCAAATGTGTTGATGTCTATGTTAGGAATCATGTACCATAACAGCACTATGTAAACATTCTAATACTAACGTATCATAGCCCCATGTGTAATTATCCCATTAAAAATGAGGATGTTTTTCAACCAGGAATGGAATTTGCCATTTTGTTCTTTCCAAAAGAACAGAAATAGGGTACAGAAATAGACATAAAAAGCTTGTTTGGTAATGGATGGAATTTCTAATAGCAAGAAAGTCAGAGGCAGCTTTAGAGTCTTGGAGAGGACCCTGTCATGTGGCAGCGAGAGGTATGCAGTGGGTATCGTATGGCTGTTATTTTTCTGAACACAGTGAAGCTTTGTGCAAGTGTCCACATGAGCGATGGTGAACATCACAGACTAATATTTCAATCACAAAAAGAAAACCTGCTCTGCAGTGATACAAAAGCTCTGTCCATAACCTTCCGATGCCACTGTCTCGCCTTCCCATGCTCAAGTTTCAAAAATCATAATTGATATAGAGTATAGAGCCAGAACATTCCATTGTGAAAAGACCATGTTGTTTGAAGTCCCATTCGGTACATCACAACAGCAGGAAATTGAACCAGTCACGTCCTACATTCCAACATTCTGTTATAGTTTTAGCCACATTTGCGCTGGCATTATGAGGCTCCTGTATTTCAGCCTCAACTAAACAAGGTCTGACTTTTCTTTGTTCTTATGGAGAATACAGCCTGTGTTCCACAAGCCTATATGCTAAGATTGGACTTGGTATGGTGGAGCAAGGCAGCCAAAGAAACACTAATACTGCCTGTGCCTGTTGCCAGCCATATCAATGGCATCCACCTGTCACTACATTCACACACAGCTTAAAAATGGACATAGTAGACTGTATTTGTAGTGAAAGGTGGATACTATTGAAGTCAAAGGTGAAGGTAAATCTGACATTAGCAAAAAGGCACTTGGCAGGTACACTGTATTCTCCTGGCCAAGAAGACTGTCCGTGACAAGCGGTTCCACAGGCTCTATAGCAAAACTCAGGAGCTCCATGTGATATGAGCCTTAACTAAGGGGGTTGTGGAATAGAAAGTGCAAAGTTTGCCACAGGTGATAACATATCTTAATAATAGTGGTCGTAATTGATGATTTAAATAAATCTGAAATGATTCCTGCTAAACCAACAGAGTTGAATAGTAGGGGCATTTGAAAGCTTCATGTTTGAGCTTTAACACCTACGATTGGGAGGAAGTTGACTGAAATACGTATATTCCCTGACACAACTAGTACTAGTAATAATATTTTTAATAATTATTATTTAGGTCTCAACACCAATCTGATTGAATATGTTTGTGTTTCGGTGGAAGCAGTTTTTTTAAAGATTAAAGTGCAATGAAATGTAAAATGCAATTTAGGGTAGAGTCCTGCATCAGGTTGTGTACCCACAGAATACACGCAAAGATGTTGGGATAGGGGCAAGTTTTGGGTTCTTAAAGGGATCATTCATCTTTGAGTTAATTTTTAGTATGGTGTAGAGAGTGAAATTCAGTTTGCCATTGGTTTTCATTTTTAATAGTTGTGTTTTTTTCAGATATTTAGCTTTCTATTCAACAGCTCTCCAATTTGAAATTTCAGCAATCTGTTTGCTAGGGGTTCGTTTTTTTTACTATAAAATCTGAATTTTTAGTGGGAAAAGAAATACGAATTTTTCAGGATTTATTATAAGGATGGAAAAAGTTCAAATCCGAAAATCCAGCATCTCAGACCTGCCGAGTAGTGATGGGCGAATTTATTCGCCAGGCGCGAATTCGCGGTGAATTTGCGCGATTCGCCGCCAGCGAATAAATTCGTGAAACTCCCGCGAAAATTTGCGTCAAAAATTCGCCGGCGCCGTTTCGCAAATTTTTCGCCGTTTCGCGAATTTCGCGCAAAATTCGCGAATTTTTCGGCAAAGCGAAACGGCGCAAATTCGCCCATCACTACTGCCGAGGTTACATACAGTATAAGTCAATGGGAAAAGTCCCAAAGATCTTGATCTGTGTTGGGTTACATGCAATAATCCGTAGATTTTGTGGTTTCCGGGCAAATATCAGAAAAGATCAAAATGTTTTTGGATGGAAAATCCGAAAAATATTAACAATTCATTTTTTTCACCATTTTTTATCAGGTTTTTCCTGCACATCAAATTTTCGGGAAAATGTATTGATAAATAAGCTGAAAAACCTGTGCGGAATTGGTTGAAGTATTTTACAGAAAATAATGAGCCTCCCCATTTGTATCCTTACATAGCATTTGTTTATTAGATTGGGTCAGTGACTCCCATTTAAAAACTGGAAAGAGAAGAAGGCAAATAATTCAAAAACTATAAAAAAAAAAAAAAGAAATAATGAAGATCAGTTGAAAGGTTGCTTATATCATACTTTAATGTTATGCACCCCTTTAAGTTGTGAGGACAAAAAGAAAATGTAAATATGTCCAGTTGTTTTTGATTTACCTATACTAGATATACCATGACCTGGATGAATGGCAAGACCTTCACAAAGAATAATGTAACTTTCGTGAGATCTATTTTTTATTATGTGAATTATTTTACAGGATCTATTGTTGATCTTTTATCTTTGGCATATGGGGCTCTTTAGGAAGGATTATTTTCATCTCTACAGGATAGATAGACAGTGAATTTACAGATATATACACTAAATGCAGAGATCTGTATTATGGGAATTCTAACTTCCTCCAGATGTTGATTTTCAAAAGTTTTTTTCTACAATTATGTCTAATAGAGAGAGACTGATGCCTAAGCCGCCAAGGTATAATTTACTGATGCAGTTTGTTAGATAGTGGCCAGGCATGCTGTATTGCTCATAAATTATGTAATACACAGAACTGCTTTATATAATTGATATGAATAAAGTAGATCTGGAAGTCATTACTGAGATATAGTGCAGTCAAGCCATTGACTTGGACATAGATATATCAGGATGCAAAATGGATTGGGGTAAAGGCTGGGTTGGAATGCCATTATTTAAGGAAAAGAAGGTCTTAGATGAAGGCTACATAGAGTCAGTTTGGAGCTTTTGAGGTTTTTAATAGACTATGGTGGCTTCCTTGACTAATCTGTTCCTTACAGGAATCAAGGACAAGTTACAGTAGGTGACGTTAAAACACTATATTACGACTTCCTTATTGCGACACACCCAAAGTAAGTTATAAGACATGGGGCAGGTTACTGAAGGAAGATCATTTCACTCGTCTAAATTTGTTCTTTAATAGTGTAGTTGGATCTGTAGATGGTGGGGTCTGAGCTGACTATACCATAACTTAGAAACACAGTTGTTGAAGCTGAACTGTCAAAGAGAGTCCCCATTTGGCCTCACAAACCCAAACCTTTAATTCAATGTCTAATACAGAGTTGATCCCACAACTGTGCAGTTGAAAATACTCAGTAAAATAGATAATATTGTTTGTTTGTTTGTTAGCTTTTGTTTACCTTTTTATCATTTTTTTCTGATCAAAGGTTAATTGAGAAGAACATTAATCTAAGAACTGGGTATATGGTATGTTCTCCTTAAGTGACTATTGTGGGATAATGTGAATTTCAATATGGCATTACTTGCATCTGGCTGTCTAAACATGTCTCCATACCTTTGCACTGCAGATTAATATACAGTATTAATCAGACCATGGAATTCCAGTACAAATACTGTAACTGGCACTTGTTTTAAAAGCTCATTAAAATGGCACAGTGGAGTTTGCATTTTAGTTCATCTCTGACAGGATCACTAGTACCATCTTCTGAGCCCTAATTAAAAGTTACTGTCCAACAAACTGCAATTTCTATTAACACTAGAAACTGCGTTCCTTACTTTTTTTTACCCTAAGACAAGGATCCCCAAAATTTTGAACCCATGAGCAACATTCAGAAGTAAAGCAGATGGGGAGCAACACTAACATGAAAAATGTTCTTGGGGTGCCAAATAAGTGCTGTGATTGGCCATTTGTTAGCTCTTATGTGGATTGTCAACCTACATTGAGGCTCTGTTTGTCAGTACTTTGGGTTTTATACAACCAAAACATGCCTCCAAGCCAGGAATTCTAAATTAAACTCCTGCTTTGAGGCCACTGGAAGCAACATCCAAGGGGTTGGAGAGTAACATGTTGCTCATGAGCTACTGGTTGGGGATCACTGGCCTAAGGCATGGATTTAGTTGTAATCACAACAATTTACACTGTTTAGCAATGAGCTAATATTTGAGTTGGAAAGTTTTGGACTGCATCTAAAGTAGTTACAGTGGTTACAGTATTGGCTGAAGGATATGCTGCAGAGTATTTAGTCAATGGTGAGCATTCTGTGGCAGGTTTATTAACTAGCCAGAGTGGTGTTAGCCTGTTTAATTTGTTACTTAGTGACAATGTATTTGCTAAAATGTGGGATGACATTCCAAAACTTGATAACAAGACGATGACAAGATTTTCCAAGACCAGAATAATGATAAGTAAAAGACAGATTTTCATGCTTTTAAGGATAAAAGATGGCAGCCATGGAGCCACATTGTGTATTCTCGGAAGAACATTAGCAGGACACTTATTCAACATAATAAAAGGAAAATTTTTAAGGGCAATTGAAATAGATCTTGTACCCTAGTATCTTAGCAGAGTGTATCATGTATAACTGTTTATAATGTGTATGCACTAGAGTTATAGTAAAAAACTAAGTGTTGTTCTGTCATCTTAACCTAACACAGATGTTCCTTGAGAAACCTGGGGGTGAACACATGTTAGGTAAATAGATAATGCTTGAATGTGAATATTCCTTTACACTAATCAGCTGGCACAAAAAAGTGTGTCTAAAGACATGCTAATGTGGCATTGAAATATAGCCAAGTATTACACAACTGGACCACAGAAAAGCCACACATCTAATTTCCAGTAAGAATAATTTCCTGTTCAGGCTCAAGGAAATCTAATTCTGCAGAGAAATTAGAGGCCGACCCATCATCAGAAGAAAATTGGTATCTATCAGATTGTACTATAAATATGTAAATGTCCCACAAATACATTTCTTACGATAATATGTTATCCTGTAGTCTAATAAGAATTAAATACTCAAAAGCCATGAATGACCTGTGAAATACCTGTATCAGTCCTATAAATTCCACTGAGGAAATGATTGATCAATGTTGTAAATTTGAATTTTTGCCATGATATGTAATTTATTAACCACAAAAGACTTGAAAAACTTGAATGTATAACTTTAGCATTTAAAAGCTTGCAAGTTCATGTAAAAGTCAATGAGCTTGAAAACTCACAAATTTGAGGTATTCTAGCTTTTCCACAAATCTATTGTAATTTTTTATACTCAGTTTTTTTAATAAATAAGCAAACATTCAAGTTTATTTTAAATTGTGAGTTCATTCGAAGTAGAAAAAAACCTCACTAATGTGTTTTTGATGTATAATCCCTTTAATGTCCTCTGTTATCATTTGTACTTTGTAATGTCACTCACTGAAACTTTTGCATCACAAAAAAGTAACCTCAACTTTAATAAATGGTAAAATTTATTAAAATTTGATTTTGCGCTTTCACGGTAATTCAAAAAGCAAAACTGCAAAAAATGTATTTCACTTTTGAATTTCCCAAACTCCAATAATTGAGATGTATCAATGCAAAAAACTCAAATCAATTAAAACCTGGCAAGCTTCTATTGAAGTCATTGGTGTATTTTTGCAACATTGCAATCAGATTTTTAATAGTGTATGGAATAATCTGATTTTCAGTGATTAATCTGATTTCCCCTGGCAAATTAAAGCAATAGAGAACCTAGTAATGCCTCAGTTAGAATCTGCAATTTGTATTTTACTTTATTTAAGTAGCCTCTAAATTAATACTGGTCAACAAACAGTCAGATTTAGAAACCTTCGAATTTGATGTTTTTTTGCCAGGTTTCGAGGAAATTGCTCATATTTTCAAATTTGAGTTTGAATTTTAAAGATTTATCAATTTAAGAAACTTGAAAATTCAATGAAAAATGTGCCAACTAAAACCTGGCAAGCTTCTATTGAAATCAATCGAAGGCATATTGTCAAAATGTAAGCTTTTTTTATCATTTGTTTTTTTCTAAGCCTTAAACATTCGTTGAATAATGCAATTTCTGTTTATTTTTTGTGAATGAGTGTTTCTGTTTTTCACGTGATCTATTATTTTGGGCCTCTGACATAAGCTAATACCAGCTGGGTGACACGTAGGGGCAGATTTATCAAGGGTCGAAGTGAATTCGAGGGAATTTTCGAAGTAAATAAATTAGGAATTCAAAGTAATTTTTTGGATACTTTGAACATCGAATAGGATACTATGACTTCGAATTCGTTTCGAAGTAAAATACTTTGACCATATTCGACCATTCGATAATCGAAGTACTGTCTCTAAAAAAAACTTAGGCTTCAATACTTTGCCAAATTAAACCTGCCGAGTACTATGTTAGCCTATGGGGACCTTCTACAGCATTTTTCTAAGTTTTTTGAAGTCAAAGGAAAATCGTTTGATCTTACGTACGATTTGACTTCAACCGCAGAATACACAAAAAAATTCAAATTCGATATTCGAATTCGAAGTATTAATTTGATGGTCGGATTTCGAAGTATTTTTTACTCGACCCTTGATAAATCTGCCCCGTAAAGTCACTAGTGAAACACTGTGATTAATGTGACTCTACCACAGCAATTCAGATGTTATAATTTTGGGGTTTGTTAATGACTTTGCGGGTTTTGCTCTTGCCGTATATTATTTTCTGCTCGAAGTATGTTTATATGACACCATTCACTGTTTGCAGTATTTTAAAGATTAGAAATGCATAAAAAATGTAAGGAAACAGTTTAGAGCCAAATATTTTGGGGTTTTTGTAAAGTCTGTCCTTTAAAAGGCTTAGTTTTAGTAATTTGAAAAATGTTACAATTACAAGCCTGTTTGGAATAGTATATATGTAGCAATACCGTAAGTGGAGATGGGAATAATTTGTAATAGGGAGTCACCTTTTCCCCTTGGCATAATAAAGAAGCTGTTACACTTCCTGCTGCCTACTTTCCCAGGGTGTGCAGGGGAGCCAGTGGCACTCAGCACACTGCACTGTATTATAGGAACCAATTAACAGCTAGGCTGACCTGATAGAGAACTTAAGCTTGTCTTTGCTTGTGTAACTGCAGGGGTGTGATTTACTATCCTCCTCCTACTCTGACTGTTAGGGCACGCCCACCCAACATTTGAAACATGGACAGGAACAAGAGGAGATCTATAGAGAGCGCTAAGAAGGGGCCATTTTTAAATATAATGGTCATTTTGAGACCAGAGTTAACAAAAAAGAGACTCCAGTACACTAATAAAATGCCAAATGGGGATAACCCCTGTGTTCATATGGGGGCCTTTTTTGATCAAAGGTTGAATTTTAGTGGTTTAAGAGGTTTTTGAAACTACGACTAAACTCACAAACCAAAAAATATGAATAGCTCGAAAACCACTAAAAATTTGAGTTTTTCAAAACAATTCCTAGCGGAAAAAAACCCTGAAAACCTCAAGTCCAAATTGATTTAAAGCACTCCAAAAGTATTAACTCAGCTCTTGACTATAGGACCTCAACAACTTTTACCTGGCAAAGTTTTGTATTAGAGGTTTTCGTGGTTTTTACACTTTTAAAAAAAAATAGAAAACCAGGTATTTGTAGAGATTTGTTGAAAAAATAGGAATTTCAGAATTTCAGGGCATTGCCCCTTATTAGCCCAAGATTGTAGGTGGGTTTACTTAACCTATATGTCTCCTGTAAGCTCAACCAGAGTCTTCTCCTCTTGAGTTGTGTCTTATTCCAATGATGGCTAAATCTGCTTTGCTTATAAACAAAAAAATTGATTTATGGAATATTTATGTTCTGAACATTCAGTTATATTTTTGTGTCTTGTTCTTACATGTATTTCTTTGTACATTATAACTGACATAGTAACCTAATAGCATAGTTGTTCCACATTCCACCATCCTACCTTTTCACTATATATATTACTTAGGGTCTGATTTCTTTATTTTTTTCCCTTCGTTTTATAACACTACCTTACCCATTTTTTTGTTTGTATCGTATATATGAGAAATATATGTATATAGTTAGTGTAAGTATAAAATATTATTTTCTTAAGATTTTGTCAATATCATTTTGAGAAAATATAGGTTTTGTCTCTACATGTTATTTATTGCCCTTGCTGATAAATGAGTATGCACCTCTGCTCGCAAATGTATATATGTCGGCTGTGAGATAAGCATACAGTTCACTATATGCCAAATATCTAAATACGGACATTTACTTTTCATATACAAATATCGAATGCCTAAACTCCTTAATGCCACCACAGTGGGTTCTTAAGAGATTATGTTGTTGGGAAACAACAAAACAACCCTTACGTTTCTCTGTATACCTACAGGACTGAATATACAGCAAAGTTACCCCCACCGATAAAAAAGGCCTGAGTTATTGTGTGTTTGCTTAGCTGGTTCTGTGCAGACCAAGGTTAATGTGCCTCAAGAGCAGCCAAAAGTAGCAAGATTTCTGTACTGTGTCCAAGGAAAAGAGTGAAGAACGCAGAAGATTATTTTTTCCTTTACCAATCTTCCGTTGCATTGACTGTTATAAAAAAAGATTCTGTGGCCCTCGAGTCAGTAGTACACAGCGATGCTAGCTGAAATATAGAAAACAAAATCCTTACACCTTTCATGGTGGGTGTCTTGCTCCATCTTTGATAGATGTCTATTGCCCTAGCAACACCCATCACATGCCCAGATCATAAATCCTAACATTAAAGCTAATTTTATCTCCAAGATCAAAGGCTCAACATTGCCCAAGAGTGAGTACAAACCAGTATATTCCTCTAAACTGAGGGAACCTCTACTTTTACTTGGCTCTAACATTGTATGCCATTGATGAATCAGTTATTCATAACTGCCTATAGTTAATATTCTAAGTAGTCCAGTGTGTCATTGATAATGGACTTTAAATCATGAACTCTATTCAGACTGGATCATGAATTATATAGTCCCATGAAACTTTTCGTCTGCCTAATATTGTGGTCCTTCTAAAGGATCTTTGTCAGATTATAGAGTTGTCTATGAAGATTCTCATTCATCCAGGACATGATATACAGTATCTAGTAGACTAAAGTCTAAAGCAAGTGTACTTTTATGAGTTTTTTTGAAAATGTTTCACCACTCATCCAAGTGGCTTCTTTTGTTGAACTGAAGAAGCCACTCGGATGGAGGCAGATTGAGTTAAATTCACTGTACCCTTAAAATGGCTACTCATGGACCCTTCCAGAAGCTTGTTGGGCCATGTATGGGGCTTTCCTAATCAGATATAAATTGGGAAGGCTAAAAAAAACCATCAGAAGTGGACCAAAGTGGCACGTTATTGGGGTACTTTCCCTACTGATCTATATGGGGCACCATTATGATCCCATGTATAAACAGTTGGATCAGCTTGATTTGCCCCGTGCATGGTTGTCCAAATCAGCTTCTGCTTGCTTGCTACCTTTGCCAGATAACAGATCTTGCCATGGATGCCCAGCTTTAGTTTCATTTTGCAAGGCTCTCTGACCACATACTGACTAATTTCAAGGGTGAAGATATGTGAGTAATTTGATTAAAGCAGTGGTTCACTTTTAAGTTAACCTTTAGTATTTATAGAATGGGCAATTGTAAGCAACAACTGGTACTCATTATTTGTTTTTTACGTTTTTTTAATAATTTGCCCTCTTCTTCTGACTCTTTCCATCTTTAAAGAGAGGGTCACTGAAAAATGCTCTTTAAGGCTACTAGTGTATTGTAATTGCTACTTTTGATTACTCATCTTTCGATTTAGGCCTCTCCTATTCATATTCCAGCCTCTTATCCAAATCAATGCATGATGCCTAGGTTAATTTGGACCCTAGCAACTAGATTGCTGAAATCAATAACTAGAGAACTGCTGTATAAAAAGCCAAATAACCACAAATAATAATTAAAAAAATGAAAACCAATTACAAATTATCTCAGAATATCACACAATATAACTGAAAGATGAAAATCCCTTTAACTTACTTTTCCTGCTCTCACAACTGCTTTGAAAGGAGGTGGAAGAACTATAATATGAAAGCATTTAAATGTCACTGTTGACCATTGTTTAGGTTGATCCCTCCCTTATCCACCTGTGCTCCACTGAGCATATCCTGCAAAAACTCCCTGCTGGTAACTAGAAAATTCTTTATAGCATTTGCCCTGAGCCAGGGACAGCATCACCGGTGTGTAGTAAGCAGATATTGTTGATATCTTCCTTAATAACAGCTGAAAGCTTATTATTCCCAATAAAAACCTTTTTCCATGAATTTCTTCATGAGCCTTTTGCTTTCCCAATAAAGTCCTGCTGACAGATAAGCTGTGCTCTTTGCCCGGATGTTGCACTGCTAGAGAGCAGAATTTATGTGTTTTGAACTTTTCAGGTGCTATTGCTTAGAATTCACAGTTCTCTTCAGCTTAAGACTTGTCTTAGGGGAGCAGAATCCTAGGCAATCACTGGATTCCATGAACTAATGATAATTCTAAGCAGAGGGAACATCACATAAAACCCACTGGCAGATAGAAAGGCTATCACATATGAAAGCACTCAGGATCTGCTTCTTGCAGTTTTTCTTGTCTACCAGCAGCAACAGGAGTCCGGCCTTTGATAAGAGCCTGGGCAAAGCGCCAACACCCCTTTAGTTCATGGCCATTAAAATCAGTATCACAGTAATCACAGAGATGCCTACAAAAATACCCGACCTGTGACCTCAAGCTCCATCTAATTCCTGGCCTGGGGTATTTGGGGCCCAACAATGGACCTGGTCCCAAGGGTTCCTTGTATACTCACCTAAGTCCACTCGCAATGCTGCACTGCCTGTGACATTTACAGTGGGAGAGGAATCCCAAAGGGAGACTGATGGTGCAGCAGAATGTAGATTTCAGTAACTAGTGGCCAGCGCCAATGGTGAACAATATATAGAGTCCAACTGAGCAGCCCACCAAGCTCGGGACCCAATTAGATTTTTCCTGGTACCGCACTGGGGCCAGTCTGACCCATTACATTTTCCCTTTCACAAACAATAGGATTCTAAAGGATCACTAACAGTATTTGAACTATATAAACTAAAATGTGTACAGTTATCTACATTTTGCTATTCACTGTTCCGATGCTTGGGTCCGTGGCAAATGTCTTCTCTAGCTGACCCTAAAACCAGGCCCATTTTACTGGCATAGAAACAGAGATTGCATATTGTTGCAGCTCTATATGCCAATGCATGAATCCTGCCACCTAGTTCTCAGTAAATATTGATATAGATATTTTATTTATAGGGCCACATATACAGTCTAAGGAAATGTCCTCTTCACATGCTAAAAAGTACTATAGACATATATCCTAACTCAGCCCTGAAGTTCTTCCCTCTTGAACAGGGGGCTGTGAATGTAGGACAGTGCCAATATATTATAACAAATATTTGTATCCTATAAACTGAAGGAGGTCATGCTGTGGGAGCTGAGCACTACATGTAATGTACCGAGAGTCTCATAAAGACCTTCCTGGAGACAGCATGGCTGCTTCTCTAATGGACTTCTACTTAAGCTTTTGTCTATAGGTATGTAAACTGCTTCTTTGCATTAATACACTATTTATATGTGTGTATGTTTACACAGGCCCGGCAACAAACTACTTCTCTGTCTTTTTCTCGTTCACTGAATGCTGGAGACATGACCCAAGTTTGTTTTGCAACAGACCTTGTAAAGTAGTGTCTGGTAAACAACTCACTGGATAATCATTTGCAATGCTGTTTTGGCCCACAGTTATGTATGGGAAATTATTGTTTCCTCTCCTAGAAACCCTAAGCTCATATCCTCTCTCATAGGATAACGCCACACCAGGCAATTTGGAGGGCTTTTTGGGCACTGTAGGCAGCTCACAAAACATGGCCAAAAAATCATGAAACTGGTGAGTGCAGTTTTATTGTTCCAAAATGCATCACTAAAACTTGAGTTATAATCTCCTGCATCTCTCTCACTGGGCAATCTCAATTGATTTAAATTCAAAGTTAATGGAGGGGTGATTTAAAACATCTTGTCCACTGCCCAAGGAACAGCAAAACAGTAGGGAAACAAAGCGTTCGAAGTCCATGTGCCATTACCCATAAAGAAAGGGCAATGAAAATTTAGGGAGGCTTACAGACCAACTGCCACATATATAGAGAGAGTTGTAAGTTCTTCAATGGAAAGCCGACTATTGATAGACCCAAAAATATTCTCTCCTCCTCCTCTCTGGAGAGAAGCAGATCAGTCTGATACATAGAGAAGAGTCGGTTGCTCTAAACCCATGAGTCAGTGGGTTCAGACTGAGAAATTTGACCCCAGGTAGGGGGCCATGTAGGTAGTAGGTCACCTACCTGGGGTTGTACCGACCCCTCCCCTCCAGTGATGCTGCCATGCCAGCCCTGCTTATTTGCAAAAACAGATTAGGTGCATACTGAAAAACAGAGTAGTATTTTAGGTGCAAGTTGGGCATGGGTGGACTAGAGGTAGGTTAATGCATGACCTACTCATCATTAAACCCAATGTAACACCATCTGGATATTAATTAATTATCCAGAAAGGTGTCCTTACTTACATTTCATAGTCTGTTGTCCTATGATTTATAGGGAATGTGCTCAGCTACCATGTCATGGCCAGTGCTGTTGTTTATCATTTTTTCCTTGTGGGTCCCAGCCAACCAATGTTAGCTGAGGCACCAACAGATGACCTACTTGTTGAATGTAAATACCACGGGAACAGACAGTGAAGAAGCCAAATCTGCCGACCAGCAGAGGAGGGAAGGCTGCTGCAAGTGTCTGGGCAGCTGCACATTATCAGTAGGTAGAATGGCACTTTATTATCTCCTGCATGGCTGAGCACCATCTGAGCTCTCAATGAGGCCTTGTCTTAACGCTTCATGAATAATTAAACAGGCAGAGGTTGCCCTGGTGACAAGCCAGTAGCTCTTGATACACAGGTTACCATGGCTAAAGCAGTCCTAAAAAACTCAAATAGGACCCCCCACCCCTCCCTCCCTCCCTGATCCCTCTCCATTCTTTCTGGAGCCTGTTTGCTTAATAATTTACAGAACAGAAAGTTTTATGGGGAGAACACATTCAAGCTTTGAGTGCCGATGTTTGGCACTAAATCTTATGGTGCTGCTGTAGCTTTATACACAATCACAAGTGTAAACAGCCCCTGAATTCAGCCTTGAAGGGATTCTGTCATGATTTTTATGGTGTAGTTTTTATTTCTAAATAAGACTGTTTGCACTGCAAAGAATTCACTCTACCATGTAAAATTTAATTGCTTAACCAGCAAGTGTATTTTTTTAATTTATAATATTGGTGTGTAGGCAGCCATCTCACTTCATTTTACCTGGTCATGTGCTTTCAGCAAGCCAGCACTTTAGGATGAAACTGCTTTCTGGGAGGCTGTTGTTTCTCCGACTCAATGTAACTGAATGTGTCGCAGTGGGACCTGGATTTTATTATTGAGTGTTGTTCTTAGATCTACCAGGCAGCTGTTATCTTGTGTTAGGGAACTGTTATCTGGTTACCTTCCCATTGTTCTGTTGGCTGCTGGGGGGGGGAGGGAGGGGGTGATATCACTCCAACTTGCAGTACAGCAGTAAAGAGTGACTGAAGTTGATCAGAGCACAAGTCACATGACTGGGGGCAACTGGGAAACTGACAATATTTCTAACCCCATGTCCGATTTCAAAATTAAATGTAAAAAAATCAGTTTGCTCTTTTGAGAAATGGATTTCAGTGCAGAATTCTGCTGGATCAGCACTATTAACTGGTGTGTTTTGAAAAAAAACATGTTTTCATATGACAGTATCCCTTTAATGAGAGGGGAGGAAAGAAATGTCACATAATTGCAGCTTTTTACCAAGGGTGAGAGATACATGGAACCCTCTTCCAGCAATGAGTTTTTTTTCTACAAAGTGGAGTTGAGAAGTGCATGGAGCAGATATAAGGCATTGTTCAGACTTTCTAAAGCATAAACAAGCTTTATCAAATTAAACAAACCCTAGACAGGTGTGTAAATGGGGTATTATATGTTAGTGTTTACATTTATCCCCCCCCAGTAACCAGTAACAAATTTGCCCTTATCATTCTAACTGCACTAGAGCAGTTAAAGTGAACTGCTGATTGGTTGCTATGAGTTACCGGGTAAACTTTGCTCATGTTGTTACATAATCCCCCTAGGCAAAGCTGACCAGTGTTTCCTATGGAGTGGGTTGATAATGAAGTGTCCCACACATTCCAGATAGAGTACAATAACAATGTCATGCCAAAAGGTTTACTCTGCAGTTGGCCGGGGGCCAGATAGAAGGAGCACATTCAGCCTCCAGTATAGGAGTACTCATTACAGCTCTATGTAACAGGCAGGATTGGATGACTCCCTGCGAGTGTGCAGGTTCTTTAGAGAATATTGCTTTGAGTGTGGGCAGCATTGGACAGGGCCTGACTAAAGTATAAGGGGTCTAACGGGAGCCCCTGTGAGCTAAACACAGTTATTAATAGGGGGTTATGTGATAACAGTTGCCAGTTCAGTAGGTCTAGGAGCAGCTGATCAAGAGATACCTACTGGACAGCTGTTTAAAAGCAAACATTTGAATGGTTGCTATGGGATACTAGACCACAAACACTGGCGATTAAACTGTATCCATACAATTTTGTGGCTGACAAATCACTATACAAGGACGGTGCTATGGACGGCAAAGCCTAAAGGCAGGTAATATAATATCACTAATAAATGTTCCATGGACAGCAGCACGCAGCAAGCTATAAAGCAGCCCACAGATAAAAGAATTACATTCCTACTCACTAATTTCCTTTTTCTTAGTGACACACATATAGAAATGAATCTCGGCTCTGATGGGATTTAACATTCTGGATAAGCAGGTTGCAAATGGCAGCACCAGGCACAGGGTTTCAGGACGTTCCTTTCAGCAAGGAAGTATTTTTCACTTGCACAATGAATGAAATGGGAGTATTTGTGAGGAAGGCTCCCTGGTTCGCTGGCAGCTGCTGACACCTTATGGCAAAGGCTGGTAATGCAGAATCTGATCCCTAAAAAAGTTCCATCAGTTTGAAACACTATTATGTAATGTAATTTGTATATCTATATCTATATCTATATATATCTATATATATATAAATATATATATATATATCTATATATATATATATATATATATATATATATATATATATATATATATATATATATATATATATATATATATAGATATATATATATATGTTACATTTATATACATTTATATATTTATAATGAAAATTTGATATTTTGTATTCTTTGGATATGGAAATTATGGAGATTATAAATCTTTAGCTCTAGCATCCCTTTAGATAGAAATTATATTTTCATATTTGGCAAACAATTACATTTTTTGTGCCCAAGCATATACAGGTATAGGATGCATTATACGTGAACCTGTTATCCAGAATACTCCAAATATATATATATCTAGGAAGGTCATCTCCCATAGACTCCATTTTTCCATTGTACTTGATCCTAAGATACAGTATAATTATTCATGTAATTATAACAAGTCTATTGGGTTTACATAATGTTTACATTGGTTTTTTTTAGTAGAACAGAGATTTAAAATATGGAAATAAACCTTATCCAGAAACCCCAGATACAGAGCATTCTGGATAAGAGTTCACATACCTGTAGGGTTGGCACCTAGGGTTGCCAGCTGATATTTTAACCATTTTTAAAATGATGCTTGATTTAAAAGTTATTAACAAGGAAGAAAAATAATTATATAGGAAGGCCAGTATTTTTTTCATAAAAGGTGGCAACCCTATTAGCACCTCAATCCCTTATATAACAGTAAAATACAAACAAAATGGTCAGTAATCAGTACAAACACATACTGCACTGCTTTCTAAAGAGTCATGCAACTGAATATAGTAGGGATCCATATGTGACCAATATGAAAGGTCTTAGCACAAACCCCACATGTATAACACGAGTCTTTACAAGCACATGGGCGTCAACGTGCAATTCCCGGCACTAAAAGTAAAATGTAAATATGTGTGCCTCCAATGGCATGTCAGCAGAGAAAAGAGCGTGTCTAACACATGACTCCTGCGCTTGTCTGAGACTCATGTCTGACTGGGCCAACGGGTAGGAGAACAGGCCGCAGGAGGTGCGTGTGAATGGTGAGTTAGAGCAAGGAGACTGCCCCAGGGACTCATTTATTTACACTGAAGATACAATATGAAGGCGGAGACGGCAGGAGCATTGAGTCAAAGGTGTCACCTAACAAATATACCTCTCAGCTATAGTCTGTGGAAGCAGTGAACAGTCTAAATTACAACTTTTACTAAAGGACTGCAAAATGTCATAAAGCGGAGAATGGACAGAATGCAAAGAATGTTCCTGTGGATGTAAAATTACTTTAACCAGAGTGAAGGGAAGAATAATCAGTTAGTCAGTAAGTCTAAATATACCACGTATGCCTGCCTACCCCTAAATGCTGTTGGCCTGCCAACTCCCAGCATCCTACATACAGCTAAAGGCTTTTCTATTTGTCTGCCCCCCTGATGCCCAAAATGTATAGTACAGCTGCACAATACATTGCCCCCCCCCCTCCAGCAGAGGTTTCTCTTTACAGCACATGCATAGCAGTCTGTTGTACATTGTAATTCTGCCAGAAGACATGTTCCAGTCTATAGAGGGCAACACAGCTGTGGATGGAGGCCCTGGGCACATTATGACTGTAGATTGCCTTGGGGTTGTGTCTAAATTAGTGGGTCACCTTTCTGATCTGCGAATTTCTCCCATTTCACAGAAAAATCGGTGAATTTCCCACAAAATTTGTGAAACGGCGAAAAATTTGTGAAACTCGAAAATTGACACCTGCGTCAATTTTGGTCGCGTGTCTGAAAAGTCATGCCGGTGTTAAAGTCAATGGGTGTCCAAATAGTGTTGACACCGGTGAATTTTCACAGGAGTTCCGTGATTTTTGCCAGCAACAAAACGCGGAAATTCACTACGAATCCGCACCAGGCGAATTTATTCCCCCATCTCTACTGACATTAGATCAGGGTTCTAGAACACTAGCTGCCCTACTGAGGAATAGCTCTACCCACTTGAGACCCTAGGCTGGGCAAGGGCACAAGTCATACTATAAAACAGGTCAAAAACTTGCACCTGTTCAGTGTCGGACTGGGCCACCAGGGGCCCACCCAAACACCTTTGACAAGGGGCCCACCAATTAATCTTAGAACAGGGGTCCACTCTCAGTACTATTATTATTCTTCCTCTCCTCACTCAACCTCTATTCTCCTAGTCTCTTTCTTTTACATACTATAATCTATTGTTCCATCTATTTAGCCTCTTTGTTCTCATAGAATTTGGGAATAGCTATGAAATAGGTCAAATGTCTAGCAGCATTGGTATCCCAGTGGGCCAGTCCGACACTGCACCTGTTTGTAAATAGCATGCAACTGCATCATTATCGGTCATTGGGTGGATGGGTATGGCTGTTGCATAAAGGCTCCCCAGCAAATATATTTTTCCAGGGCACGGCTCTGCAGTCTGCTGCAGTTAGAGAACTAAAGCGAAGAGTTACAGATCTATAGGCAACTGCCCTGGTGCAGTTTAGTACCTACATTAGTAAATGAGCCTTTTGGGTATCTTTTTATGTCTATGAAAACTTCCCTTACTAAGTAATTCAAAGACCCCTTGCAAAATTTTTCTTTGGAATAATTGGGGCCCCCTCAGACATAGTGAACAGTATAAAGAAAATGGCTTTCATGGCCCTGACAATGGTGAGCCCCCTAATGGATACCCTGGTGGAAAACAAAGAACAGTCTTGCGCTCAGGGGCTTTAGGATATTCAGAAGCTTTAATGCTCAATAATTCTAAATTCTTACAGTTTTAAGCAGTCTAACCTATGGCTATCTTGTCTTTAATCCTACAACTGGTGTTGAACATCAAGTTCAAGGGGTTCAGGGAGTAGGGCAGAAGGTTGGACACTTCCCGTTCAGTCCATAAATCTGAAGGTGGTCAAGAGCCACCGAAAAACAAGAGGAGGTCATTTTGTTCACTGAATACCTCGCTCCCCAGTGCGCCTGCTCCATTGACCGGAACGTTTACTGAGAGCTGAGAAGAATTTTGTAACGTGACCAAGAGAAATATTTCTTCCCTGGACACTGGCCGCGTTCATTTCCAGAAGTTAAAAGCTTTTTATATAACATTCCCCTCCCAAGGCTAGACCTTATGGCATCTCTTTTCATGAGTATTTCAGAACAAAACCCTATAATACTGGCTTCAGGAAAATGTCAGCCATCACATTAAGAAAGTTAAACAACGTTCCAGTTGCATTATGGCTTTGCCCTTTTTTAGCTCCTATGCAGCCAACAATTTGAGAACATTACACTGATTTTAGGCTTGAGTCTTCTTCTAATAGAGGTGCAGACTGTGTGACACCGCATCATAAAATTCTTCTTAGATTATAGTATGGTTTTAGTTTTGAGAGACAGCTAATAAAAACCTGCTACCTGCATTGTTTCTCACCCTATAATATTTAATTTTTTAAATATTATATGGAAAGGGACATTTATTAAAGGTGCCAGAAGGCTTAAGTACTTTGCAAGGTATGCCAGTATTTTTCCCCTGAGTTGACAGAGCGTAAGTAATCCATTTTCACCAGCACAGAGCATTTGGCTATTGGCTGCATTTGTGCCCTGCTTTCATGCACTCGCCCATAATAAACTATTTGCATTGAGTGTATTTAGACACAAGTGCTAATCATTCAGAGATAACTTGCACGTCTGAATGATGCCTCTAGAGCAGGGGTTCCCAATTCTTTTTTACTCATAAGTCACATTCAAATGTAAAAAAGAGTTGGGGAGCAACACAAGCATTAAAAAAGCCCCAGGGGATGGTAAATATGAGTTGTGATTGACTATTTTGTAGCCGCTGGAGTTCTTTTTGACAATGCATATGTTTTTTTTCAACCAAAAATTATGGGAACTGGGGATGCACCAAATCCAGGATTTGGGATTCAGCCAGGATTTGGCCTTTTTCAGCAGGATTAATATAACTGCTCTGACTCACCGCATATATGGTGAACACAGACCTGGCGGCTTGTAAAAAAATGAGCGGATGCCGGAGGCGTCCCACACCAAACGATATAGAAGATAGGAAAAAGCGGTTCCGCACTTGTTGGGATGTGAGTTCTTCCTGCATTCATCAAGTATCAGGAGTCAGCAGTTTTTGGAAGGTTTCTTTATTTCCAGAGGAAAATTATACAAAAAAAAAAACAGAAGAAAAGTATTTTTGCTAACTTTTCACAGAAAGCACTGTGGTAACTCCATATAACAAAAATAAACAGGGCACTTTGCAACTACCCCTTTTCAGGCAGCTACCCTCTGCACTCAGACTGCTTGCTCTGAGATCAGGAGTTCTACTAAACAGCATTTTGTATGTTCTTTAAGTAGGTAAGTCTGCCTTTCCCAGCAGCCCATGCTCTTAAAGGCACATTCAGCTACAGCAAAGTTGAAATTATTAACAAATTAATACCTTTATATACATATACATTTTGCTTTCTATCTCCCCACAATAGGAGCTTACAATCTTATTATTCACAAAACAAACACAGGCAAAACCCCATTATCAGCATATAAGAAAAACACATTTTGCTTACATGTGACCTGCTGCAGCTTTTACCAATTGGTAATTAAGCTCAGTGCATGCATCCTGCAAACACCCAGTGCTTAGGTTTTGCTCACATTATACCAAATGGGAACAGACACACTTGGTAAGTAATATTTTTAATTCTTGTAATGCTGGATAAAATGTGGAGAGCATAGTTTATTACTTTGTCTGCATAGGAAGAAAAATGGGAAGAAAAAGAGATTTGCTGGCCAGCAATAGAGAGAGAGGAAAAGCATTTATATCACACATACAGGCAGACAAAATAAACCACTGTGCATATCCTAACAGCACTCCAATTTAAAACATCAAAATCTTTATTGGTCGTAATTTAAATTTTCTGATGTAATTTCATAATTTAAAAGGGAAGACACGTTGTACATTCGTCAAGCAGCGCGTACAACTTGTCTTCCTTTTTAAATTATGGACGAATAAAGATTTTGATGTTTTAAATTGGAGATTCAGATTCGTCCAAATACTTGTGCCTGGTTGAACCGAATCCTAATTTGCTTATGCAAATTAGGGACGAGAAGGGAAATCACATAACTTTTTGTCACAAAACGAGGAAGTAAAAAAACATTTTTCCACTTTTTCTCTTCCCGTCCGTAATTGGCATGTGTAAATTAGGATTTGGTTCGGTATTTGGCCTAATCTTTCATTAAGGGCTTGGGGATTTGGCGAAATCCCAAATAGTGAATTCGGTGCATCCCTACAAAAAACAGGGTGGTTTATGGCCAGTTTTTTGCTCTCTGTTCTAAACGTTTGCTCTCACCTCTGTTGGTATGTGACACATCTGCAATGATCATACATGGACCCCAGCAATTACAGCAGTTAATGGGGGTGCCACTTTGTGCTCATTCAACCAGGAATTATGATTGTGGTTGGTGCTTTGCATCAGATAAAACAAAATCCGGCTTGAGGTGCAGACCACAGGCTGGCTTTAAGGTGTTTGCAGCGCAAATGGCCTTCACTCCATGTTGTTCCCGGTGAATCTACACCACAAGATTATTGGTTTTCCTAAATAATGGACCTTATTGACCCTAGTGATCATATTCATCACATAAAGCTGGAGTGGTCTCAATATGGATGATGCTAATGACAATTTCAAAATAAGCATGGTATTGTGTATATTCAATTATTATCACTCATGTGGAAGAACGGGTTCATCCTCAAAATTTATTATCTCCTCTCATTCATGTTTAGGAGTTTGAAGTTATATATGGATTTTTTTCAGCAGATCAAATATAAAGCCCCAAATGAAATGTTTTGCCTCCAATAACCCACATTAATATGTTTGATCATCGATTCTAGTTATGCACGACTTCAGAATGTTTTGCTGCTATGGCTTACTGGATTAGAGCAAGCTTTGCCCATGTATTGCCTGCAATGTCTTCCTAATACCTGTACAGTCTGTACAGTAATATGAAGGGTCACATCTTCTGCCTGAGTTTCACCCAGCAAAATGTTTCCCGAAGACATCCATCAGCAAGGTATTTCCTTTCCTGTTATTTTCTGATGTACTCTTTGGATGACTTTCAGTTCAGATATTTTTCCTTCTATAGGATCAACAGCAAAAGTATGTGTTTTTTGAAGAGATAACCCAGATTTATGAGTTAGATTAAATGAAATAACGATGTTACTGTTTCGGTAACTATGTATGCTCGTATCTGTTTGTAGGGAACTCTACAGGAACCTGGTCTGAATAAACATCTCTTTATAGGTAAGTACAGAGGGCCCTGGTCTTTTTAATATTTTATGACTCACTATGAAAATATTTAAGGATTTGCAGTTGCTTGGTAACCCATGGCAGCACATATCAACACTCTGTAATGGGCCTAAGTGCAAAAAAAAAAAAAAGAAGTTGTAACTGACCCACATGAGATCTAAAGCTTCATAGTAGACAATTGTCTTCAGTTGTCCAATGTAGAGAAACAAAAAAGGCATTGGAGCAATAAATGAATCGGAAGCATGGAACTCCTATTGGTGGTCTTCTCCTCTGTGGGTGGTGATGGAACCAGATCTAGTTCTAAATGTGTTTCATTAGTGTCGGTCTTCGACTTCACTTTTTTCCCAGATCAACTTGACCTCTAGCAGATGATAGCACCAACCCTGCAGGTGGTTTCATCCATTGTAATGTAACTCACTTCTCCTCTGATAATAATTTTATTTTGGTCTTCCCGTATACTTTTAGGAAGAAATTGGGCAAATGCATTGAATAATTACATGCTCCGAAAAAGCATTTTCAGGAACATATGCTGTGAAACTGGATTGGTGCACCTCTGCTCGACAAAATTTATTGCTGCTTAGGGTAGAAAATTTCTAAATTCCTGAGAAGTTATGCAGTAAACACCGTAACTGCTGTCAATATGTTAGAGTCATCAGGAGAAGCGAAGCCATTTGTAATATAGACATACACAGATGGAATCTCTTGTGCTGTAGGGTTGGGCTGCAAAGCTGGCAGTCTGCTTACTCGCTGCCTGATTGCCTGATGTAGGCTCCAAGATGGCTGTTAGAGCCCAGACACTGGAGCTTGTCCAGTTTTTACTCTTCCATCTGCTCAAGAGAATGACTACATACATAGTATGGCATTTCTCACAACCACAAGTTTTGAAGCAAACTGAAAGAATAGTCCGGAAAGAGATAAATTGGCAGCAGAAAAGTTAACCTTTGCCTCTCAAGATAAATCTCCGTGAACTCTCATGTATTCTTGTTCCAGCTCTGTAACCCATAGAACCAATAGGCTTTTGCCTTTTACTGGCCTAGTGCAGTTAGAATAATGAAAGTAAACATAGAATTAAAAAAAATTGGTAATGTAAATCAGCTACAGGTATGGGACCTGTTAGCCAGGATGTTTGGGACCTGGGGTATTCTGCATAAGGGTTCTTTCCGGATCTTTTTAGATCTTTATAATAATTTAAACATTAAATAAATCCAATAGGATTGTTTTGCCTCCAATAAGGACTAATTCTATCATAATTGGGATCAAGTACAAGAAACTGTTTTATTATTACAGACCAAAAGGAAATTATTTCAATTATTTGATTAAAATGGAATCATTGGGAGATGACCTTCCCATGCTGGTACCAATTACTCTGGCAGTGCATTGTAGACCATTATATTCATATATAAAGCCACTTACTTCTTTTTTTCTGTAATCTGTTATAACATATATAGCTTTTCTTGGCACTCCACTCATTATATTATTATTACTCTACTGAAAAAGTTTGGCTGTGGTGTGGTAGTGTTTTTTTTTTTAGAGAGATTGCATTGGGTCTTATACATTCCCTGGTGCAAGGTGTAGCTCATCCTCCAATCACATACCGAGCTTTCTGGTTTGGGGGGCAACAGTTTATGAATAATGGAAATTTTTTGGACAATGGTGTCCCAATATTGCTTGTACAAAGTACTTGACCTGCAAATATTTGTACAACTGCTCTTCCTGAAAATGAACATTCTGATCAAAAGTAATTAATTACTGATCAAAAGTGATGAATTGTCCCTATACAAGTAATTTTAAGGCCACCCAACATCCTTATTGCATCATTATTATGCACCATTATTATGCTCCATTATTTCATATTATAGACTTATAGATATACAAATAGAAGATTCTACAGACATAGTAATGTTATAGGGCCAATATCCTTAGGTCTGAAATCTCTTTCAATTACTTGCAAGAATAGAGGGACAGGAAATATGAGACTAAGGACATTGGGATGGGTAGTGGATTTATGGAGGCATTGTCTATATAAGCTGCTCTCATATCATTGGGCAACCCATTTATTTATATTATTGGGACTGACTCAGCAGCATAACTGGTTGCACCAAGAGCAAAAAAAAAATCTTTAATAGCGCCCCCAGCATCATCTGGTGCTTGACAACTCCCTAATAATGACCCTACAAAAGCCCTTCAATAAAACTTAGGTATTAAAAATATAATGTATTTCTATGTTTTGTGTAAATATATTTTGAGTCTTTCTATTTCATAAGGATCCTGGCCCTTTAACATGAAGTAACTGCATCTGTAGCATCTTGTGAAAGGGAAAGAGAAAAGCAGATAACGTTAGTAAAATCCATTGTTATGCAATGGTTGTGCTGTCACATTTAGGGAACAGATGTTGCGTCTCCTACAGTAGGACAGCGCCTGAATGATGTTCTTCTGACTGCAGAACCTGAGACACAGTGTCTCAAGAGCACAGATTTTCTGCATTCTTCTCATTTTCTAGACAGCTGATTCATTGGCTGCTGATCTATGGGGCAGGAGAATATTGCAAATGTGTTGACCCTTAGCCACCTTTCTCCCTACTTGGTGTTAAAGGTCAACTATGGACATTTTTTTTGTCTTTTTCTTTCGCGAATTGTGTTATGGAATTGTATGGGAAATGCCATGAAGGAAACCACATGACCAACAGTGCTGCTATTTTTAACAGATTTATTTATATGGAAAATAACTGGATACAAGGCATGTCTGGCTCCCCATGTTAATATCCGGTGTAGAGTTTGGAAAAGTCACTGGATTGTTCCTGACTATTTCCTCCATTGATTTTTTTTTTTTATTATGCGTCCTAAGAAACTGATATTCGGCAGTAAAGTGGGTGACGCCTAAGTCCAGTGCCAAAATTCTTTCTATTCAGAAAATAAACCGTTTCATTCATGAATGACATCATAGAAAGAATGAAGTTATCAGGGTTGAACAAAATAACGGAGGACCTCCTGGTGGGTCCAGCCCTAGTGGGCTTCAGCCAAGGACAGTTTTTATCAACCCTTCCTTATTTCCATTGAGTAGGCCTTCAGTATAAGGTTTTCTGGTGGGCCTCAGTCTGGACCCAGTCTAAGCAGGTGTTTTATTGGCTAGGTAAAATATCTGCCGGGTGGCAACCCTAGATGCAAATTTGGTGCAAGCATACAGCTATGCAGAGATAAAGGACCACTGGCACATCAGACTATTCTTTTTGTGTCTCATCAAAGGACTGACTGCATTTTATAGTTGCTCTAAGGGTGGTGGCACACGTGAAGATTCAGGGAGATTAGTTGCACAGCGACAAGTCTTCTCTTGCTCAGGCGACTAATCTCCCCGAAATGCTTTCCCGCCGGCAAGAATACGAATCACCCAAAGTTTCCTTGTGAGGCAACTTCGGGCAACTTCGGAAATGTATGCCAATCTGCCGGCGATTCATAATCTTGCCGGCGGGGAGGCATTTGGGGAGATTATTTGCCCGAAGGAGGGGAGATTTGTCACTGGCGATTAATCTCCACCGAATCTTCATGTCTGCCAGCAAGTGCACCGGATATTCTATTGCACTTAAAGGGATCAGTCACCTTTTAAATTAACTTTTAGTATGATGTAGAGATTGATATTCTGAGACAATGTACAATTAGTTTTCATGTTTTATTATTTGTGGTTTTTGAGTCATTAAGCTCCAGTTTGCAATTTCAGCAATCTGGTTGCTAGGGTCCAAATTACCCTAGCAACCATGCATTGCTTTAAATAAGGGAATATGAATAGGAGAGGGCCTGAAAAGAAAGATGGGTAATAAAAAGTAGCAATAACAATAGATTTGTAGTCTTACAGAGCATTTGGTTTTTAGATGGGGTCTGTGACCCCCATTTGAAATCTGGAAAGAGTCAGAAGAAGAAGGCACATAAGTAAAATATCGGGGGGAAAAATTAAGACCAACTATAAAGTTGCTTATAATTGGCCATTCTATAACATGCTAAAAGTTAACTCAAAGGTGAACAACCCCTTTAAATTGTAGGAGGTGGATTTGAAGCCCTTGTCTCATGTCAGTGGCACCTAAGAAACTATAACTATAAACAAATGATTGACAGACCAAGTAAAAAGGGATACAAAGCATTGTGGAAACTGTCTTAACTGGAAGAGAACTGCTACATAAACTGTACACAGTCAGGATAAGCAATGGATAAAAGCAAGCCAGAGGTACTACTTTCAATAGAATTACATTTTTCAATAGCTTTTAAATCATGAGGATTTGTAATGAATTTATGTGGAACAGTTGCTGACGTTTATAATGCAAAATGTTATATTTAAATAAAAGTGATTAATTGGTATTCATTGGTAACTCTATGATGCTTGAGCTGAAAGCCCACCTACGTGATGGGAATAAAGTTATATAAAACAGATGTTCACTGGCCAATAAAGACTTTATTAAAGCCTGAAGCTGTTCAACAAACACTGTACAAGGTTCCTACAGGGAAATGGAACAAAGGTCTCAGGTCTAGTGCCTACCAGCAACCAATCAGATGGTTCTTTTAGCATGATCCGCGGATTGTTTGGTATGAGTGATGAGACTTGTAGTAAAGATTGCGCCTTTTGTTACACTACACCTCTCATGTCTGATTGGTGGAACATTATCTGCAAGTTTCTTTCTAGATATTGTTACTGTATTCCCTTAAGAACCAATTCCCACTGGATATATCACACTCCACTTTGCATTATAGTGAAAAGTGATAGGAGCGTAAGTGGAGAGCTGTCTTTCTGTATCACTATGCAGAGATGATATACGATGCGCATTGTACAATGGAACAAGTGGCAATAAACCTTCGGATTTTGTTTGCACTTTAAAATGTCTTTTGTATTAGTGCACCGGAGGTTACAGAGGGCAAAGTGCAAAAACCAGGTGGAAAACCCAAAAGGATAATTTACACATGTAGCTGCAAGGGCACAGCATCTGGAAGATGCATCACAGACAGTTGATATTCACTAAACTCATTTGTAGCCTGTTCTGTTACTGGAGTATATCGCTATATGATTTCAGGCACTTAAATAATGTAAAGACGTGATGGTGATGTCACAATTTTAAAATAGCAATAATACTGCAGGCAATGGTTTTTACTGCTTGCATCAGTTTCGATGCATGGGGCCCTATTGTGTTGAGTGCAGCGCCCAATTGCACTGAAAAAACACTTCATTTGGGAAAAAAACATAGTAATTTGCATCTGAAAATTGCATTTGCACTCTGCACTGCACTGCTACATTCCTTCAAGTCACAGCCCTTTTCACTTCTAGGGGCAAATTTACTAACCTCCGAAAATTCGCCTGAGAAAGCTTTGCTCACAGCACAACACTTCGCCAGGTGTAGATTTGCCAGGACAACGCTAATTCATTAAAACCTGAAGTTGCGTCCAGGGCGCTGAACGCTGGCAAAGTTGCACTAGCATTACTGCAGCAAGCGAATCGAAGTTGCGCTAGCGTTGCCTAATTTGCATACGGTGGGAAGTTAAAGTACAATGGACATATATGTTGCAGCAAATACATTACACTACACAAGGCCAGGGAAGCTTAATAAAATAAAATAAAGTTGTTATATTGCCCTACACATGAGCCCAGTGTATAGTTTATGTGCCATATGTTAGGAAATGTAGGGGGGAAGCCGGTTACCCCAGAAAAAAATGACGCTCTTTTGCAGCCTTTCACTCTGAAAAATGAAAAGTCGCCAGCATTTTATGGGACTCTGAGAAAGTCCTACTGAATTACACCTCGCCTGGTCTGAGGTGGCGAAGGCAAGTCTGGTGTAAGCGGTGACGTTCAGAAAAATCCACATATTGTTGAATTTGCGTAGTTACATTCATTCGCCAGAGCACAACTTCACCAGGCGTAAGGGAGTGAAGTACTGCTAGAGTCTATCTCCTTTACTTGCGACCGTTAGTAAATCGGCGAAACAACAAAATGACGTCACGCTGGTGAATTTTCACTAGCGTTAGTCACTTCACTCGTTAGTAAATCTGCCCCTTAGAATGCAGAGCACAGAGTTGCACCATGTCCTGAATATAACAATGTTTTATTTTGGCAGACCTGATTTCAAATGGGGTAGGTGGCGGTGGGCGGCAGGTGAGAGTCCCCTTAAATGCCCCCTAATTTGTTGATAGTTCAGACATACTGTCTAGGTTGCATTAGGGGCAGGAGAGCCCTGTACTTACAGAGAGATCTTGTTCCTGCCAGCACTGCACCTTGTGCTAGATAGGGATGTAGCGAACGTCGGAAAAAAAGTTCGCGAACATATTCGCGAACTTGCGCAAAAATGCGAGCGGTTCGCGAACGGTTCGCGAACCCCATAGACTTCAATGGGAAGGCGAACTTTAACATCTAAAAAAGACATTTCTGGCCAGAAAAATGATTTTAAAGTTGTTTAAAGGGTGCAACGACCTGGACAGTGGCATGCCAGAGGGGGATCAAGGGCAAAAATGTATCTGAAAAATCTGCCTGTGTGTGCTTGGAAGAGATAGTGTAGGGGGAGAGCTGTTAGTGATTTCAGGGACAGATGATAGTAAGTTTGCTGGCTAGTAATCTGCTTGATACTGCTCTGTATTGGAACAAAAAAATAAATAAAAGCAGTCCTTACAAGGACTACTGTTATTGCAGCAGTCAGCAGATGAGATCAGAAGCAGGACAGCTGCCCACTGCAGCTACATACAGAGCACTGCAGTAGAAGGTAGATTACTAGCCAGCAAAGCTACCTAAGCTTAAATGTCCCTCAAACCCCTGCAGACTTCTGTCCCTCCAATAACAGAGCAGTATCAAAACGATTACTAGCCAGCAAACTTTCAACTGTCCCTGAAATCACTAACAGGCAGCAGCTCTCTCCCTACACTATCTCTTCAGCACACACAGGCAGAGTGAAAAAACGCTGCAGGGCTTCGGTTTTTATAGGGAAGGGGAGTGGTCCAGGGGAGAGCTTCCTGATTGGCTGCCATGTACCTGCTGGTCTGGGGTGAGAGGGCAAAAAAAAAGCGCCAACAATGGCGAACCCAAAATGGCGAACGTCGCGCGACGTTCGCGAACTTCCGGCGAGCGCGAACACCCGATGTTCGCGCGAACAAGTTCGCCGGCGAACAGTTCGCGCCATCCCTAGTGCTAGATTTTCAATTCAGTGCAAAGCACAAAATGCAGCCATCCCAGACTGTTGCCATTCGTGCAATTGTGCATCCTTTTGTGCTTAAGCACTTGTGCCTAGGGCAATAGTACACAAGCTATTTCTCTATTCATATATTTGTCATTTTCCATATTTATACTGTATGTTGTAAAACTCTTCACCATATTTATAATACGCCGGACAAGACTCCATTTGTTTCAGAGTAAGACTCTGCTTTACAAAATATAACTAATTCCAATGTTTGCAACCTAAAACAAGTGCAGAAGTTGATCCCTTAGTGCTCATTCGGGCAGCCTTTCTACCAGAGGGGACTTACTACATTTTGTTTCTTGTGTCAGATTTAAAAATCCAGCAAAGTAAGTTAATGTGGCCATAGACATAACAATTATGATCTTTCTTGGAAAAGAGCTTTCCAAGAAAGATTGTTCATTTCAATACACACGTGTAGAGCTGAATCATCAGATATACAGGTAGATATACCGGTAGAAACAATAGAATTCTACCTGTATCTGACGATTCAGCACTAACAATGTTTGGGTCCCTTCAAAGGCACCTGCTCAAAATTTGCCGTCCAGCCCAATCGATGAGCCAACCAATATCCAAGTCTTCTGCTGATATCGGTCGGCTCTTTTCCCACCACACACGCACCGAATACCGCACGAAAATTTGTTTCGTACAATATTATCTGTGCCTCTATGGCCACATTTAGGGGACAAGTAAGTTGTGGGAGGGACAGCGCCTACCTGCCGGTCCCAGCCCTTCCCTATTGAATATAGTGCTCAATTCAAGGAGGGAGGCCTCAGGTCTGTGCGATCTGAAATGGTTTGCAGAGACCTGCAGCAATTCTGCAATAGCAAAAAGCAGGTGCATTACGCCCATTTCTGCACATTACATACTGACCAATAGTCCATAAGTAATTCCCACAGTGTTTAGACCACAGACCCTAAAACAGAGTTTCATTATCCTATACATACTGGGGCTGATTTAAGTACATACTGTAGGTGCTAAATTGCACCAGTGCAATTGCCCATACCAACCCATGCCAATCAAGTGCGTCCACTTCCTAACTTGTAGAAGACTTTTTTTGATTGTAGAAGTCTTATTTTTGCTATGGTTAACTTCACTGGTGCAAACAGCACCAACGTTTATAAATTAGCCAAATGGTATTTACCTAGCACCTCCACGAGGCCGTGCTTCCTTAGTCTCATTTGCACATCACTTGCACATCTCCATCATTTTGTTTTATAAGCAGTAATGACTTTTCCATCCATAAAGGCTATTAAATTTATTATTGCAGAGTTTCTCTTCCCGTGCCGTCCGGCCGAACCTGCTTCCTTTCAAAATACCCAAAGCTGAACAGATGTGAAAGTCAGACAATTTATTTTGTTTACCGCAAATGCTGTTTTAATAATTAAACTTGTCAAAGCAGATGCAGCACTACGTTTGTGAATCGTCTGAAAGGGCAGCCGTAAGCACTGACAGATGCTTCTCCAGTTTTACTCTTCTTCATAAATACCCTGTTGAGATTCGTTTTATTTACAGTCACCCTGTGACAATTTGGAAGATGCATCAGAGACACTTGATATTCACTGGGCACATTTGTATTTAGATCACTGTCAGTAGCTTATTGGTATATGTCGGTGCAATTCCAGACACTAAGGGGCAGATTTATCAAGGGTCAAAGTGAATTCGAGGGAATTTTTTAAGTAATTCTTTGGATACTTCGAACACTGAATAGGATACTACGACTTCGAATTTACTTCGAATTAGATTCGAAGTAAAATAGTTCAAATATTGGACCATTGGATAATCTAGGTACTGTCTCTTTAAAAAAACTTCGACTTCAATACTTCGCCAAATTAAACCTGCCGAAGTGCTATGTTAGCCTATGGGGACCTTCTACAGCATTTTTGTAAGTTTTTTGAAGTCGAAGTAAAATCGTTCGATCATATGTTATAATCGTTCGAATAGTTTGATTCGGTGTATTTAATCGCTCGATCGAACGATTTTACTACAACCGCAGAATAAATAAATTCGATGAAAAAATTTCGAATTCGACCCTTGATAAATCTGACCCTAAGGGGCACATTTGCTAAGGGTCGAATTTCAAAGTGGTAAAACTTCAAAATTCCACCATCGAATTATAGAAATTTGATAGTCTAACTTTTTTTTTGATTGAATTTAGCCGTTTTCACTCTAATTCAAATCGTTCGATCGATAGTAGAAATCATTCGAAACGAACGATTCGAATGATTTAACCGATCGATCAACCGATTGTCAAAAAAAAAAGCTTCGACTTCTACTGGCTATAGGTTCTAGGAGGTCCCTATAGGCTAACATAGCAATTCAGCAGGTTTAAGGTGGTGAAGTGTCTAAGTCGAAGTTTTTTTAAAGAGACAGTACTTCGATTTTCGAATGGTCGAAGTTTTTTCAATTATGATCAAATTTTGGTCTATTCGTTGGTCGAAGTACCAAAAATTACTTTTTGAATTCGAAAATTGACTTTGAATTCACTTTGACCCTTAGTAAATGGGCCCCTTAATGCAAGGGAGTGATGATGATGTCACAATTCAAAAATGGCAACAATACACAAGGCTGCAGTGGTTTCAGTGAACTTTATCCTCATTCAGGAGAATAAAAAATCAGCTATTCCAATTCTATATCTATAATTACCCTTAACCCAATGCAGACAGATTCGATCATGTTTTATGTAGCAGAAGGCAAAGTAGCAGAAGGCAAAGTATCAAACCAATGTTTTCTTACACTAAATATTTATTTCTAACCCCGTAATCTACTTTTAAGATTTGAATCCAGACAGGAACTGGACAGGCCTTCCCATGTATCTGCTCTAAAAAGATCCAGGCCCATTAAGGCTTGTGTATCGTATGTCTTTTGTTGTTCAAACCAAATTCTGCAAATGAAACCAAAAACCTGAGCTCACAGGATGCATTCACTCAACTACATACTGCCAAATTGTTTTTTTTTTTTTTTTATTAGGATGCTGAGAACGTGGATCCAATACATTTATTCCGTTGTGTTCGTTTGAACAGTGGGGATATCCGCTTTGGTTTTGGTTTAACTTGGGTTTAGGCAGCTACTGTGTAATCATTAGTCATACGAGCAAAAGAAAAACTTAGTCAATAAATGGAATCAGCGTCTTAAGATTTAAATATTTGCAGAGCCAAGTGCTACCTTCAATTAAAATAGTGACTATTTCAATATATGTTCATATGTTTCCCTTGTTTTAACTAACTACACTAACTACTTACTACACTAAGGAGCACTTCTGTAAAACCGTATCTAGTGTAAAAGCAATCTAGAGTTTTCACCTTTCTCTCTTCCTGGAGCAGTTAAAGGGATTCTGTCATGATTTTTATGGTGTAGTTTTTATTTCTAAATTACACTGTTTACGCTGCAAATAATTCACTCAACAATATAAAATCTAATTCCTAAACCAGCAAGTGTATTTTTCAAGTTGTAATATTGGTGTATAGGCGCCATTTTGCCTGGTCATGTGCTTTCAGAAAGAGCCAGCACATTAGGATGGAACTGCTTTCTGGCAGGCTGTGGTTTCTCCTACTCAATGTAACTGAATGTGTCTCAGTGGGACATGGGTTTTTACTATTGAGTGTTGTTCTTAGAACTACCAGGCAGCTGTTATCTTGTGTTAGGGAGCTGCTATCTGGTTACCTTCCCATTGTTCTGTTGTTAGGCTGCTGGCAGTAGCGTCACTAGAGGGGGGCAGGCCCTGGTGCGTGATGCGCAGCCAGGCCACGCCCCCTCCATTTGGCCGCATTTTCAGAGGCGCACAGGCTGCCAGGGGGCCCTGAGGGGGTGCGGGCCCTGGCCCGCTCGCACCCCCTGCTCCCCCGGTAGTTCCATAACAAACAAGGGAAAGTTGTGCTCACCACTATTTTTTAAAACCATTAGGCGGGGGTGCAATGAGGGTGTGACCACAAAATACATATAGTCAACTACAAGAGGTCCTCTGCACTCAACCCATTATCAATATATTTAAGACAGCAACATTTTGTGCATACTGCTACTAAAAAATGCCTTACCCTTTAAACAACACAAGGATTGTTTGTCCATATATTGCAATATATTTAAGCTGGCCAACTACGTCAAAGTCATCCCATATCTGGCCAGTCCTACGCTTAATTTTCATCTGATTCATTAAGAATTCAATTGCTTAATTATACATTTTACAAAGGGACTAAGTTTTACCTGCAACTTACTAGCTGCTTTCAAAGTAAACCTCCATACTTGGCTGCCCTTTTATTAGACACCAGTGGGATCACCTGACTATAGCTGGGAAGGGTGGGAGCTACAACATGGAGCTGGTCACTGCTCCTGTATAACTATAACAAACAAGGGAAAGTTGTGCTCACCACTATTTTTTAAAACCATTAGGCGGGGGTGCAATGAGGCTGTGACCACAAAATACATATAGTCAACTACAAGAGGTCCTCTGCACTCAACCCATTATCAATATATTTAAGACAGAGACATTTTGTGCATACTGCTACTAAAAAATGCCTTACCCTTTAAACAACACAGGGATTGTTTGTCCATATATTTTTGATCTGTAACTGGGATAATGAGTGCTAGCAAGATTGAAGGTCTGACTCAGTGCACAGTCTGCCATATGTATGCAGATTTGGAACAAGAGATCCAAAATGCTTACCTCTGTGGTGGTTGTGAGCAAATTGCCACTTTGGAGGCTCAAGTTAGAGCACTAGAGCAACAAATTGCAACACTGCGGTCGATTGACAATCTTGAAAGGAGTCTTTTGCTCACTGAGCAGGACCTAGCGGGGTCAGATAGTTTGGGGGGAACAGAACAGCAGCAGGATGTTGAGGCAGCTAGCTGGGTGACAGTTAGAAAATCTAAGGTGGGCAAAAGGAAAATGGAGGCTGATCCGGAGATTATACATCGCAACAAATTTGCCAGATTGTGTGAAGATGATGGGAGTATGAACTCTGGATTGGCAATTCTAGATGGGGCTGATCTCTCTAACAGCCGGGAGACCAGTTTCTCTAGTAGTGGTGGGGGGGAGAGTAGAGTCAGGCCTAAGCAGATTGTGGTTGTAGGGGACTCAATTATTAGGAAAGTGGATAGGGTAATTTGTCGTCCGGATCGCTACAACCGAACAGTTTGCTGTCTACCTGGTGCCAGGGTTCGGCATGTGGTTGATCGGATAGACAAATTATTGGGTGGGGCTGGGCACGACCCAGCTGTCTTAGTACATATCGGTACTAATGACAAAATAAATGGTAGATGGAAGACCTTAAAGAATGATTTCAGGGATCTAGGCTCTAAGATCAAGGAAAGGTCTTCCAATGTAATCTTTTCTGAAATTTTGCCTGTGCCACGTGCAAGTTTAGGAAAACAGCGGGAGCTTAGGGAGCTTAATGCGTGGCTAAAGTCTTGGTGCAGGAAGGAAGGGTTTGGGTTCATAGAGCACTGGGCTGACTTTTCGTTGGGGTACAACTTATACAGCCGTGACGGTTTGCACCTCAATGGAAGGGGGTCCGCGGTGCTAGGGGAAAGAATGGCTAAGAGGTTGGAGGAGTGTTTAAACTAGGCAAGGGGGGGGGTGGGTGAGATAAAGAATTATGGGGAAGCTAGTGTAGACGGGGCAGTGGGGTTAGTAAGGGGTCATGGGGGAGGAGTGAGGGGGGCATACAGTTTACCAGCTAAGGAGGTCCCTCTGTTACAAGGAAAACAGAATAATACTAACTTAACGTATAATTCTTTACCAAGAAATGCACATTTCAAAAGTAAAAGTAATAACCTCCGCTGTATGCTGGCAAATGCACGGAGTTTGTCAGGTAAAATGGGAGACCTAGAATTAATTGCATGCTCTAAAAATTATGATATAATTGGTATCACTGAGACCTGGTGGGATGAAACATGTGACTGGATTGTGAATTTAAATGGTTACACCCTTTTTAGGAGGGATAGAGGGATTAAAAAGGGTGGAGGAGTGTGTTTGTATGTAAAGCCTGAATTAAAGCCATTCGCTAAAGAAATAAAAATAGCTGGCACTGGTGAGGGTGTAGAATCACTCTGGGTAGAGATTTCGACTGGGCAAAAGGTATCAAAAAGAATTATCATTGGTGTATGCTATAAACCACCTCGTATAAGTGTCGAGTATGAAGCCCAGCTACTCTTGCAGATACAAGCGGCTTCACAGCTGGGTCAAGTTGTTGCTATGGGTGACTTCAATTATCCAGACATTGACTGGGGTAATGGGGTTGCTAAGACAGAAAAAGCTAGTAGGTTTGTAAATATGCTGAATGACAACTTTTTATTCCAGCTCGTTCAAGAACCTACTAGGAATAACTCTCTTTTGGACCTTGTAATAACTAACAATACTGAACTCATCTCTAACATTTGTGTGGGTGAGCATTTAGGGAATAGTGATCATAACATGGTCTCCTTTGAGATTCTGTTGCAGAAGCAATTCTATTCTATAAGGGAGTAACTAAAACACTAAATTTCAGACGTGCAAACTTTGACAGTATAAGGGCATCTCTGCAACATATTAAGTGGGAAATGCTTTTCACAGGGTTAAACACAGAACAAAAATGGGAAGTCTTTAAAATGCTGCTTAATAAATATACTTGTCAGTATATTCCACTTGTAAGCAAGGAACGTCGTTGCAAAGCAAAACCTTTTTGGTTCAATAGAAGCGTTGGTGTTGAGGTGGGTAAGAAAAGACGTGCTTTTAAGGCTTTCAAGTTAGCTGGTACAGCCGAAACATTTATAAGGTACAAGGAGGCCAATAAATCATGCAAAGAAGCTATAAGGCAAGCTAAAATTGCTATAGAAAAGGATATTGCAGCAAGCAGTAAAAAAAATCCAAAATTATTTTTTAAATATGTCAATAGTAAAAAAATGAAGCAGGAAGGGGTGGGACCCTTACTATCAGAGGGGGGTCAGCTGGTTGATGAAAACAAAATAAAAGCGCAGATTCTGAACTCGTATTTTTCATCTGTGTACACAAATGAAGAACCAGTAAGTGAAGGTTTCCTTCTTAACACTCCCAATTCTAGTAATACAACTAATGATGCATGGTTCACACATGAAGAAATTCAAAAGAGACTTGAACATGTTAAGATTAACAAAGGTCCAGGGCCAGATGGTATTCATCCCAGGGTAATTAGCGAGCTTAGCTCTGTGATTGCCAAACCTCTTTACTTAATTTTTCAGGATTCATTGAGATCTGGCATTGTGCCGAGAGACTGGCGAATTGCTAATGTGGTGCCTCTATTCAAAAAAGGATCCCGTTCTCAGCCTCAAAACTATAGGCCAGTTAGTCTGACGTCAGTATTAGGAAAGCTTTTCGAAGGGTTAATAAAGGATAAGATACTGGACTTCATAGCAAATCATAATACTATGAGTTTGTGCCAGCATGGTTTTATGCATAATAGATCTTGCCAGACTAACTTAATTTCTTTTTACGAGAATGTAAGTAGAGACCTCGATTCTGGGATGGCAGTGGATGTGATTTACTTAGACTTTGCTAAAGCATTTGATACAGTGCCACACAAAAGGTTACTGGTTAAATTAAGGAATGTTGGCCTGGAACATAGTATTTGTACCTGGATAGAGAACTGGCTAAAAGATAGACTACAAAGAGTGGTGGTAAATGGAACATTTTCTAATTGGACCAGTGTTGTTAGTGGAGTACCGCAGGGCTCTGTACTAGGTCCCTTGCTTTTCAACTTGTTTATTAATGACCTGGAGGTGGGCATTGAAAGTACTGTTTCTATTTTTGCAGATGATACTAAATTGTGCAGAACTATAGGTTCCATGCAGGATGCTGCCACTTTGCAAAGTGATCTGTCTAAACTGGAAAACTGGGCAGAAAACTGGAAAATGAGGTTCAACGTTGATAAATGCAAGGTTATGCACTTTGGCAAAAATAATATAAATGCAAGTTATACACTAAATGGCAGTGTGTTGGGAGTTTCCTTAAATGAAAAGGATCTAGGGGTCTTTGTAGATAACACGTTGTCTAATTCTGGGCAGTGTCATTCTGTGGCTACTAAAGCAAATAAAGTTCTGTCTTGCATAAAAAAGGGCATTAACTCAAGGGATGAAAACATAATTATGCCTCTTTATAGGTCCTTGGTGAGGCCTCATCTGGAGTATGCAGTTCAGTTTTGGACTCCAGTCCTTAAGAGGGATATAAATGAGCTGGAGAGAGTGCAGAGACGTGCAACTAAATTGGTTAGGTTGGGGTTGTTTTCTCTGGAAAAAAGGCGCTTGCGAGGGGACATGATTACACTTTACAAGTACATTAGAGGACATTATAGACAAATGGCAGGGGACCTTTTTACCCATAAAGTGGATCACCGTACCAGAGGCCACCCCTTTAGACTAGAAGAAAAGAACTTTCATTTGAAGCAACGTAGAGGGTTCTTCACAGTCAGGACAGTGAGGTTGTGGAATGCACTGCCGGGTGATGTTGTGATGGCTGATTCAGTTAATGCCTTTAAGAATGGCTTGGATGATTTTTTGGACAGACATAATATCCAAGGCTATTGTGATACTAAACTCTATAGTTAGTATAGGTATGGGTATAAAGAATTTTAATTAAAAGTAGGGAGGGGTGTGTGTATGGATGATGGGTTTTCATTTGGAGGGGTTGAACGTGATGGACTTTGTCTTTTTTCAACCCAATTTAACTATGTAACTATGTAACTATGTAACTATATATTGCAATATATTTAAGCTGGCCAACTACGTCAACCCCCGGTAGTTCCGCCACTGGCTGCTGGGAGGAACGGGAGGGGGGTGATATCAATCAAACTTGCAGTACAGCAGTAAAGACTGAAGTTTATCAGAGCACAAGTCACATGACTGGGGGCAGCTGTGAAATTGACAATATGTCTAGCCCCATGTCAGATTTCAAAATAAAATATAAAAGAATCTGTTTGGTCTTTTGAGAAATGGATTTCAGTGCAGATTTTTTCTGGAGCAGCACTATTAACTGATGTGTCTTGAAAAAAAAAATTCCCATGACAGTATCCCTTTAAGTCTTCTTCAGTGCTAAATAGACACTAAGGGACCTATTTATCATGCTGTGTAAAACAATGGAGACAATCATCACTGGTGATATTGCCCATAGCAACCAATCCGAACAGTCACGTACAAAAATCTGATTGGTTTCTATGGGAAACATCACTGGTGAGGCTTGTCTCCAATACATATGCCCCTATATGTCCAAGAGTATACAAACACATCTGTCTAAAATGCCTGAATCTGGAAGAACTATTTGTACCATAACCACGTACAATGCCTAGCATCGGTTGGTGTGATGTGAAGGTCACTGACATTGGACTCTGATTGAAAAATTTGGAGAAGCAGCATAGAGAACCCTACCTAACTGAATGCATAATGGCTACAGTGGAGTTTTCATTTTTTCCTTTGACCACTGGTTCCATTACCTTAAGACACAATATTCTTAACAATCCATGCTGAACTCAATACAAACAAATGTGGAATGAATTTTAAGCCAACAGCTAAACCTCAAACATTAGTGCCCAACCTCCGTAATGTGCTTGTCACCGTGTGGAATCAAATCCACCATAATGAGATTCCATGGTCTAGCAAAAAGCCCTACCAGATGAACAGAGGCTGTAATACCAGCAAAGGGTGGATCAGTTTCATGAGATATTGAACAGTCTGGTGTCTGGATCATTTTGGCCATATTGTGTAAATATGCTTAATGACAACTTATGCTTAAAAATGTTGTGTAGCAGAAGCAGTAAGATGTGCAGGTAGTAGATTAAGTGCATGGCATGACTATGCAGCATCAAGCTGACAGGCTACTTTCTGTGGACCTTTCCCAAACCCACCCCACTTTAACCGACATATAGAGAAAAAGAGGACAACCAGGTTGGGATAAAATAGGCCACAGCTTTTATTAACAAAACTGTTATTAATCATAACATTTAAATAAATAGCAATATTAGCATAAACAGCAACCTAACCAATTGGCTGCCCAACGGAAACTGCCACAAGCTGGGTCACCTGCCATGTCAACTACCTCTCAAAAGAGCGACAGGTAGGCAAATAGGAGCAGGCAACCATTATACAGGTATGTGACCTTTTATCCAGAATACTTGGGATCAGGGATTTGCCGGATAAGGGGTATTTCTGTAAATTGGATCTGCATACCTTAACTCTACTAAAAAGTTAATCAAACATTACTTAAACCTGATAACAGTGTTTTACCTCCACTAAAGATTAATTATTAATTATATCTTAGCTGGGATCAAGTGCAAAGTTCTGTTTTATTAGAAAGAAAAAGGAAATCATTTTTAAGAAATGTGAATTATTTGATAAAAATGGAGTCTAAGGGAGACAGCCTTCCCATTATTCACAATTCCCTGTATAACAGATTTCAGGATAACAGATCCCATACCTGAACCTCCATCCTGGCACCCTTGTCCTCTTAAGGAACCACCACCCTGCTGGTGATGCTAACACAAAGAAGGTGGGTGAGATGTTGGTTGTACCTGTTCACCACAGGATAAGGCCAGTGTTTTCCTTTTCCTTTCTCCATATAACCTACTGTACCCTCCCAATCTTCCCCTTCTTTTCATCTCCTGCTTCCTTACCTTTGAACCCTTCACCAATACTCCTGAGACTCACAGCCAGGACCGCCATCAGAAATCACAGGGCCCCATATGACAAAATTTCCTGGGCCCCCTGGGCTGCGCCCACCGCAAGCCCTAAGGTGGCCATAGATGCAAAGATCTGCTCGTTTGGCGATGTTGCCAAACGAGCGGATCTTTCCCCGATATGCCATTAACAGGCATGGCTATATCGGGGGTAATCTGATTGTTCGGCCGTACGGCCGAACGATCAGATTACGATGTGCCATGAGCTCCGGCGGGATCGGTCGGGTCAAAATCAAACCTGACCGATCAACCAAACGACCGATCTCCGCCGGACGAAAGAAGTCGGCACATGCCACACACGATCCGAAAATCGTACAAATCCTCGATTCGTACGATCGGATCTGTGTGTCTATGGCCACCTCTACTTACAGGTCCGCCCTCCCCACCCCACAGGTCCATCCCCCACCACACAGTAAAAAAACAAAAAAAATATTGGTGGCTAGGGTTCCCACATGTTAATAAAAAATAAAAAGATATTGGTGGTCAGGGCCAGTGGCGGAACTACCGGGGGAGCAGGGGGTGCGACCAGGGCCCGCACCCCCTCAGGGCCCTCCGGCAGCTCACGCGCCACTGACAAATGCGGCCGTACGGAGGGGGCGGGCCTGGCTGTGCGTCACGCACCAGGGCCTGCCCCCCTCTAGTGACTCTACTGGTCAGGGCCCCCATAAAAAAACATTTGTGGCCAGGGCCCCATTATAACACATTATAAGAAAATTGGTGGCCAGCGTTGCACAGTTGAATACGACAAGATTTTGCAAGTGTTGTGAAAATGACAGATGTGAGTCTAGTATAACCCTCTAGCCAGATTGCAGGGGGTAGTGAAGGGAGTTGTGGGTGAGATGCTGGATCAGGTGTTTGTAAACAAGCCTTTCCAGCAATTTGGATGCAAATGGAAGAAGAGAAAACGGACAACAGTTCGCAGGAGAGCTGGGATCAACGGAAGGTTTTTTAGGATAGGAGTGATCAGTGCTTGTTTGTATAAGCATGAAAAGTAGCAGTAGAGAGTGAAAGGTTGCATAGGTGGGTAAGTGCAGGAGAGAGTTATCAGAGATTGGATAAAGGAGGCAAGAGGGTATGGGGTCAAGGGAGCAGGTTGTGGGTTTTGAGCAGGCTAGAAGTTTGCAAACTTCATCTAGTGTTGCAGGAGTGAAGGAGTGAAGGAGTGCAAAGTGGATGTGAGTGAAATGCTTTACAATGTATAAACCTACAAAGATATGGTTAATATAAATGAGAATAATGTAGTACATAAGAACTAAAAATTTGTTACACAGTAGGAATTAGGTCCTTGCCCCGAAGATATTAAATTTTATGATATTTCTTAAGGATTTTTCATTTACTGTTTGTCTCTGAAAATTAGGTAACATCTCCTCACGCACACACACCCTGTGAATATGAATTAAAAAAATGTAGACAGAAGATCATAAATGTGATGGAAACTGAAATGAGAGCAACTATATTTATACCGAGTCCCCTGCGATGCCATATTTAGAAGGAAGATGTATAAAAGGAAACTCCATGCTAAACCCATCAGAGATTTAATGGTCTCGTGCCGAGACTTAATTCCTGGGCTCGGCAAAACAGCTGCTCCGGAAAACACTGAAATCCAAAGAGAAAATAATAGCTACTGGGCTTTGTTTTGATTGGAGCAAATCCAGTGTTTTGGTACATGGAAAGGGAGAGCTGAACAAAGCCTTCAGCCCTAACTACTGTATTCCAAAAGAAAAAAAAAAGTCCTGAGTATTCTGGACTGTGTAATTGTGGAAAGAGTCTCAGACTGTTTTTGAGTTTTGACAGTTTTCAAAACACCCTGGAATAATATATTAGCAATCACATCTGATGACTATTGACCACCTCCTTCATTCCAGTCGAGGATATAACGTTATGCAAGGCAATAAACACTATACTCTAAGGAGGAAATTATAGATCTGGGGAACATTTTTCCATAATGATAATATTGAACATCAAAGGTATAAAAGGCGTTGTAATATGGAAAAAAATGTGGAGTGTATATGAAAATCCCCTCTAGGTATTTGCAAATAGAGTTAATGGTTGTAGGCTAGCACATAAGGGCATAAGGTCAGACGTTTCCTTGCTTCTACAACCTGTTTTCCACATAGGGTCCTTTTTTCATCAATACCCAGTGGCCTCTTCCTCTAGGCTTATATAATCACTAATGGGAAGATACAGGGGTGTACTTACTAAGAAAGGCATTCCTTTGTCTTCAGCACAATGTTTCACCTTGACTTTGGGTTTAGGGAAACCTTGTCCAAATCCCAGTTTCTGCCTACAGGACCACTGTACTCATGGGTCACAATGAGCAGGGGATACAAAAGGGTTTCACCACACTGTCCGCAAAATTTCCCAGCGCTATTCCCAGCTAGTGATGTGTCTATATTTAGATGTTCCTCCGTGCAGTGGACTTCTTCTGCATTTGGACCAGGGATGGCCAATTTGAGCAGCATGAAGGCCAGAAGAACCCCTGCTTAAACAGAGAAAAAAAATAACATTATAGACTGATAACATTACATACACATTCTAATATCAACCTGCTGATTCTTCATTATAAGTAACTAACCCATCTGTGCTCCCAAACAACTCTCCACATGAACACTGGAGGGGAGAAGCCTGATGGGCCTTTGCCTTAATAGATCATCTCCAGTCAATACTATACCTGCCACTTCTGATTATATAATGTAGGCTGGGCTTTGTAGAGCAGGAACAGGGCCTACCGGCACTCAAACGGATCCACAGGACCAGAAAGGATTAGTTAAAAAATATTTGTATTCATCTCCATCCGCCCTACGCATTTCGCACCCACTTAGGGCCCATGACTAAGTGCCCTACGTGGGTGCGAAACGCGTAGGGTGGATGGAGATGATACACATTTTTTAACTTTGTATAAATAAAAATATTTTTTAACAAATCCTTTCTGGTCCTGTGGATCCATTTGAGTGCCGGTCGCCCTGTTCCTACTTATCATTTGCTGTACCGCTCCCTAAAGCTGGGGGTCTGGGGCTGGAGTACCTTGACCACATTTACTATTTGGTGAGTCATTTACAAATTATTCTGGAGCACCATATCTCTCCTAACTTTTGCCTTGTAAAGCAGCCTATTGGAATTAAAGTTTATCATTGGTGATGTATGGAATACATTTAAGTTAAATGGTTATCTACTGCCCTTTTTAACTATAATAAGGTGTGGCAGTGTTGGACTGGGGCATTGGGGAGGCACTCGTATTGAAAAAGCTAGAATCTTCTTTGCAACCGACGGAGCCTTCCACCCGGGTCTACCCTCCGGGGGGCACTTGAGTGTCATGTCATGCTGTGGTCACATCAAGTCCCATTTCACCAACCTTCTCCTAATTGGGAGGCCAAACAGGGGAGTGGGCCTAGGCTGGCAGGACCTATGAGGACCGGAGCCCACCGGGCTCTTGCCATAGCTAGATTGATAGCACATAGAAAGGAAATACTTTATAGCGTGGAGTATCTCAGTAGGTTCTGCATGTTGGATACATATAGGTTATCGGGATTTTAGAATGGGCAGCCTATTAAATAGCTAGTGTGCAGATTTGGGTCATGGTACTTGTCTAGAAATTCTAAATAGTTAATGTACTGCTATTTGCTTGCTGAATAAAGAATTTAAGAATATCTTGTTAAAATGTGTAGCCTACCTGCCTGTGTCTCTTAGCTGAAGGAGGCCTGTCTGAGTGTCTGAGTGAAACCAAGTGCTAGTGATTGCTTTGTCTGAGAAGCTTGGGGAGTTAGTCATATTCATAAGGGTTTTAATGTACATTTGGCATTAGTGACTGTTTTCCCATAAATTAGCATAGCGTATAATGTTTTATATTGTATTTTCTCTTTTACAGAAGTTGCCAATTGACCACATTTTTAATGCCATCATAAAACACAGCAGGACTTAACGCTAAGAAGTTACAGCCAGAGCCAAAGAAGGCTGATCCCACACGGCCTGGAAAAAAGAGACCATTGATGTCAAATACCCTCCTGCAGAAGAAGCGATACTTGTAAATATTTATGAATGTTTCAGAGTAGACTTTCACATAGAAACACATGTGTTTAATGTTATTCTCTTCTGTGTCAGTATCAGTGGATAAGAACACACGTGTACAAGAACTATTCTTACCTGGTGAGATAAAGAGTCATTGAACAATAACCAACAGCTCCAATTAGAATTCTGAGATATCAGTCAGACAAGCAGCCTACAGGCCTGGTCCTTCAGGATGAAGGTGTTTACAACACTAAAAGAAGCACAAATATTTTGAGCATTTGCAGGTGTAAAAAATGCTAAACTGTATTTAGACACTAGGAAAGTTCACTTACAGTTATATACCTTAAATACAGTATATAAACTGGTAATTGCAATTCTATGTTGATGGAAATGATTGGCTTCAGCTTCTTGAAGACCTACTGAATGCCCATTTGAAATGCATCATCTTACTTTTAATAACTGCAGGCTTTGGGATCAGTTGAGAGCAAACTGACAGAACACTTGTGGGGAATTGGTATAGATTGGTAATTTGTTGTTATGAATATTGTTGTTATATACTGTATGTTCAGTATATAGGAAAAAAGATGCATAGTTGCAGGTTACCAGTAGAAACTAGGAGGCTACGGGCTACTAGGAGTAATATTACTTTTGTATGCTTGTACATTGGGGGTGGGTAAATGGAAACCATCTGCCAGGACCTATTCATAGTATATAGTCAAAGAAAGAGAAACTTACATGTCTGTATCCGGCAAGTGCCCTAAAACTGAGCATACTTCTTGTTGTGCAGGCACCTCCACACACTGGTCTCCGGGCCAGTCAGTAATATATCCACAAAGTCACAAATTGTTAGGAAGGTGTTCCGCAGGCAGAAGTTTAAAATTCAAAAAACTTTATTCCAGGCTATTTAAAACAATGAACAGGCATTGATTAAAGATATACTTCCCATTCTATGACATGTGTGGGCACCTGATGCGTTTCATGCCGCATTCTGGCACTTCATCAGGGGTGAGGTCTCAGGATATCTCATGCCTTATATAGCACCATCCATTTTAACCATCAATCAATCTGTTTATAGTATACCCTGCACTGTGTGATAATGTTGTGTTGTGTTACTCTTTTAAGACACTGGAGGCTTTTAAAGTCACAAGTAATGCTTATAAGTGTTCCCCTCTTTTGGCCTCAATCTCTAACTGATTTATGACCAGATACCAATAAAGTAGTAATTAAGGACCTATATAAACCTGCCCCTACCTAGCACTGGTGCTTGGTTAATAGCTAATTTGCTAAGATCTAGCCAGTTGCCTGATTCTAGCCCTAGGGGCAGATTTACTAAGGTGTGAAGTGGCTAACGCTAGAGACAAATTGCCAATTTACCAACAAGTGCAGGCCCAATTCACTGGTGAAACAGACCAGTGCTAGAGGTCATTCAAACTCTATTGCCAGGCGATTTTTCACTCTGGCGAACAATCGTTACCTCTTTCGCCAGAGTTGACTTTGCCACCTCAGACCAGGCCAAGTGCAATAAAGCAGCTAGATCTCTCTCAATCTTCTGGCATTTACATCATATCCTGTGTGCCAAAAATGCATTAAAGTTCCAAAAAACACTGGCAATTTTTCCATTTTTGAAGCAAAATTGTGTGCAAAAGTCCTGACTTAAACTTTTTTGGGTAACCGGTTTTCTCCAAACATTAATTTTACAGTGGGCTCATGTGTAAGGCATTATATTAACTCTCTTGTCTTTATTAAGGTTCCCTGGACTTGTATAAGAAAAAGTGGCAACTTCAAGCATTTGCACCAACATTTATAATAAAGACCTCCACACAACTTTAAATTAAAGGTAGTCTTTGAGTTTTGTTTTAAAAACACTGAAGGAGGATTCTCTCCTGAGAGATTCAGGAATGGCATTCCAAATGTAAGGAGTCGCAAGAGAGAAGGGTTTGATACGGGAAACAGCAGTAGTAGTGGGGGGTACAACAAAGCGGTTGCTCTAAGAGGAGCTGAGGTTTTTGAGCAGGAATATATAGAGAAACAAGAGATGAGATGTAGTTAGGTGCAAAGGAATGAAGGGCTTTGAAGGTTATGAGGAGGAGTTTATAAGTTATTCTTTGTTTTATAAGAAGCCATGATAAGGACTTCAGCAGCAGAGGGGCCTGTACCCTTTTGGATGAGAGGAGGATAATTCTGGCAGCAGTGTTTAATACAGACTGTAGAGGGTAGAGATGGGAGTTAGGGAGGCCAGTTAGTAGAAGGTTACAGTAATCTATTCTGGATAGGATGAGAGCATGCATGAGCGTCTTGGATGTATCAGGTGAAAGGAAGGGACGGATTTTGGCAATATTACGTAAGAAAAAGTGACAGGTTTTGACAGTGGTGTTAATATGATCAGAGAAGGAGAGTCAAAGATTACCCCCAGACAGCGAGCTGAGTTGACAGAATTAATGAGCCATCAATAGAGATGGTAAATAGGGGAGTAGGACCAGGCTTAGGTGGAAAGATGATAAATTCAGTTTTTGTTAGGTTGAGCTTGAGGTGGCGCTGGTTTATCCAATTTGCGATAGCCAGGAGGCAGTCAGAGATTTGAGCCTCTGTTTCAGCTGTTAATGAAGGGGTGGATAAATATATTTGGGTATCATTAGCATACAGATGATAATTAAAGCCAAATGAATGGATGAGATCTCCCAAACAAAACAACAGCGGACCAAGTACAGAGCATTGCGGCACCCCCACCTTAAGTGGAACTGGAGATGAGGTTTTGTTATCATAGGAGACAGTGAATGATCGGTTAGAAAGGTGCAGCCTGGTTACGGATGCCAAGTGAATACAGAATCTGCATCAGGAGAGAGTGATCAACTGTATCAAATGCAGATGATAGGTCAAGGAGGAGAAGGATGGAGAAGTGACCTTTGGCTTTGGCAACCTGAAGATCATTTGTAACTCTGCACAAAGCAGTCTCAGTAGAGTGACCAGGCCAGAAACCAGATTGCAGAGGGTCCAACAGATCATGGGTGTGTAGAAAGTTAGTAATACTGGAGTACACAATACGCTCTAGGAGTTTAGAGGCAAGTGGTAGAAGGCAAACAGGACGGTAATTTGATGGGTCAAACGTGGCCTTTTTAAGAATAGGCTTTACACAGGCCTGTTTGAAAGGAGAAGGGAAGATTCCAGAAGCTAGAGAAGAATTGAATACACTAACACATTAATTAACTGACTTTTGCACATCACTCAGTAACATTAACTTGTTCACCCCCTTACAAGCTGAAGTAACGCTAGAGGAAAGTTGCCAGCGTTCTACACCCGGGGCGAATTTTAGTGAATTAGCGTAATTGTAGCGCATTTGCGCATGGCGAAGTGGTGAGTCAAAAATTTGCCTGTTAGTGAATCTGCCCCCTAGTGTTTTCCTGATCCCCTGCTTAGTTCCTATAGTCCCTATCAGTTCCTGAGTCCTTCCCATTTCTTGTGTGCTACGATTTCTAGTTCTGACCTCTGGCCTGTTTATTGGACTCCATTTGCCTGCTGCCTGCCCAGACTATGCCCAGTTATAGGACTAGTTATTTTTCTGCACCTGAGCAGTAATTTCCCTTTGTCATATGAGGAAACGGTCTATGGAACCTTCTACTGCCATTACCCAGCATATGTCCTCCAGATAAGGGAATCAGTTACTGCATTTTCAATTTAATACACTTTTAGTTCCCTTTTAAGGCCAAGGCAATTTTCTACTCTTTTTCCCAGTTTGCCGCTGCATCTAAATTCTAATCTAGAGTGCTGACAAACTTTATGTTATTTAGTTGTCAAAAAAACATAAAAACTAACTATTGAAAAACATTTACAGGTTTTCTTAGAATACCAATGTCATACTTAAAACATATTGTAAATTAACTCTCTCTTTAGCTGTTCTCACACTGGGGGAAATTTACAAAAATGCGAAAATTCGCCAGCGACGGCTTTGCTAGTTTACTAAAATGTGAAGTTGCGTCCAGGGCAGAATTTTCGCTAGCGTTATGTCGGCAATCAAAGTGAAGATGCACTAGCATTCAATTACTAAACGTTACCTCATTCGCCAGAGTTGACTTTGCCACCTCAGACCTCAGCGTCTGTCTCTTTCCCTAGCGAAGTTAAGCCTGCGCCCCTTAGTAAATTGGAGAAGTGGCTAAAAACGGTAACGCTGGCGAATCGTCCCCAATGTTTGTCACTTTGCTCTTTAGTAAATCTGCCCCACTGTTGGGGTCCAAGGTCCAAATATGTCCCCAGTATCTGTTATCCAAAGGGAGTTATTATTTCTAAAAATCTTTTTTTAGGCTATAGGAAATTATCGGATCTTCTCTCCTGAATTCTAAATTGTATCAAGGCTGCAGCTGATAAGGAGCACCCTAGGTTTACAGGGACACAAATACCCCAAGTTTGTGTGTATCAGTTATAACTAACAAATACAAGGTTATATGTTACCACCCCTTGCCTGGATACATACTTCAGAACAAAAAGCATTAGCTCTTTGCATGCAAGAAATTATTGGGTGGTCATAGTATTATTGTGACAAGTTTCACGTTAAAACACAGGAAAGTATCTGGCCAACAGAGGTCACTGTTACAACACAGTAATTGAATCCAGTTGGTTTGTCAGAGCAATCATGGCTGCTCCCATACATAAAAATAAAGACGAACAGCCACATAAATAAGACTCTGTACAGAATAACCTATTCTAACAGGTTTTAGTAAAGTTTTCTAAAACATAAAAGCAAACAGAATGTCTGCTTCTAAAGAGGATACATCTTTCCCTTTAAGGTTTTCAAAGACTTACAGGAAAGGTATTAGAATATTGGAAGAAATAAAGGTTTGTATTGGTGGACGTATTTGTTAATTCAGCTCTTATGTTTGTCTCTGCATATTCATGTATAAAATGCTAAAAAAAATGCATCTCCTTGTACTGCTTATTCTTATGCCTTCACCTCTTCGAGTGTCCTGCAGCTTGGCCAGTGTAAGGTTTCACCACAGGGCATAGGAAATTCCAGAGTTTCCTGAGGTCACTGGATTATTGGCGGTGAGAGAGGGCTGTGGCGCTAGAAAGAACAAACTTTGGCTGGCTTTGCAGGCTCCAGGAGCATGCAGGGAGTGTGGCACTGCAGACACCGGGAGAGAGAAGCAAAACAACACAGATACTGTAGTAACCATTAGATGGCAGACGCCATTCCAGACGCAGTAATAAAAGTTATTTGACATTCACACATAATCCACATGACACAGAAAAAGTTGTTATGGAATATTACAGTTGTTAGAACTCTTATATTAAAACTCTTGGAGAGCGCAAAGAAATAAAAAATACAAAAAAATTAAAATTTAGAATGAAGTGATTGTGCTTAAATAAGGCTGTAGCTCCTCACATTTTTATGCAATCTTTTTGTTCAACCCACTGAATTTAAGCTGAAAGTCTGCAGTTCAACTGCATCTGAATTGTTTCATTTAAAAGTCATTGTGGTAATGTACAGGACCAAAATTAGAAAACAATTGTCTCTCTCCAAAGATTTATGGGCCTAACTGTATGTGATGTTGTATCTTTCTTGACAGATTGAATACTGGCAGGCAGGGTTGCTTTAAAATCTTTGTGCTTTTAGAGCTTTTGCCAATGAATAAATTCTAGGTACATCTCAAAACTCAGTTTATGCTGTTATTTTTTGGGGAAAAAATAGTCTGGTTCAGGCGTGATCGCTTGGAGTGCCTGAAACACTGTAGGGTAGACTACTGGGATCTGTTAAGTGTGAGGCTAAGCTGTAGCTTAAAACCATATTTTAGGAAGTGATAAGATCTATCTTCTTACACTAAGGGGCAGATTTATCAAGGGTCGAATTTCGAAGTGATAAATACTTCGAAAATCGACCATCGAATGGCTTTACTTCGACTTCGAATATCGAAAGTCTGAGTTTTTTTCACCAAATTTGACCATTTTGCGGTCGAACTAAAATCGTTTGATAGAAAGATGAAATCCTTCGAATTGAACGATTCGAAGTATTTCATCCATCGATCGAATGATTTATCTTCGACTTCAAAAAACTTTGAAAAATGCTCTAGAAGGTCCCCATAGGCTAACATAATTTGGCGAAGTATTGAAGTCGAATTTTTTTAAAGAGACAGTATTTGATTATCGAATGGTCAAATATTCGAAGTATTTTTACTTCAAATCGAATTCGAAGTTGTAGTAGCCTATTCGATGGTCGAAGTATCCAAAAAATTACTTCGAATTTCGAATTTTTTAACTTCAAAAATTCCCTTGAATTCATTTCAACCCATGATAAATCTGCCCCTAAGGGTGAGACACACAGAGCTACTAGTAGCAGCTAATTTTTGTGGCTACATCACAGCTCCCTTCCCAGGACCCCTTATATTAAATTTTTTATAAGTGCATAAAAGTTATGGGCCTGTTTGCCTGATCATGCCCCTGGTGCTGATACAACCCTCCTACTATACTTGCAGGCCAGGTCACATATATTTCTGGATAGATTTCTGGATGGATCTCCTCCAGTGGAAGACTCTCGTGGATTAAAAAAACCCATTCCAATTGTATATCACCTCACTTAAAGGAGAAGGAAAGGTACTGAAGCAGTTTATTGTCAGTAGATTAGCCACAATAGTGCAAGCTATAACACTATTTATTCTGTACAATGCTTTACCATACCGGAATAAACAGCTCTAGAACCTTTCTGTTTGTTTAGGATAGCAGCTGCCATATTCACTTGGTGTGACATCACATCCGGCCTGAGTTTCCCTGCTCAGTCATAGCTCTGGGCTCAGATTACAGCAGGGAGAGGAGGAGGAAGGGAGAGAGAGAGAGAGAGAGAGAGAAAGAGAGAGAGAGAGGGAGAGAGAGAGAGAGAGAGAGAGAGAAGCTAACTGAGCATGCTCAAGCCCTAGCTCTGGAGGTTTAAGCTGAAAACAGGAAGCCCATGTGTACACAGTAGAAGGAAAGAAATGTGGTGATTCTTTTGACCAAGGACTCGGGGAAGCATTACTGGTGTATTTATAAAGACCTTTCTGATAAAGCTTACTTAATTTTAGCCTTTCCTTCTCCTGTAAGAGTTCTAACCCATACTACTCCCTTTAAGTTAGGGTTGCCACCTGCCTGTTTTTGTCCCAGACAGCCCAGTCTTTGGGAGGGTTGCCCGGGTCAAAACTTCCTGCTCAGTTTTCCATCTCTATTAGATTAACGTGGTGACCGACCAATTGCCAATTTGTTGCCTTTTGTCAACACTCCTGATATAATTGCAGTGGTGGGGTATTAAATGATTGGGGTAAAATGCTTCCCTCAGCCATTTATTGACACTTTTCTTGTGTTTTTCCCTTTGTATTCCACTATTTGTCCACAGGGATGTACAGCAAGAAGAGCAGAACAAATGAGCAGAACAGAAGTGGATACCAACACACAGTCGAGCAAAGGTCACATAATAATAACAATATTATGAGAGACATAAACACCCAGTTATTATGGAACAGGCAATAAAGATGACACAATATTCGGAAACAGGCTGATGTCTAGGGATAAGGTGCCTGAGAGGATTTGGGCTGATATAAAAATAAATCTGTGGAAAATACATATCAAAAGGGCAACATAAAATATGATATTTTAATAAACACAAATGTATTTCCACATAAAATTGAGAAAATGTAGCGTGACCTTTTTGATTCAGATGCGCCACCAAGGGCAGCAATAGCCATACTGCACAGAAGCCTCCTGTAAAATGCTTATTCCTTGTGCTTGCGTGATTGGCAGCGATTAGGTGCTACTTTTAATAAAAAAGGCTCCTTAAACTCAACTATGGAAATTCATTGATGGCGTATTGCTGTCCTCTTGTGGTAACATCTGGGAAGACATTATTGTGATAAAATATGGGATGCAAGACAGAGGAAAGTAATGGCATGTATTGCCTGAAGGGCTTGTGAATTTACATTGTACAAGCCTGCATATAAAGATGGGAAATATTAGGTGAAATAATCTGATAGTGCCACTATGTGTCCATGAATTCCTTCTTACAAATGTATGTTTGTCTCCTGAGAGCAAATGCTTGTCCCTAAATGCATTCATGCTATCACTTAAGTGATGTCCTTACATCACATTGGTCAGTCTGGGACTGCCTAGCCTAAAAGTGATTCCCTTATGTTCTTCTGAGCTACAGGAACAATAGTATGGTGCCTTCTATTGCTAACCTATACCTCAGTGGTCCCCAACTAGTGGCTTGTATGCTACATGTTACTCACCAACCCCCTGGATGTTGCTCCCAGTGGCCTCACAACAGGTGCTTATTTTTCAATTCCTGGCTTGGGGGCAAGTTTTGGTTGCATAAAACCGGTTTGTGGCCAAACAGAGCCTCCTGTAGCCTGAACTGACCTCTGTATTGTTGTCAAGACTGATTTCTATCTGTTCCATTGTGTCTGTCACCAGAACTGCACACACCAAATTCCTGGACAGCGCACTCTTCGGATCACATCAAGGAATCGCTTGGTCATCAAATCATTGGTAAAAAAACTATTTTATTTAAATGTTAAACATCTTAACAAACTGTTAAACCCTGCCCCATGAGGTCTGACGCGTTTCGTGTCACTGCACTTCATCAGAGACCTCAATTCCTACTGGCAAATCCCTCTTTTAACCCCACTCAACCCCTCCCATTTATTTTCATGATTAACCCTTTAAACGCATGATGTTAAAAATACAATTCAAATGTGCCCTTAAAAACAAACAGTTCATTAATTATATATAAATTCATTAGATATATATTTTATCTCTCTCCGTATGTAAATTCATCTCTTTCAATACGAAAATCCAGAATTCCATGTCTCAAAATACTTTCCATAATTACATTCAAATCCCTTATGTTAAAGTACTACCGTTCAAATTGATATTATTGTAGATACATTACATCAAAAAAGGTTACAATATTAAATGCCAGAACAGACACAATTACTTGTTAAAAAGAATCAATTCATTTCCTTAGGTTTCATAGCTTTAAACATGTAGCGATTCCATACAATACACCTCATCCCCCAATATGTCACCAGAACTGCCCACTGTTCAATTCTGCTGGTTTTCCTCCAAAATGGTCAGATCTTTGCATGAACCTTGACCTTCACAGATGCTGCCTGCTGGACTAAGCTCAGTTTGTACCTTGGACTTTTCATTCGGCCGTAGTTGTTTAGCCTGAGCCTGTTTCTATCTGTGGTGTAACTATCATGTTTTGTGGCCCATAGCAACAAATTAAGACCCAGCATTCCCACCCTTGGCTACTATTATCAGATATTAGAGTATTTATATGACTTGTTAGGCCACTGTGCCCAATATAATCCTATGCCACCCAGTCCAAGCTGCCATTAAATCTGCTGCCTCATTTCTTTTGTTGTTTTTTGCTTATTTCAATGTGGACTAGGGATGTCATCTCTACACACTCATTCATACAGATCTTTCTTTGCCTGCCCCCATGACCATGTCAGTAGCTTCTTTCCCAGCCACAATTGCAAGACAGTTCTTAGATTCCCCTTGGCACACAATGCTCTCAGCAGTGTCTCTTGCATTTAAGAGACTTTATTGCCTTTTGTGGGAAGCAGCTTGTCCTGGAGCAATGGAACCCTGCTCCACAGGTCGTTCCACCACTGATAGCATGTGTTCCACTGTCCTTGTTAAAACATGATGGTGTGTATATGTTTGTTTTTTGTTTGTATTGGTGATGATAAACAAGAATGGAGAGAAATATATATCAGCTTATTGATCACCCCACAATGACAATGATTAGCTGCTTAACATATTTTGAACACACCTCACAATATTTCAAAGGCAATACTTGGGACAATGTAGTCCTCTTATCCACCCTGGCTCATCCCAGTTACACCCAGATGTTCCTATACCTGCGTGATTCTCGGCACGATGCATTCACAACGCCAGTCTGAGCTTGTTGCTTTTTTATATAGTCTGGCAAGCAATCAATACAATGAGATAAACCAAATGTTGCCTTATTTGCCTTAATAGCGGAGTGTGCAGACTGGAACAAATGATTGCTAGTCCTCACACTAATGGACCTGTTGCCAAGTTTTGCCACATAAATGCCGATAGACTCCAATGTAGTTTTTATTAAAAAAAAAGTTTCTGGGCTTGGGAAAAAGTTGGCGCAATAAAGTGCCAAATGATTTTTCAGCTTTTTTTTTTTACTATCTAGAATGTCAATAGTACACTGTAACAGTAACGGCTACATTCTACATGTGGAACCCTTTGTGGTTGCTTCAAGAGACCATCCCCCAATTCTTCGGGGACCTAGTAAAGTATCCGCATTTTGGGTTTAAAGTATATCTTTAAAAAAATGAGAGTACCACTTATTTGCAGGCTTATAGGCAATGTATATCTTCATTACATTAATTATATTCTCATGTTACATGTTAAACGTGAATATATAAGGCAGGGTGGGGCAATGGGATACAGTGGCAGCCATTCCTGTCTGTTGCAGTAAGCAGGGAAGCATATTCTTTCAAATCAATTCTGGTGGTGTGTCAAAGTGAAACAAGCCCAACATTTTCTAAATTTCTAAAGCTGTCCTCCAAACTATTTTTTCTGAAAATAAATATATATTACTAACTTTGTTAAATATATGTATAATGTATTGCAGTTTATTTGGAAACAATTTTAATGTTGGTCTGCTTAGAATCAAGCAGAGAAATATCAAATGACTCTTGTCTGCTTACTGACATCTTTTTTTTTCGAGTAACTGAATAGTCTAAGGCAGTGCTCCCCAACCAGTAGCTCCCGAACAACATGTTGCTCACCAACCCCTTGGATGTTGCTCTCAGTGGCCTCAATGCAGATGCTTATTTTTGGATTCCAGGCTTGGAGGCAAGTTTTGGTGCATAAAAACCAGGTTCACTGTCAAACAGAGTCTCCTGTAGACTGTCAGTCCATATAAAGCTTACCAAACAGCCAATACCAGCCCTTATTTGACATTCCCATGGACCTTTTCATGCTTGTGTTGCTCCCCAACTCTTTTTTACATTTAAATGTGGCTCACGACTAAAAAAGGTTGAGGACCCCTGGTCTAAGGACTAAATAACAGTTTAAGAACTGATCATATCTTGAAAACTAGAACAAAAGATGAATCTGAATAGCAAAAGTATTCCAAGAGAAGTCCATATAACATTTAGTTGATTCAGAGAAATGAAAAACAAAAATTTGACACCACTTGTAGTTATCCTCAATAAAGCTCCAATAGTATCAGTTCCAGGTCAGTTTGTTCTACTAAAGTAATCTTAAGAACTTTGTATCTGCAGACTTGCTAAATAGACATGCAACCCTATCTCGCTGTAAATATACCCTTTTGCACTTAACATGGAACCTTTTTTATTCTAATCTAAGTGCCTGTCATTGTGGCTTCTGTCGTGACCTACTGGTTAATAAAGCATTTGAGAATTTATTGTATTGTCCCCTTTTATATATTATAATATCAGCCCCCTCCCAGGTTCCTCTTCTCTATTGTAATTAATCCCTATATGGACAACCTTAGGTTCTGGAGACCCAAACAACACTGCATATTTTAGGTGGGGCCTTGTAAAGGGGATTGAATACCCTCATCTCCTAGGAATCTATATCCCTTTTAATACATGACAATTTCTTGCTAGTCCTTGAAACTGCTGACTAGCAATAGGTCTGTCTCCATAAAGGATTTACCAAACTTAGTTCAACAGAATCTAAAAGGTATTTACTGTTCTAAAACAAGAAACTAGAATCTTGGAGGAAGGCTGTAAAAAAAAATCGGAATCGTTTATGCATACGGAAGGAGAAAGGAATATAAAATAACCTGTTGTGTATAAAACACCCTAACTGAAAAAGAGGTTAGTTCATTCTAGAGGTGATACACTCAGGGTGTGGGTGTCAAGTTATTGTAAAGTCAAGATATGTTACAACAGGTTACTACCATGTTACAACAGGTGGAGTATTAACCTTGCCATTGATTGATCCTAATTAGATATAATTATGAGCATAATTATTGGAAACATTTACATCTTGGTTAAGTAAACAATGTTTATTATAGAGCCTCTGCAAATTGGAGTAACAAATAAGGTGTTTTTTCTCAATTTAAGTAGGACATTACTATATATTCAGTACAGCAAATAGCGCAGTGAGAAGGGGTTGAGGTTAACTAAAGAGTAGATATATTTCCTTATGAAAATTTTAAATCTTTTAAACCTTTTTCACTGAGAGGGAAGCATCATTTTGCCCCAACAGGGACATCAAGTACATTTTTAAAAAAAATTATGGACATTTTAAGCCAAATAACAAATAGCAAATTTCTTCACACTCCTAATTTGCACAGTCAACGGGTCTACATCCAGCAGTTATCATTAGAAAAGTGCCATTCAACTGAATAAGAAGCAATCTCATGTAGGTGGGGATTGCTGCCCTTTTGTGTTCCCTTTCAGTACTAAACTGGCTTTTAATAGCTAACACAGGAAACCTCTCCACTTGCATCATCAATAGGGATGTAGCGAACGTCGGAAAAAAAGTTCGCGAACATATTCGCGAACTTGCGCAAAAATGCGAACGGTTCGCGAACCCCATAGACTTCAATGGGAAGGTGAACTTTAACATCTAAAAAAGACATTTCTGGCCAGAAAAATGATTTTAAAGTTGTTTAAAGGGTGCAACGACCTGGACAGTGGCATGCCAGAGGGGGATCAAGGGCAAAAATGTATCTGAAAAATCTGCCTGTGTGTGCTTGGAAGAGATAGTGTAGGGGGAGAGCTGTTAGTGATTTCAGGGACAGATGATAGTAAGTTTGCTGGCTAGTAATCTGCTTGATACTGCTCTGTATTGGAACAAAAAAATAAATAAAAGCAGTCCTTACAAGGACTACTGTTATTGCAGCAGTCAGCAGATGAGATCAGAAGCAGGACAGCTGCCCACTGCAGCTACATACAGAGCACTGCAGTAGAAGGTAGATTACTAGCCAGCAAAGCTACCTAAGCTTAAATGTCCCTCAAACCCCTGCAGACTTCTGTCCCTCCAATAACAGAGCAGTATCAAAACGATTACTAGCCAGCAAACTTTCAACTGTCCCTGAAATCACTAACAGGCAGCAGCTCTCTCCCTACACTATCTCTTCAGCACACACAGGCAGAGTGAAAAAACGCTGCAGGGCTTCGGTTTTTATAGGGAAGGGGAGTGGTCCAGGGGAGAGCTTCCTGATTGGCTGCCATGTACCTGCTGGTCTGGGGTGAGAGGGCAAAAAAAAGCGCCAACAATGGCGAACCCAAAATGGCGAACGTCGCGCGACGTTCGCGAACTTCCGGCGAGCGCGAACACCCGATGTTCGCGCAAACAAGTTCGCCGGCGAACAGTTCGCGCCATCTCTAATCATCAATTCGTTTTTAATATTGTCAGGTATAATGAGGTCTAAGGACAATGTTCAGTGAGGGCAAAGAAACCCTTTCAGATGAAAAAAAATAAAAATGTGTTTTGTGGCTGGAATGAAACATGATCCTAATGGATATTACATTTGACCTCCTTTGACCATTAAAATACCCTTTACCCCCCTTCTGGTCCCTGAACTTGCACTTCATTTAGTAAAATACAAGGAGTGCCTGTGGGTGCAATTTTCAATGGTGCCCTGTACTTACCACTTGTCATACAGTAGGTGCAGAATGGAACACTGTCCCTGCCACAAGTCCAAACTGAACAAGGTTTTGCATCACTTATCACTCCTGCGCTCAAAGATGTGAAGATCTTTTTTTTATTTCTAAAATGGAAAGTCAGCAGAAAGGTCTCAGACATGGGTGTGTGTGGGATGAGATTCAATGAGAAGCAGTTGTGTAATTAGGTACACTATATTTACTAACCAAGCTATCATTTCACAGTGTTTCCCATTCCCAGATACTTATTTATAATGTGCGTGATTATTTGCATGCTTCAAACGTTCTGCCTTATAAAGGCCTGTACTATAGATTATGTAATGGATGGTGGTACAACATTGTTGAGTACAAATCGTAGATATCTGGAGAGCCAATTTCTTTGATCAGTTATCACTTTATTCAGAAATGCACGACATGTTTCGATCCAGAGATCCTTCGTCAGGTGCTTATATGTGAGGAAGGATCTCTTGATCCGAAACATGTTGTGCATTTCTGAATAAAGTGATTACTGATCAAAGAAATTGGCTCTCCAGAGTGATATCTACGATTTGTGAAAGTGAAAGGTCTGGCCTTACTCTGATGGTGAACCATATATTATTTGATAACAAAGGACTACCTCATCCACAAAGTATATATTGTTGAGTACAAGAATCTTGAAGTGAATTCTGCATCTGATAGGTAGCTAATGGAGTTATGGGTGGTGAGCCCACCCATCCCCCTATATAATAGAGTCTATCCAGAAATGATGGGAGTATTGATGATAATTTTCGTTGCATGAGGAAGGGGCTAATTGTGACATTGTTCCTAAGGTTAAGGGCGCAAGATTTAGATATGGGGAGTAAAAGAGATAGAAGGAGTCAAAAGTTACTCTGCAGCACACTTTGGAAACCGAGAATATGTGGTTGTTAGATAGATATGATAGATAAGCCTACTTATTATGTACCAAATCTGAAGTCTTTGACTGAAATTGAAGCAGTAACTTACTTTTCCAAAGCTGGATAAGCATTCCAGCACTCCCAATTCAACACCATGACACCATGATTGCTCTCAGATGTACATAGATATTTCACCTTTAACAGTATTTTACTTCCACCAGTGTCTTTTACACAGAGATCCACTTCTGATCCCAGGGAATGCACAAACGCAGTGAGAAAATTGTAATTTCAAACAAAGTCGCCATGTTTTCTTCCCACAATTCCTGTGTCATTGCTCTGACAAAGAGGCAGTTGTGATGCACCAACCAAAATTGCTTTAAAATCGCCAAAACATCAAGTGCATTTTGTCAGGTGCAATTGTGCTGAATGTTTTCTAAGTCTGTCTGGCACCATTTCCAGTGTTCACTGGTATAATTTCCCTTGCTCAGCGTGTGAATTACACTTGCACGTGAAACTCAACTGAATCTTCTTCTGCATTTGTAACCTGTTAAATGTCTGAATATCACCTATTCACATAAATTGTGCATGTAAGCATATTATCAGGGAAACATGTGGCTTCCTTTAGTAAATTCTGCCTATGGCAAATAAATGATAAGTTTCCTCCCTGTTGCAATTCCTTGTACAAGTTACACCTCAGTTAATTGGTGCAGTTGGACTTGTGCTTAAAGGGATATTGTCATGGAAAAAAACAATTTTCAAAATGAATCAGTTAATAGTGCTGCTCCAGCAGAATTCTGCACTGAAATCCGTTTCTCAATAGAGCAAACAGATTTTTTTATATTTAATTTTGAAATCTGACATGGGGCTCGACATATTGTCAGTTTCCCAGCTGCCCCCAGTCATGTGACTTGTGCTCTGATAAACGTCAGTCACTCTTCACTGCTGTACTGCAAGTTGGAGTGATATCACCCACCCCACAGCAGCCTATCAAATGAACAATGGGAAGGTAACCAGATAACAGCTGCCTGGTAGATCTAAGAACAGCACTCAGTGGTAAAACCCAGATCCTACTATGACACATTCAGTTACATTGAGTAGGAGAAACAACAGCCTGCCAGAAAGCAGTTGCATCCTAAAGTGCTGGCTCTTTTTGAAAGCACATGACCTAAGATGGCTGCCTACACACCAATGTTATGAAAAAAATGCAGTTGGTTGCAGAATGAAATGTTACATGGTGCAGAGAATAATTGCAGTATAAACAGTGTGATTTATAAATAAAAAACATGACAGAATCCCTTATTGCAACATTTAGAGGGAGTGAGCAGACTAATGAGCACAGATAAATTGAGGAATATTTACTGGCCAACACCCTAAGCTGTCCTATATATAAATCAGCTTGCAGAGCTATTGACTTGGGAACATCAGTAGGAACCATGAGTGCCCGACCTCTGTACATCATCCTTCTGCTCATTGTGATAGCGATTTGGCTAGACTCTTGCACCGCACCAAGACCAAAAAGTAAGACAGACAGAAATGTATCTAAACTATTTGCTGTGGGTGGTGGGAGATCACTAACTTAAAACATGCTTCAAAGATGTTTTGTAGTGTTTTGTAGAATTCACTTTTTATATTTGATATAGGATATCAATTTGATATTTATATGATATTAATATAAATGGAACATTTTGGCTTTGTTTGGTCTCCCTTTTGAAAGGTTTCCCAGGGTACCTTAGTTTCCTCCTACTCATATGAAACATACTGATAGTTTAAGTAATCAACTTGGCATTGCATCTGTGCTTTGTGCCTCCCCGGAGAAAAGGTACTAATGTTCAAAGTCGGATTGGGGGGTCCACTGGAGCAGCCGCAAAGCCCGCTCTGGACCCCACCACAGTCACAACCCCCCTTTAGCCCACCCGCGCATTTCTTTTGCCACAACTGGGATTGGAGTGGGTGGTTGGGGCAACAAAGGCATGGAGCAGGTCTGGACCAGCAGGGCTTATAAGAGCCTAGGTTCAACTGATTTTTTTCCCAGTGTCCTGCCAGCCCAGTCTGACCCCGCTAACGTTTTTGAACATCATATACAATATGCTCGGAGGCAGCACAACAGCTAAGTTCTGGACTTGAAGGACAACAGAATTCCCAACAGCACAAGATGAAGCAAATAAATATGTTTTTTCAGATTAAAACATGAAAGTTATTCCCTCATCTGCCCTGGTCACACTCAGAGAACCCCCTCTCCACCCTAAACCATCCCAACTTTTCATAAGTCACTCCTCTTTTTGAGTATGTGAATCATGACTGTACTGCCTAAATAGTCAATAATGGTAATTAGGAGTGCTCTACCTTCATTAAACCCGTGTGGGTTTCAGGTGCTGAACTGGAAGACCCTCGTCTGCCTTTTAGGTCAACTTAGCATCCAAAGTAAGAAATCCAGCAGCACACTCTAATTGATGCAAAAATCCGTAGTGTTTTATTAGTCCATATATGAACAGAAAAAGGACAACGTTTCGGGCCCTACTGGACCCTTTATCAAGCCTAATGTGATTAGTTTTACCAAACCGTTATATACAACATCATACAACATCATGAATCTTTAAGGTTACTAACTGATCTACAAAGAATATTGGGTGCTGACTGTGTAATGTGCACAAAGGTATGAGACCCAATGCAATGTAAATCGTAACAGGTAATATAAGATCAGAATATGTTTATATAACTATATAATATTTGACTGTCCTAAGAAGATTATAATGGACTCAACATACGGACTAATAATCACGAATGGTTAATGTGTGAATACACAAATAGCATGTCAATTAATGATGTCACTGAGGAAGGGGAGGAGATTGTGACTACACCCCCCCCCATGATGTTGTGTATGAAAGTAATCACATTAGGCTTGATAAAGGATCCAGTGGGGCCCCGAAACGTTACCCTTTTTCGGTTCATATTTGGGCTAATAAAACACTACGGATTTTTGCATCAATTAGAGTGTGCTGCTGGATTTCTTATTTTGTACTGCCTAAATAGGGACACTTGGGAGATGTGGTCTGCCCAATCATTATTGATGCTAAGATACAAATCCTGAAGTATCCCAACAACCTATGACTATGAGCAAATATTAAGCCATTTATTTCATTGAACATCTGGATGACCAGACCCATGTCTAAATGCATTTTGGTTGGTTTACAATAAAACTAATCCTTAAAAAAAATCATATCTTAATCATATTTTAATTTCCTTAGCATCCTATTCTACATCTGCAAGAGGTATTCTCTCCAGCTCAGTATAATCTGTCTTTACTGAGCAGACTAATAAAAGAATAAGAATATCAGCACCATTGTTTTGTCTAGTATTGTGTGTTTTCCAGTAAGATGCTTTCTTAGTCATACACTCAATATAACGCCATTTTTTATTTATAGGGAGATGTCCACCAGCCCCTTCAAATGCTCGCTGCTGGGGCCATCGAAAGAACAAATGTGGAAGAGATAGTGACTGCAAATATTGGCAAAAGTGCTGCAATAATGGGTGCATCTGGACATGTACGAATGTTTATCATGGTAAGATCATTTGATGGCAATGGGCATGGTTTTCCATTTCCAATTCAATAATGAAAAAAATGCTGGGGTTTGTTTACTGAGATCCTGGACACAAGTTCAAGCCCCTTGGTGCTTATTGATAAAAAACTTTTGTCCTGGGTGGGGCTGCACTCTGCACATGTGGGATTGAAATTCAGCTTGTAGTGTATTTAGGAACAAGGCAACACTGTCCATCATGCAGGTTTTCCAGTGGGATACAGTATGGATTAGTGAGGACCTGTCCCATGTAGGTAGAACACGGGACCTATTGTGTACCTCCAACAGAGCTTTTCTTGTGCTCCCTCACTGCCAAAATTGTTCCAGCACCTTCTCTTCTTCTACCTCTTATATGAAGACCTGATCCCTAAGGTCTTGTACAACTCAATGGTAGGAAACTATTATGGTGCTGTTCCCACTGATGTTCTACATTGTTCTAAACTGGGCATTCCAACAAGTATTTATTTAATTTAATCCATGAGTAGATCTTGTAGACATCAGGGTGCTCACTTTATATGCATCATTTAACCAGGTTTTTTTTAAAGGAGAACTCCACACCAAAATTTGATAAAGAGGCCCACATAACACAGAAACCCCTAATATAACCATCACAGTTACCTATGCATAAATGCTGTTTTCTATGCTGCAATCCAGCTGTTTAACAATTATTTTCTTTCTGCATTATTTGAAATCCTGGCAGGGAAGGAGGGACTAAACACTAATGTTACAAATTGTAACAACTTCTTTGCAGCTTACAGACAGCATGCAGGAACTATATAACCCACAATGCATTGCACTGTGATGCTCCATTCCTTATTGAAATCACATGTGCAGGGAATTGTGGGGTTTTGAGGATGCAGGCTGAGGACAGAGAGCTGTTGATACAAAGTAACAGTAGTCAGTCAGCTCAGCAAAGTAGTCAGAAATATCAGCAGAAGAACAGGGAGCTAGGCTTAGGGAACTGACAGAAACCATTACAAATCATAAAAAGTCTGCATATTTTGTAATTGATGTATATTGCAAAGTTGCTTGAAATTATGTTTACTTTTCAAAAAGCTTAAGTTATGTTTTGGTGGAGTTCCCGTTTAATAATAACAGCTTCTTTAGTCTTTGCTACTACATACTCCAACCTGGAACGAGTGTGAAAACCATGAACAAGTGACAATGCCAAAAATACTGCATATGAATGTCATCAATGTGATACCATTTATCCAATATAACTGAATAGATATATTATAGATCAAGCTTCAGGGACTCTGAGGTCCTTCCTCAGACTAACTTCTATCTTCTTAATGTTTCCTTTTACAGGTGACACCTATGTAAATCCGCCAGCTAATGCACTACCTTACCCAATTTATCATATCTTTGGACCTCCGTTTAACCGTTAGAACTGTAACATTGCTCTGACACAGATGCCCCCTGTCCCATTAATACCTCCAAGATATTCCTGAATGGAAACAGGTATCTGCTGCATAGCCTGCTCATTTCTGAATAATGGATAAGAAGACCTTAGGATGGGTTTGTTAGACTTCACAAATAAATGAATCTGCAAATGAGTTGTTTTATCTGTTCTATGCATTAAATACATTGCACCAATCTGAAATAATAGCTATACACACACACATACAGTATACTATATACTTTCCAACTACAACACTCAACAACTCCGCTTAGTAAATAGAACTTTTTTTTTAAATAACATATAATAGGGAGTATTTTTCATTCTTTACATTTTAGCATCTTTTAAAAACATTTAACAGAAGTAAACTGTCATTTATATGGCAAACCAAGCTGCAACTAGTATAAAGACCAAAAAGTCCACTATAGTAGTTATATGAAAAAATTTACATAGATGGCTGGCCACTATTTCATATATATTTGATGGTTAATAGAAGTTTATATAGGAGACATATGGGGAAATTTAGAAGCAGGACAGCATGTCATACAAGGCATATGAGCCAATCAATGGAATACTGAGCCAGAACATAAGAGACTTTATGGTAAGTGATATAAACACAATAAACATACCTTCTACTAACAATAAAAACAAAGGATTTCCAACTGGAAGCTGATGGGTTCCCTTAGTTCAGTATCCAATTATACACAATCATGCACACCCAGCCTCTCCCCAAACTAAAGCCATATTCTAAGAAAGTCTCACTCACACCAAGCATCATGAGACCAGCTTGAGGTTCAGAAAAAGGTACAATGCAATATTGATGTGTGGATTGGCCTGAAACCCATATATGGTCCGTCTGGGCTGGAGAGACACCAATAAAAAATCCAGTTGGCCCACTGACCCAGAACAGCTCCCCACCTGGGTGCTCACCCCTGACCTTCCCTTCCGATCGTAGCCATAAGGAAGAATTCAAGGTACGTCGAGGGGGATAGGGAGTTGTAGCATCAAGTGGTCTTCATGACTGGATATGGGGGCCCTGGGGGGGCTTTAAGTGGCAGCCCTGGTGGACCCCAAACCTCCTACTCCTACACTGAATCACTGAGACTCGAAGAAGCCCCATTAGTCACTTGGCAGCACTTGTTTACATTTAATTGTGGCTCACGGATGAAAAACGGTTGGGGATGGGGACCCCAGATCTATAGTATTATTACTATAGTATTATTATAATTCGACATGAAACTGCAGCACATGAGCGATACATGGGAAATTAACCATATCATTTCCCATATATTGAGCAAGGTCCTACCTGAGTCTGAAGAGTCAGTATAGTTTTTTCTCTGTGTGCAAGATAGACACAATACATGCAATACCAGTAGTGCCTTATTCATATACCCATACAGTGCCCTATATCAAGTTGGGATTCATTCTAAGCCTTAGCCTACTGCTGTGATAAACATTTGGTTACTGGCTACGCGCATTGATTTATATACAGTTCAGCTGTACAAACAGCATAATTGTCTGTGCAACAATTAGCGGGCGTCCTGGAAATGCTCTCAATCCAACCCACGTATAGAACATTCATTTTCTCCTTGAATATTCCACTGGGTCACCAATGCTTACAGGTTATTATTTACAATGCCAATAGTACACTGTTACAGTAATGGCTACATTCTAAATGTGGAACCCTTTGTGGTTGCTTCAAGACACCATCCCCATCAGGGAACTCACAAAGTATCTGCATTTTGGGTTTAAAGTATATCTTTAAAAAAATGGGAGTACCACCAGTGATGGGCGAATTTATTCGGCAGGCGCAAATTACAAATTTGCACGATTCGCCACAGAATAAAGTTGCTAAACGGCCGCGAAAATTCACTAGCGAAAACTCGCCGGCGTCAAAAAAATGGACGCCAGTGTCCGTTTTTTGGACACCGGTGCATTCTCGCAAAAAAATTTTTTCCCCGAAGCTAAACAACGCCAATTCAGCCAACAAAAAATACCACTTATTTGCAGTCTTATAGGCAATGTATGTCTTCATTACATTAATTATATTCTCGTGCTACATGTTAAACATGAATACGTATATAAGGCAGGGTGGGGCAATGGGATATAGTAGGAGAGAAGTTGCAGTAAACAGGGAAGCATATTTGTTCAAAAGGATTGTATCTTGTGTGTGAAAGGGAAACATGCCCAACAGCCTATCCCTTATTTTTAAATTTTCTAATGCTGTACTCCAAACAATTTTTTCTGAAAATGAATATTTATTACTGTAGCAGAGTGAGGTGCTACAAGCTGACCAGCTGGGTCTAATTAGCCTCAAGTGGCAAATCAGGAGCCCTTAAATCCCAGGCTGGTAAGTCTCTCGGGATCTTTGCCGCACTTCGCCGCTCTTCGCCGCACTTCACCACACTTCGCTAGGCGTAGTTTCGCCAGCGCTCCGCAAATTCACTAAAATCCGAAGTTGCACACATGGGTAGCGTAAGGTTGCGAAGTTGCGCTAGCGTTGATTCGCTATTTAAAGCGAAGTTACGCTAGCGAAGGCTAATTTGCACACGGCGCGAAATTCAAATTTCAATGGAGGAACACGTATCAGCACTACATGGATTGAAGTAACTGCAGCAGCACTCTGTTCTGTGATAAATGATATTTATTCGTGCATCGGCAACGTTTCGAGCTATACCAGCTCTTTATCAAGCATAACGTATCAGCACTACAAATGCCTAGAAAACCTTCAAATCAGCAAATAAAAAATGTATTTTGCCCTACACATGTGCCCACTGTCTAGGTAAGTTGCCATGAGTCAGGAAATGTAGGGGGGAGGAAGGGGAGCCCCAAAAAAATTTTCGCTCTTTTTCAGCCTATCACCCATCATGTAGAAAACACGCCAGCGTTTTTTGGGACTTAGAAAAAAAATTGACTTTTTTTGAAACAATCCCTATCTACTCTATTGCGCTTCGCCTGGTCTGAGGTGGCAAAGGATGTCTAGCGTAAAAGGTAGCGTTCAGTACACTGCGCAAGTTAGTGAATTTGTGTAGGTACATCCCTAGCGAAAATTCGCCTGGCGTAAGGGTGCGAAGTAACACTAGCGAATTTACGCCAGCGTCCGTTAGTGAATTTGCGATGTACCGAAAATGCCAAACGCTAGCGAATTAACGCTAGCGTTCGGCGCTTCAGCGCTTAGTGAATTTGCCCCAGAGAGTCTGGGATCCTGACATTAAAGGGATACTGTCATGGAAAAACATGTTTTTTCCAAAACACATCAGTTAATAGTGCTGTTCAAGCAGAATTCTGCATTGAAATCCATTTATCAAGAGAGCAAACAGATTTTTTTATATTCAATTTTGAAATCTGACATAGGGCTAGACATTTTTTTCCCAGCTGCCCCAGTCATGTGACTTGTGCCTGCACTTTAGAATGGGGACTTGGCTTTTACTATTAAGTGATGTTCTTGGATCTTCCAGGGAGCTGTTATCTGGTTACCTTTCCATTGTTCATCTGATGGGCTGCTGGGGGGTGGATGATATCATTCCAACTTGCAGTATAGCAGTAAAGAGTGACCGAAGATTATCAGAGCACAAGCCACATCACTGGGGGCAGCTGGGAATTTGACAATATGTCTAGCTCCATCCTATGTCAGATTTCAAAACTGAATATAACAAAATTGGTTTGCTCTTTTGAAAAATGAATTTCAGTGCAGAATTCTGCTGGAGATGCGGTTTGAAAAAACATTTTCCCATGACAGTATCCCTATAAGGATCCTATGTGCTTGTGCATGGAGGTCTGTAATTCTGCCTTTTTGTTGTTATTGAACTTATCTTGCTGCTGAAAGCTATTTGTTTGTTTGTTTGGAAAGAAAAACTTCCTTTATTTGTACCAGTTTGCTCCCGGCTGAAATAAAAGCCATTTTATCTTTAAAAGACCTCGTTAGCTTTACCAACAACAACAAAGCCGAGTGGCGCGAAATTTAAATTTAAAGGGGCTTCTGGCTCAAATTCATTGCCCTAGTAGATTCTACTTGCTAGTATCCTTGGTGTGCTTATATCGTGTTTGATTCCTGGTTTTGATTCCTGCCTGTCTGCTTCCTCTTAACTCTGCCAATATTGACCCTTGCCTGCCTGACTGTCCTAAACTCTGCTGATCCTGACTCCTGCCTGCCTGACTGTCCTAAACTCTGCTAATCCTGACTCCTGCCTGCCTGACGATTCTACCGTTATTGACCCTTGCCTGTCTGACCTTGCTTGAACTCTGCCTACACCGACCCCGGCCTGCCTGACTATGCATTGTCTATTCCAAGAACTGTGCCTTCCAACCAAAAACCGAGACAACAATCGTTCCCCTTTGCTCGTCCAGAACTCTTGCTTGGCTCCTTACTTATTAAAGGGATACTGTCATGGGAAAACATGTTTTTTCCAAAACGCATCAGTTAATAGTGCTGCTCCAGCAGATTTGTGCAGTAAAATCCATTTCTCAAAAGAGCAAACTTATTTTTTTATATTCAATTTTGAAATCTGAAATGGGGCTAGACATATTGTCAGTTTCCAGCTGCCCCCACTCATGTGACTTTTTAGATCTACAATTGAATGAATTCTATTGCATTGCACTTTATCTCCAATTAACTTTAATCGTCTAATTCATATTAATTGTACAATTAATTTTTTAGCACTGCACTTTATAATTTATAATTCATGTGATTGGTCTAATGACAATCAGAGGGATTGCACTTAAATATATTAAGTTTTCAATTAACAGGTATTGAAAGAGCTCATATAATTAAGTAACTGCCAAGTAAGATTGTTTAAGCGGGGTACTTTCTCTTTCTCCTTGTTTTTTTTTTAACCCTGTTAAGTATATAACGCCCTAACTGGAAAAGAGGTTAGCAAGGTTTATTCTAGAGGTGATACACTCAGGGTGTGGGGCATTTTAATGTCCTTGAAAATTATTGTAAAGTCAAGATATGTTACAGGTACAGGTATGTACAGGTTACTACCATGTTACAACAGGTGGAGTATTAACCTTGCCATTAATTGATCCTAATTAGATATTTTATAAACATGATTATTGGAGACATTTACATATAAGTTAAAAGAGAACTAAAATTTAACTAAATAAGTAGCTAGAAATGTTGTACATTCTGTTTTGGGTTTCTGTACCAGCCCAAGGCAATCACAGCCCTTTAGCAGTAAAGATCTGTGTCTCCAAAGATGCCCCAGTAGCTCCATATCTTCTTTTCAGCTTATTCACTTCACATGGTCTGTGCTGCTGTCACTAACTGAGCTTAGGGACTCACTCACAATATACAGTACACATAGAATACAAATCTCTCAATATAAGGCTGATTAGTAATTAATACACATAATTACTACGTCAGCACAGAAACCAGCACAATTAGCATCAGTATTTAATAATCAGCCCTGTAGCATCAGCTTATATTATAGGCCAAACTCATTCTCTGCTGGATAATTAGTGACGACCCCTAAGCTTAGCTTCTCAACAGCTGCTCAGAGCCCACTGAGCATGTGAGTGTCACAGACACTTTCATTGCTGCTATTGACAAACTGAAACTTTAGAGTTTAGTTCCCCTTTAAGCAAACAATTTTAATTTGAGTAACAAATAGGGTGCTTGTTAAGATATGTATTAATGTGTGTGCTCTCAATAAAGTTTTGTCATCTTGAAGGAAGAGAAGCATGGTGTCTGTGTGCAGTTTCTCCTCTGTCTAAAAGAAAGCTGCAGCTCACATAAACTGGCATTTAATAGCTAACACAGGAAACCTCTCCACTTGCATCATCAATTAGTTTTTAACATTGTCAGGTAAAATGAGATCTAAGGACATCGTTCAGTGATCCCGAAGGAACCCTTTCACATGAAAAAACATAAAAATGTGTTTTGTGGCTGGAATGAAACATGATCCTAATGGATATTACATTTGACCTCCTTTGACCATTAAAATACCCTCTACCCCCTTTGTGGTCCCTGAACTTGCACTTCATTTAGTAAAATACAAGGAGTGCCTGTGGGTGCAATTTCCATGGTGCCCGGTACTTACCACTTACCATAGGTGCAGAATGGAACACTGTCCCTGCCACAAGTCCAACCTGAAGGAAGTTTTTCACTTCTTAGCACTCCTGCACTCAACAGGATTTTATAAGCACTATCTGCTTTTGACTTATTGATACCGTTCCTGAAATTATTCAACTTATATTTAAGTTGTTCAGGGAATTTATTGTGAGCATATATCAGGAAATTACACTTTTTTTGTTGTTCCTAAAGTGAAAAGTCAGCAGGAAGGTCTCAGACATGGGTGTGTGTGGGATGAGATTCACTGAAAACCAATTAGGTACACTATATTTACATACCAAGTTTCAAACAAGCTATAATTTGACAGTGTTTCCCATTCCCAGATACATTTCCTTATTTATAATGTGCGTGATTATTTGCATGCATCAAATGTTCTGCCCTATAAAGGCCTGTACTAAAGAATACAACGAAATGAAAAGTACGATTTTAAATTTTTTTGGCAAATAGAGTGATATAGTAGATTTCAATAAACAAGTTCCAAGCAGCACCATTAAACTGGGTCGGGATTGGGTTGGCATGTTCACACTAGGTATTTTTTGTCAAAGTAACTACCACTGTGTTCAATGTAAAGATTCCTAGGCTGGTGGATAACCCCAATTACACTTACCTTGGGGCTCACTTAAAAAAAATTCTTTATCCCCCTAACACTAACACTGGCATTGCCTTGCTCATAATGTGCCTTGCCCTGACTTTACTGATGGACACACTTTCCACCTTCTTTCGAAAGAGTGACCCTCCAAGAGACTGAATGTGACATATTGCCTTCATTTTATAAGCCAGTGGGTCAGATCCTTCTACGATAATTAAGTAATCAAAAGACAGAAAAAAATAAAAGAAAGATAAGTAATAAAAAGTAGCCCTTACAACAAAATTGTGGCCTCACAGAGTAATAGGTTTTTTTGCTTCCGAGGTCAGTGACCTCAATTTGAAAACAACTAAAAGATTTTTTGAACAATTGTAGAAAAACTGCTAAGAATATTGTTATGTTTTGGTAGCCGCCGATTTGTATAAACACCACATATTCCCCCTAGAGTAGGAAAGCATTTGGACAAATGTAATCAGCAATAATAAAACAGTATACGTATTAAAGCAATATTATGAATCCTTCACATCACATAGTCCTTGGTCCATGCAGGTAGTTTTCTTATTCTCTCAGTACGCCTTAAAGGTTCACTTTCTTCAGGTCTATTGCAGTTGGCATCAGGAGTATTTGAATTACCTTCTCTGCTGAAAACTGTAGACAGAAATTTTATCACTGTAGCTTATGTTATATGAGAATCAAATGCAATTCAGGCCATTTATTGTAATAGTCTATCAAGCTTATAGCAAATCTACAATCTATAGGAGCATCTGTAAAAGTACCCACAATATCAATAGCAAGTTTTCCTATACTGAATCAGGAAATGGTACTGGCTGAAGTGGTGTGTGATAGCTGTTTTGTCATTATTCTGAAAAGTAACACAAAAATGAATGGCAGTTACCACATTGGCATCCATTGCTGGCCACCAGTATAGATCTCGCAGTATTTGTTTTGTACCTACAGTTCCTTGATGACTCTCATGTGCAAGTGGTATGAGCTTTTCTCGCAAGGTCTCTGGTACTGGAAATCTGTGAGCTCCATGGGCAACATAGCCATCTACTAAGGACAGTTCATGTCTAATCCTGTAGTAAGGTTGAAGATCAGGACTGAGTTTCTTCTCATCAATTGCCCATTTGCTTTGTAAGATGTCCTGTAGTTTTTCATAAATTGGACATTTGAGACAAGCGTGCTTAAAATCAGCAGCTGTAACTGTAGATGATAGTAAATCAGGCAATGCAACAACTTTTATGTCCTCATCCAGTGTATCAGAAGCTGCAGGTAAAGGTAAACGTGACAAACAATCAGCAGTAACATTTTTCAAACCTTGTTTGTATTGCATTTTGTAGTTGAAATTTGGTAGCCTTGCTGACCATCTAGCTATACGCATTCCAGCTCTTCCTAGTCCCTTTGTTGTAAGCAGTGTAAGGGCTATGATCAGTGCATAAGGTAAATTATCTACCCCATAGGTAGGTTCTCCATTTTTCTGTTGCCCAAACGCATGCTAGAGCTTCTTTTTCAACAGTTGAATATGTACACTCTGCCTCTGTAAGTGTTCTGGATGTAAATGCAACAGTTTTCTCTGTATGATCAGCTTGGATCTGTGTGAGAACTGCACCAACGCCATAGTCTGAAGCATCTGTAGTAACCATAGTGGCAGGTCTGGACTGAGAATTAAAATAGACCCTGGCATTTCAGGTTCACAGAGTCCCAATCAGCCCACACAGAAGCCCAAACAGCCCCCAACATTCCACTAAATACTGACTTTCTATGGCATCTTATAGCAGCCCCTCTGGCATTTGCCAGAACCCACAGATTGCCCATCTGGGCCTGCATAGTGGGTAGTGCAGGATCAAATAAAGCTAGTGCTGTACTGTTCACAATTAGCTGTTTCACTATTTCAAAGCTATGTTGAGCAGACTCTGACCACACCAGACTTAAAGTTCCACGTAGTAGTGCTCTAAGTGGCTCCATAACTGAAGCATAGTTGGGAATACACTTAGAATACCAGGAAGTAAGATCTAACAGAGCTCGTAAGGTCTGGAAATCAGATGGAGTAGGTGCTTGTGTAACAGCGTTGACATGGTCAGGGTCAGGCAGTAATCCATCCTGTGAAAATATATGACCCAGAAATGACAGCTGAGTTTGTCTGAAGTGGCATTCAGTCCTGCAGAATCAATGCATTTCAGAATTTTTTTTTAGGTACTTGTCATGAAGATCCATAGTTGGAGCATAGACAATAATATCATCCAAGTAGCATTGTACACCAGTTATGCCATGGAGTAAAGAAGACATCAGTCTTTGAAAACAACTCGGTGCTGAAGCCAGTCCATAAGGTACACGCTTGAACCGAAACAAAAACCCTTATGGGTGATAAATGCAGTGAATAAAGCCCTTCAAATAAAGGCTTTTTAAGAAAATTTCTGTTGGGTGCTGTCTATTTTGCAAAGTGTTCCTGAATTTCGGCTGTTGGTGGCATCCTGGGACGTGCACCAAAAAAGACTGTTAATGGAGGGTGAGTGCTGACTTCTTATCCTGTGTACGATAAATGCAGTGAGCAAGCAATCCAGCACAGGAATTGGATCCTTTAAGTAACTAGTCTCAGGGCAGGTGCAACAAGTGGATCTTTTGCAAAGTATTTCAAGAAAACATCCTTTGGTAGTATAGAAACAGCTGAACCTGGATCAAGCATCAGGTTAATGGAGTGTCCCTTGTCAGCAGAAGCAGTACTGACACTGACAGTGCATATAAACTTGTCTGGAATAAATGTACAGTATTAGCTTTATCCACTTCATACTGTAACATGTGAAGCAGTGACTTCATGAACATCTTTAGAAGAACTACGGCAGATCTTAGCAAAATATCCTACCTTTTTGCTTTTGCGGCACTGTACAGCTTTTGCAGGACATGTAGCATAATTTGCAGTGTGTTGTGTTGAACCACAGCGGAAGCAATATTTTTTATTTGTATTTGCTGCACTGTTTTGCAGTGTAGGTGAATCCCTTCCCTGAGCACTGTATTTTGCTAGATTCACAGTCTGTACATTCCCACCAGTTCCCTGACTGAGATTTTTAGCCTCTGCCACTGCTGTTTCAATTTGGCTAGCAACTGTAATAGCCTGTGCAAGGGTTAAATCCTGCTCTAGGAGAAGTCTCTCTCTAATGCGAGGTGAGTTTGTTTTTTCCACTACTTGGTCACCATGCTATGATGCTAATTTTGTGGCAACTATATCATAAGGTGCTCTCTCTCTCTCTCTCTCTCTCTCTCTCTCTCTCTCTCTCTCTCTCTCTCTCTCTCTCTCTCTCTCTCTCTCTCTCTCTCTCTCTCTCTCTGTCTCTCTCTCTGTCTCTCTCTCTGTCTCTTATACACGTGTATGAAAAGGTAAGTTTGATTGATTATCTTAATGCCTGGTGGTTTGGGAGTGTGCATTGAGATGGGTAGGGAGTTCCAGAGGATGGGTGTAGCATGTGAAATGTCCTGAATGCAGGCGTGTGAAGAAGTAATTATTGCAGAGAAGAGTAGGAGGTCATGCATGAGCAGGCCAACACTTATGTATTGGGGTGTACTTGGTGATTAGGTAGGTTATGTATGGTGGTACGACATTGTTGAGTACAAGAATCTTGAAGTGAATTCTGCATCTGATAGGTACCTAAAGGGAGGATGGGTGGTGAGCCCATCCATCCCCCTGTATAACAATGGGAGTATGGAGAATTTTCATTGTGGGAGGATGAGACTAATAGTGAAATTATTCCTAAGGTTAAAGGAGAAGGAATACCATTTTACTCTTAGGGGTGCAAAAAGTTAGGCTCCCCCAAGTGATTACTTTTACTTACCTGACACCCCGGGCCAATGCTCAGAACAGCATAAAACTGCACTGGCCCAGGGTTCTTCTAGCTTCTAGCGAGCACCATGGAGCAATCCTCTTCCTGCTTCTTTTGGTCTTCAAATTTTCCGGGGCAGATGATTTGCGCTGTTGAGCGAAATAGCCAACTTTTTCGCTAAAGTTTAGCTTTCTGCTCTACTGCGCATGTGCAGCCATGGTTTGGATGTGGGGCGTGGAAGAGATGGCAAGAGTCAAAAGTTACTCTGCAGCACACTTTTGAAACTGAGGATATGTGGTTATTGGATGGAAATAATAGCTAAGCCTGCAGTGTTGTTTTGGATAACTGACTCTCCCTATATAAATGATATATACCAAATCTGAACTCTTCAACTGAAGCTGTTGAAGTTACATTAACTCTAAAAAATAATTACATTTACAAAGCTGGATAAGCATTCCAGCAGTCCCAATTCAACACCATGACACCATGTCTGCTCTCAGATGTACAGTACATAGATATTTCACCTGTAACAGTATTTTACTTCCACCAGTGTCTAATCTTTTACACAGAGATCCATCACAGCATCCATCACGGCATCCACAAGCGCAGTAAGGAAATTGCAATTTTGAACACAATCGCCATGTTTTCTTCACACAATTGCAGTGTCATTGCTCTTACAAAGGGGCAGTTGTGCTACACCAACCAGAATTGCCAAAAGATCAAATGCATTTTGTCCCAAATCAGGTGCAACTGCGCTGAATATTTTCTAAGTCTGTCTGGCACCATTTCCAATGTTCACCGGTATCATTTCCCACGCTCACCGTATGAATTACGCTTGCACGCTCTATTTCAGTGAAACTCAACTAAAGGCAAGAAGGACTGAGCGGCACCAAATGCAACTATAGAGAAATTTTGATGCGAGTTCCTTTAATAAAAGTGGTTCTATCGTCTTCTTCTCCATTTGTAACATGTTAAATGTCTTAATATCACTTATTTACATATTCCTAGATACAGTTCTAGTTCCTAAAGAGACTACATTAGATATTTCATAATAGAATGAGATCCCATTGTATAAAATAAATTATGCATGTAAATTTATTATCAGGGAAACATGTGGCTTCCTTGTAGTAAATTCTGCCTATGGCAAATAAATTATATGTTTCCTCCCTGTTGTCATTCTTTGTATAAATTACACCTCAGTTAATTGGTCCGGATGGTCTTGTGCTTAATCGTGCACCATTTAGAAAGGGAGTGAGCAAGTCAAATTGAAGAATATTTGTTGGCCAACACCCTAACCTTTCCTATATATATATATATATATATATATATATATATATATATATATATATACATATATAGTGTATATGAGCTTGCAGAGATACTGACTTGGGAACATCTGTAGGAACCATGAGTGCCCGACCTCTATCCATCATCCTTCTGCTCATTGTGATAGCGATTTCGCTAGACTCTTGCACCGCACAAAGACCAAGAGGTAAGACAGAAATGTATATTTTGGGTGGTGGGAGATCACTAATTTAAAACATGCTTCAGAGATGTTTTGTAATGTTCTGTACAATTCACTTTTTATACATGACATAGGATATGAATTTAATATGTATATGTTATGGATATATTGGCAATACAGTGACACAGTGGTTAGTATTTCAGCCTTCTATAAATGGGACATTTTGGCTTTGTATGGTCTTCCCTTTGAAAGGTTTCCTCAGGGTACTTCAGTTTCCTCCCACTTATATAAAACATACTCATAGGTAACTACTAATGGTCCTAGTCAACTTGGCACTGTGTCTGTGCTTTGTGCCTCTCTGCAGTGAAGGTACTAACGTTCAAAGTTGGACTGGGTGGTCCACCGTGGCTGCTATCTCAGACCCCCCATCAAATCCTCCTCCGGACCCCTGCTGCTGTCACAACCCCCCTTTAGTCCACTCATGCATGCGCATACTTTCTTTTGCCGCAACTGGGGCTGGTGAGGGTGGTTGGGGACAGCAAGGGCATGGATCGGGTCTGGGCCAGTGGGGCTCACAAGGGCCCAAAGGATTTTTTTCCAGTGTCCCGCCGGCTCAGTCCGACCCTGCTAATGTTTATGAACATCATATACATTGTGGTCGGCAATCACAAGCGGTAAGTTCTGGACTTGAAGGGCATCAACAGTAATGTTAAAACCAGTGATTGGGGGACTGAGGGGGACCCACTCATATGTGTCATCCAACTGTTAGTCCTAGTCAAAAAGGGAGAAAATTAACAGATTATATATTAGTTTATATATAAATAACAAAAGGTACAAAGTTTGTCACAGGTCTAGTCACTTGTAGCAACTAATTAGCAGACAGCATTTATTAATAGCCTCTTTCAAAATAAACACTGGATTGGTTTCTATGGGTACTATACCTGGCCAAACTCTGCACATTTTATTACATTATCCATTGTATTTCATACATGTGTGTTTTGTTAATTAGCTTCACTTGCTTCTCTTGAAAGCCAGAGGCTTTCATATACAGTACAAGATCCTCCATTATCTCCTTTGAGAGTCATGATATGATTTGGAAGACACCACAGTGCTCCATTGATATATTACAAATGAATGGGATGCCTCATGAATCTGCTAAAAAGACCTTATACATTGTAACCAACGGATCCAGATTTCTGAGGGCCTAGCTCAAACCCAAATTGTGTCCTACCCTAAAAACTGGCACTGTGGATTGTATCTTAATTCTGAATACTCTATGTAAAGTTTTAAATATACATATATTGTTGAGTTCAGAATTAGGCCCTTTGCCATATTAAATAAAACCCAAAATGCCCAACAGCATAAAATGAAGCAAATAAAGATGTTTTTTCAAATTAAGACATGAAAGTTATTCCCTCATCTGCCCTGGTCTTACCCAGAGAATCCCCTCTTCACCCTAAACCATCCCACTTTTCATAAGCCACTCCTCTTTTTGAGTATTTGACTCATGACTGTACTGCCTAAATAGGGACACTGGGGAGATGTGGTCTCGCCAATGATTATTGATGCTAAACTACAAATCTTGAAATACCCCAACAAGCTATGACTATGAGCAAATGATAAGCCATTTATTTCATTGAACATCTGGATGACCAGACCCTTGTCTAAATGCAATTCGGTTGGTTTACAGTAAAACTAATCCTTAAATGAAAAACGGGCAATCATATTTTAATTTCCTTAACATCCTTTTCTACATCTACAAGAGGTATTCGCTCCAGCTCAGTATTATCTGTCTTTACTGATCAGACTAATGAAATAATAAGAATATCAGCACCATTGTTTTGTCTGCTATTGTGTGCTTTCCAGTAAGATGCTTTCTTATTCATACACTCAATATAACTCCATTTTTTATCTATAGGGAGATGTCCACCAGAACCTTTAAATGTTCGCTGCTGGGGCCATCGAAAGGACAGATGTAGAAAACATAGTGACTGCGGACATTGGGAAAAGTTATGCTGCTATGATGGGTGCATCTGGAGATGTATGAATGCCTATTATGGTAAGAGCATTTGATGGCAATGATTTTCCATTTCCAATGCAATATTTAAAACATTGGGGTTTGTTTACTGAAATCCTGGGTGGGGCTGCACTGCAAATGTGGGATTGAAATTCAGATTGTAGTGTATTTGGGGCTAAGGCAACACTGTTGCTATCAGGCAGGTTTTCCATTGGGATTCAGTATGGATTATTAAGGACCTGTCCCATGTAGGTAGAACATGGAACCTATTGTCTAACTCACACAGAGCTTTTGTTGCACTCCCTCACTGCCAAAATTGTTCCAGCACCTTCTCGTCTTCTTCCTCTTATATGAAGACCTGTTTTTTACTTTATTGATAACATGGACAATGACACTAATACTGATCCCAAAGGTCTTGTACCACTCAATTGTAGGAAACCATTATGGTGCTGTTCCCACTGTACATCCCCTTGTTCTAAACCGGGTATTCCAACAAGTATTTATTTAATTGAATCCATGAGAAGATCTTGTAGACATCACTGTCCTCACTTTATACGCATCATTTAACTAGTTTTTTTTTAATAATAAAAGCTTCCTTAGTCTTTGATTAACTACTGTACATACTCCATACTGGAACAATGCCAAAAATACTGCATATGAATGGCATCAATGTGATACCATTTATCCAATATAACTGAATAGATATATTATAGATCAAGCTTCAGGGACTCTGAGGTCCCTCCTCAGACTAACTTCTATCTTCTTAATGTTTCCTTTTACAGATGACTTCCCCGAACGTCTACTACCACCACCTCCACTACCACCTCCATCACCACCACCACCTCCACCACCACCACACCACCACCACCCATAGAACTGTAACATTGCTCTGTCACAGATGTCTCCTGTCCCATTAAAACCTCCAAGATTTTCCTGAATGGAAACAGGTTTCTGTTGCATAGCCTGTTCATTTCTGTGTAATGGATAAGAAGACCTTAGGACGGGGTTGTTAGACTTCACAAATAAATGAATCTGTGTGTTTAGCAAATGAGTTGTTTTATGTGTTCTATGCATTAAATACTTTGCACCAATCTGAAATAATAGCTGTACACACACATATACTATACACACACACACACATATATATATATATATATATATATATATATATATATATATATAAAGCTGTCTGTGGTGTCCGCACTCCTTAGCTGATGGACACGAGGTGCACGATCAATAAATCATACATAGAGGTTGGAAGGATCAGCACACTCCATTTTGCGATGAAAAAGTGTTTTTTTATTTTATTAAACACACATAACTCCAACGTTTCGGTTCCACCTGGGAACCTTTATCAAGGATAACACTTTTTCATCGCAAAATGGAGTGTGCTGATCCTTCCAACCTCTATATATATATATATATATATATATATATATATATATATATATATATACTGTATGTATATATATATATGTATATATATATATATATATATATATATTCTCCCATCTGGCTCTTGCTGCACTACATCTCCCAGAGGGGAGTAAATTCCAGGTGGAAGCAGGTGTTGTTTCCAGATCCACAAAAGGATAAATAAATTACTTTGTACATGAGGCAGCCCAACTCTACCAAACAGTTGCACATTCCATCCACAGGGCCCCCAAATCAACAAATGCATTGTGGCTACTGAACTGAAAGTTCCTAGCTGTGTCTCTCAAACTACTTTCCAACTACAACACTCAACAACTCTGCTTAGTAAATACAACTTTCTTTAAAATAACATATAATAGGGGGTATATTTCATTCTTTACATTTTAGCTTCTTTTAAAAACATTTAACAAAAAGCAAACTGTCATTTATATGGCTATCCAAGCTGCAACTAGTATAAAGACCAACAAGTCCACTAAAGTTGTTATATGAAAAAAAATGACATAGATAGCTGGCCAGCCACTATTTCATATATATTTGATGGTTAATAAATGTTTATATAGGAGGCATGTGGGGAAAATTTAGAAGCAGGACTGGCATACAAGGCATATGAGCCAATCAATGGGAAGACTGATGCAGAAAATAAGAGAATTTATGTGAAGTGATATACACACAATACACATACCTTCTACTAACAGAATATATACAAATGATCTCCAACTGGAAGCTGATTGGTTCCCTTAGTTCAGTATCCAATTATACACAATCATGCACACCCAGCCTCTCCCCAAACTGAAGCCATATTCTAAGAAAGTCTCACTCACACCCAGCATCATGAGACTAGCCTGAGGTTCATAAAAAGGTACAATGGAATATTACTTAGACTGTAAGCTCTATGGGTCAGGGACCTCCGCCCCACAATGTCTCTTACCACATAGCACTTAAGCTCCTTGTCCTGATATGATTTTGTATATATTTATTATTTGATTTGTCTTCCCTGTGTATACTTTTATATATATATTGTACTTTTATGCACTGTACAGTGCTGCAGCTCCTTAACAGCGCTTTACAAATAAAGTTATACATACATGCATTCATACATTGATGTGCGGATTGGCCTGAAACCCATGTAGGTTCCGACTGGGCTGGCGGGACACCAAGAAAAAACCCAGTTGGCTCACTGACCCAGAACAGCTCCCCACCTGAAACCCTGGCCATAAGTGAGAATACAAGGTACGTGTCAAGGGGGGATAAGGAGTTGTAGCATCAAGTGGTCTTCATTACTGGATATGGGGGCCCTGGGGGGCTTTAAGTGGCAGCCAAAACCCCCTAATCCTACACTGAACCTCTGAGACTCGAAGAAGTCCCACTAGTCACTTGGCAGCACTTGTTTACATTTAAATGTGGCACACAGGGATGAAAAAAGGTTGGGGATGGGGACCCCCGATCTATAGTGTTATTATAATTCCAGATTAAAATGGAGCACATTGGTGATACATGGGGAAATAACCATTTAATTTCCCATATATTGAGCAAGGTCCTACCTGAGTCTGAAGAGTCAGTATAGTTTTTTCTCTGTGTGCAAGATAGACACAATAGATGCAATACCAGATAGCAGTGCTTTATTCATATACCCATACAGTGCCCTATATCAAGTTGGGATTCATTCTAAGCCTACCGCTTAGCTACCTCACTCTGTGTTGAGCATTTGGTTACTGACTACGTGCATTGATTTATATACAGTTCAGCTGTACAAACTGCTTGATTGTCTGTGCAACAAGTAGCAGGCATCCTGGAAATTCTCTCAATCCCACATATTGAACATTCATTTTCTCCTTGAATATTCCACTGGGTCACCAATGCTTACAGGTTATTATTTACAATGCCAATAGTACACTGTTACAGTAATGGCTACATTCTAAATGTGGAACCCTTTGTGGTTGCTTCAAGAGACCATCCCCATCAGGGAACTCAAAAAGTATCTGCATTTTGGGTTTAAAGTATATCTTTAAAAAAATGAGAGTACCACTTATTTGCAGGCTTATAGGCAATGTATGTCTTCATTACATTAATTATATTCTCATGCTACATGTTAAATGTGAATATATAAGGCAGGGTGGGGCAATGGGTTATAGTAGGAGAAATTCCTATCTATTGAACTTATCTTGCGGCTGAAAGCTATTTTTGTTTGAAAAGACAAAACTGCCTTTATTTGTACCAGTTTGCTGCCGGCTGAAATAAAAGCCATTTTTACTTTGAGACTTTTGCTGTACTGACCCTTACTCTGTGGGAACCTGTCATAATTACTAACTCTGTTAATTATCAGTATAATTTATTGCAGTTTGTTTGGAAACTCTTTGGGATGTTGGTCTGCTTAGAACCAGCTAGAGAAACATCAAATGACTCTTGTCTGCTTACTAACATCATTTTCTGAGCATTTTTCCTCTCCTGAGTTACTGAATATTGTATGGACTAAATAGCAATTTAGCAATTTAAGAGCTGATGATATCTTGAAAACTAGAACAAAAATGTATGTGAATAGCAAAAGTAATCAGAGCAATTTTATATGAATTTGTTTTGAGAGTTTACATTTCCATTACCAACAACAACAAAGTTAAGTCATGGATGACAATAAGGGCTTACCCTGGTGGTCTAGCGGGGACTAGGGCCCGGTGGGATGCCCACTGTGGGGACACCTACAGCCCTAGTCCTCCTTTAGTGTAGGGTTCTCTATGGCACGTGTGACGTAATCACGCCGAGTGGCGCGAAATTCAAATATTTAAAGCTGCTTCTGGCTCAAACTCATTGCCCGTTGTAGGTTCTACTTGCTAGTATCCTGGGTGTGCTTATATCGTGTTTGATTCCTTGTTTTGATTCCTGCCCGTCTGCTTACTCTGAACTCTGCCAATATCAACCCTTGCTTGCCTGCCTGACTGTCATGAACTCTGCTAATTCTGACTCCTGCCTGCCTGATGATTCTACTGGTATTGACCATTGCCTGTCTGAGCTTGCTTAAACTCTGGCAGCACCGACCCCAGCCTGCCTGACTACACTTTGTCTATTCCAAGAACTGTGCCTTCCGTCCAAAAACCTAGACAACAATCGTGCCCCTTTGCTTGTCCATAACGCTTGCTTGGCTCCTCTCTTATTAAAGGGATACTGTCATGGGAAAATGTTTTTTCCAAAACACATCAGTTAATAGTGCTGCTCCAGCAGAATAGTGCAGCAAATGTTTCAAAAGAGCAAACAGATTTTTTTATATTCAATTTTGAAATCTGACATGGGGCTAGACATATTGTCAGTTTCCCAGCTGCCCCAGCCATGTGACTTGTGCCTGCACTTTAGGATTGAAATACTTTCTGGCAGGCTGTTATTTCTCCTACTCAATGTAACTGAATCTGTCTCAGTGGGACTTGGCTTTTACTATTCAGTGCTGTTCTTAGATTTTCCAGGGAGCTGTTTTCTTGTGTTAGGGAGCTGCTATCTCGTTATCTTCCCATTGTTCTGTTGTTAGGCTGCTGGGGGGAAAGCCAGGGGATGATATTACTCCAACTTGCAGTACAGCAGTAAAGAGTGACTGAAGTTTATCAGAGCACAAGTCACATGACTGAGAGCAGCTGAGAAACTGACAATATGTGTAGCCCCATGTCAGATTTCAAAATTGAATATAACAAAATCTGTTTGCTCTTTTGAAAAATGGACTTCAGTGCAGAATTCTGCTGGAGCAGCACTATTAACTGATGCGTTTTGAAAAAAACATGTTTTCCCATGACAGTATCCCTTTAAGACCTGGCGGCATCTGATTAGCGGACGGCTCCTCCCGAAAGTGAAAGGCGCTGCTACAGGCAGAAGCAGAGCCGAGACAAGGAAGCGTAGCACTTGTTCTGGATTTAGGGTGCCGATCGTGACAATGAGTATGAAAAAGACACTCAGTTCCTCCAAGAGAAGAAGAATGTAAAAGTTATTTATTGTTCTAAAACAAGAAACTAGAATCTTGGAGTAAGGCTGTAAAAATTATTTATGCATACGGTAGGAGAAAGAAACATAAAATAACCTGTTGAGTATATAACACCCTAACTGGAAAATAGGTTAGCAAAGTTCATTCAAGAGGTAATAGACTCAGGGAGTGGGGCATTTTAATGTCCTTGAAAATCACTGTAAAGTCAAGATACGTTACAACATGTGGAGTATTAACCTTGCCATTGATTGATCCTAATTAGATATATTATGAACATGATTATTGGAAGCATTTACAACTTAGTTAAAGAAGAACTAAAACTTAAATAAAAAAGTAGCTAAAAATGTTGTACATTATGTTTTATGCTTCTGTACCAGCCCAAGGCAATCACAGCCCTTTAGCAGTAAAGATCTGTCTCCAAAGATGCCCCAGTAGCTCCCCATCGTCTTTTCTGCTGATCCACTGCACATGGTCTGTGCTGCTGTCACTTACTGAGCATAGGGACCCACTCACAATATACAGTACATATAGAATAGAAATGTCATAATATAAAGGCTAATTAGAAATTAATACAGATAATTACTACAGGGCAACACAGAAACCAGCACAATTAGCATCAGAATTTAATAATCAGCCCTGTAGCATCAGCTTATATTACAGACCAAACTCATTTTCTGCTTGATAATTAGTGACGACCCCTAAGTTTAGCTTCTCAACAGCTGCTCAGAGCCCACTGAGCATGTGAGTGTCACAGACACTTTCCAAGATGGTGACCCCCTGTGACAAGTTTGAAGTCCTGGATCATTGCTGCTATTGACAAGCTGAAACCTTAGAGTTTAGTTCTTCTTGAAGCAAACAATGTTAATTTGAGAGCCTCTGCAAATTGGAGTACTCAGTAGGGTGCTTGTTAAGATATGTATTAATGTGTGTGCTCTCATAAATATCCAATACTGATCTGATACTGATACAGTGTCATGTGGCATGATCCTGGTCCGCTAATGCAGAAGAGTTAATAAAGTTTTGTCATCTTGAAGGTGTCTGTGTGCAGTTTCTCCTCTGTCTAAAAGAAAGCTGCAGCTCACGTGTGATTGAGCTACTGGTTATCCCATCTCTTAAGCAGAATGGCAACAGTGCTCTTTCTCAATTTATGTTGGACATTACTATATATTCAGTACAGCAAATAAGGTCGTGAGCAGGGTTTGAGGTTAACTAAAGAGAAGATATATTTCTTTATAGAAATGTAAAATCTTTTAAAACGTTGCCACTGGATGAGCCCTGAAGTACTGTTTTATAAAAACATAATTATGGATATTTTTAGCCAAATAACAAATAGCAAATTTATTCACACTCTTAATTTTCAGTCAACAGGTCTGCATCCAGCAGTTATCATTACAAAATGTGCCATTCAACTGAATAAGAAGGAATCTCATGTAGGTGGGGATTGCTGCTCTTTTCTTTTCCCTTTCTTTTCTAAACTGGCATTTAATAGCTAACACCACTTCACTTGCATCATCAATTCGTTTTTAACATTTTCAGGTAAAATGAGATCTAAGGACATCGTTCAGTGATGCCGAAGGAACCTTTTCACATGAAAAAAAATAAAAATGTGTTCATTTAGTAAAATACAAGGAGTGCCTGTGGGTGCAATTTCCATGGTGCCCGGTACTTACCACTTACCATAGGTGCAGAATGGAACACTGTCCCTGCCACAAGTCCAACCTGAAGGAAGTTTTTCACTCCTTAGCACTCCTGCACTCAACAGGCACCAATCGGGTGGGATTTTATAAGCACTATCTGCTATTGGCTTGATGATACCATTCCTGAATTTTTTCTACATATATTTAAGTTGTTCAGGGAATTTATTGTAAGCATACATCAGGAAATTACACTTTAAAGCGCTTTTGTTGTTCCTAAAGTGAAAAGTCAGCAGAAAGGTCTCATGGGTGTGTGTGGGATGAGATTCACTGAAAACCAATTGTGTAATTAGGTACACTATATTTACATACCACATTTCAAACAAGCTATAATTTCACAGTGTTTCCCATTCCCAGATTACCAATGTGCATGATTATTTGCATGCATCAAACGTTCTGCCCTATAAAGGCCTGTACTAAAGAATACAACAATTTGAATTTCAAATTTTTTGGCAAATAGAGTGATATAGTAGATTTCAATAAACAACTTCCAAGCAGCACCATTAAACTGGGTCGGGATTGGGTTGGCATGTTCACACTAGGTGCTATTTTTTGCACTGTCAACGTAACTACCACTATGTTCAATGTAAAGGTTCCTAGGCTGGTGGATAACCCCAATTAAACTTACCTTGGGCTCACTTAAAAAAAATTCTTTATCCCCCTAACACTAACACTGGCATTGCCTTGCTCATAATGTGCCTTGCCCTGACTTTACTGATGGACACACTTTCCACCTTCTTTCGAAAAAGAGTGACTCTCTAAGAGACTGAATGTGAATCCCCTTCATTTTATAAGCCAGTGGGTCAGCTCCTACTACGATAATTAAGTAATCAAAAGACAGAAAAAAAATAAAAGAAAGATAAGTAATAAAAAGTAGCCCTTACAACAAAATTGTGGCCTCACAGAGTAATAGGTTTTTCTGCTTCCAAGGTCAGTGACCTCAATTTGAAAGCAAGTAAAAATAATTTTAAACAATTGTAGAAAAACTGCTAAGAATATTGTTATGTTTTGGTAGCCGAGGATGAGTAGAGTATAATAGTGCTTTATTAACAGGTTCATGCAGCCATTACACTTCAACAGTAGCTTCAAATCTAATACTTTTAAGCAGTATAGAAAGTACTATGTACACAGTATAACTTGTGCATAGTGACACCTACAGGCCCTTTGTATAAATACCACATATTCCCCCTATAGTTGGAAAGCATTTGGGCAAATGTAATAAACAGCAAAAATTAAACAGTATGCATCTTAAAACAATATTGTGCATTATTGACATTACATAGTCCTTGGTACATGCAGGTAGTTTTCTGATTCTCTCAGTACGACTTATAGGTTATCATCATCATCATCATCATTTATTTATATAGCGCTGTCAAGATACGCAGTGCTTTACTGCAGTTATAGCAAACAGGGAATAAATGGTGGATAACAGACAAGGATTACAGAGTACAATAGGGTTTACAAACTAAAAGGTTAGGGTACAATTGAGACATTAGGATTGTATAAACAATAGGTTCCCTTTCTTCAGGTCTATTGCAGTTGGCATCAGGAGTAGGAAAATGTCCTTCATCAAATGGAGCTTCTCCAAAGTCATATCTAACAGAAGCAAGATGACTTGCATTCCATATGCGTCCATCAGACAGTTCATATGTGTATGGTCCTCGCTGGCATCTCACTCTAAGTGGTGTAGTAAATTTAGATTGTCCTTGTTTCAGTATTCCTGGTTTCTTAATTCTGACTAAAGATCCAGGCTGAAAGTGCACTTCTCTTGCATCACGTTTTCTGTCCATATAAGCCTTGCATTTGGCTTATTGATGTTTGACAATGTCAGCAGTAGACAATTTTGTAGGAACAGTATTTTGTGGAAGTTTGATGTCTATGACATCTAACTTAGTGCGCATCTGTCTGCCATGTAATAATTCAGCTGGAGATGATTGGGTTATTGCATGGCACGTTGCTCTGTAGTTATATAGGAACTCTGTTGTAAATACTTTCTCCCAGTAAGATTTGCTGTCTGTAGTGCTTCTTTCAGACTTCTGTTGAATCGCTCAATTTCTCCATTTGCTTGCTTGGGTATTACACTGAAGATTTCCGATGCACAATATTTTTTTCTCTCAGAAAGAAAACTGTGGTCCGTTGTCTGATATTATCTCCTTTGGATTGCCTTCTCTGCTAAAGACTGTAGACAGTTATCACTGTAGCTTATGTTATATGAGAAACAAATGTAATTCAGGACATTTACTGTAATAGTCTATCAAGGTTATAGAAAATCTACAGTCTATAGGAGCATCAGTAATATGACCCAGAATATCAATAGCAAGTTTTCCCATGCTGAATCAGGTAATGGTACTGGCTGAAATGGTGGTGTATGTGTGATAGCTGTTTTGTCATGATTCTGAAAAGCAACACAAAAAATGAATGGCAGTTACCACATTGGCATCCATTGCTGGCCACCAGTATAGTTCTCCTAGTCTTTGTATTGTACGTACAATTCCTTGATGACTCTCATGTGCAAGTGGTATGAGCTTTTCTTGCAAGGTACCGGAAATCGGTGAGCCCCATGGGCAACATAGCCGTCTACTAAGGACAGTTCATGTCTAATCCTGTAGTAAGGTTGAAGATCAGGACTGAGTTTCTTCTCATCATTTGCCCATTTGCTTTGTAAGATGTCCAGTAGTTTTTCTTGAATTGGACATGTTAGACAAGCGTGCTTAAAATCAGCAGCTGTAACTGTAGATTACAACTTTGATGTCCTCATCCAGTGTATCAGAAGCTGCAGGTGAAGGTAAAGGTGACAAACAATAAGCAGTAACATTTTTCAAACCTTGTTTGTATTGTATTTTGTAGTTGAAATTCAGTTCCTTGCTGACCATCTAACTATACGCATTCCAGCTCTTCCTAGTCCCTTTGTTGTAAGCAGTGTAAGGGCTATGATCAGTGCATAAGGTAAATTATCTACCCCATAGGTAGGTTCTCCATTTTTCAGTTGCCCAAACTCATGCCAGAGTTTCTTTTTCAACAGTTGAATATGTACACTCTGCCTCTGTAAGTGTTCTGGATGCAAATGCAACAGTTTTCTCTGTATGATCAGCATGGATCTGTGTGAGAACTGCACCAACACCATAGTCTGAAGCATCTGTAGTAACGATAGTGGCAGGTCTGGACTGAGAATTAAAATAGGCCCTGGCATTTCAGGTACACAGAGTCCCAATCAGCCCACACAGAAGCCCAAACAGCCTCCACCATTCCACTAAATACTGACTTTCTATGGCATCTTATAGCAGCCCCTCTGGCATTTGCCAGAACCCACAGATTGCCCATCTGGGCCTGCATAGTGGGTAGTGCAGGATCAAATAAAGCTAGTGCTGTACTGTTCACAATTAGCTGTTTCACTATTTCAAAGCTATGTTGAGCAGACTCTGACCACACCAGACTTAAAGTTCCACGTAGTAGTGCTCTAAGTGGCTCCATAACTGAAGCATAGTTGGGAAGAAACTTAGAACACCATGAAGTAAGATCTAACAGAGCTCGTAAGGTCTGGAAATCAGATGGAGCAGGTGCTTGTTTAACAGCGTTGACATGGTCAGGGTCAGGCAGTAATCCATCCTGTGAAAATATATGACCCAGAAATGACAGCTGAGTTTGTCTGAAGTGGCATTTGGAAAGGTTCAGGTTCAATCCTGCAGAATCAATGCATTTCAGAACTTTTTTTTAGGTACTTGTCATGAAGATCCATAGTTGGAGCATAGGCAATAATATCATCCAAGTAGCATTGTACACCAGGTATGCCATGGAGTATAGAAGACATCAGTCTTTGAAAACAACTCGGCGCTAAAGCCAGTCCATAAGGTACACGCTTGAACCGAAACAAACCAGATTCATGGGTGATAAATGCAGTGAGGTCTCTGCTTTCCTCATGCAGTAATACTTGATGATAAGCACTCTGAAGATCCAGGGTAGAAAAGAATTTTGCTCCTCGGAGTACTGAAAATATTTCCCTTGTGTGGCAAGGGATGATTCTCCATAACAACTGCTTTATTAAGTTCAAGGAGATGAACCCATTCAGAGGATTCTGATTTTTCAATCACATCTTGCTCTACCAGTTTCTTTAGCTCCTGTGAGACAGTCTCCCTTATAGAGTAGGGCAATCGCCTCAACTTCTGGCGTACTGGTTTTACACCTGGTCTCAACTTCACTTTGTGTACAACGTTCTTTGCACAGCCCAGTGAAGTGTTGCTTTGTGGTGAAATTTTAGACACTGGCTGTGTGGCAGGCACTGGTGCTGTAGTAATGAGACCATCAACCATGGGCAGCAGAAGATGGTTCAGGCAGGGGGGGGGCTGGGAAGAAGAGCACAGGCGGCGAAGCAAAATTTTGGCCATGCCCCCTTTTGGCCACTCCCTTTGGACTCCACCCACATTCCAGTGTGCTCTCACTGAATTTTCAGGAAAATCAAACCATAGCAGTGGGGGCAAAATTAGCTTAAAGTCTGGGACTGCGGGAAGGGGGTATTCACACCACATGTACAATTTTAACTGAGAGCTGTGAATGCTGCACTACAAGAACATTACGGGGAAAAGGGGGAAAAAATTCTGGCACCTAAAGTACATTACATGCAGAGACTGTGAGATACTCAAAAGACATACAAAGAAGCAGTAGTTACTGATCTCCCAAGAACATAATATGGAGAAGGCACCACAAGCACTATACAGCACATTATATAGTAAGAAGCAGAGGGCGCTGGTACGCCAAATACCAGTGCCCTCTGCTTCTTACTATATAATGTGCCAATGGACAATGGCACCATGAGCAGTGAGATACAGAGAATACTGGCAGGCCAAGCACAATATACAATAAAACAAAGTGGGTATAAGTACAAGAATATGTTATATAGCAAGAATCAGTGAGTACAGGCACTCCAAGCCTATTATAAGTTCTAGCACCTCCCGATGCTCTGCCAATATGCAAGGTATTAGGAACTGCAGGCCTGGAGCACTATGTAATCTGTAGCAGGGAAAGCCATGCAGAGACTGCATTAGTAATGTGAAAAATTCAAATATCTCTTACTACATGGATCCCTTTTCTGCTAGTTATATTATAATGGGACAGTTCTTCAAATTCTCCAATCCCACTGCATCAACATAATAATTATATATAAACATAGTAATTTAGGTTGAAAAAATACACTTCTAGCCTTTTGGCCTAAGTAAAACCTGTCTAATTTCTAGCTGATACAAAGGAAGGAGAACAACCCCTTCTAAAGCTTCTCCAAGATGTAATTGGACCATTTTCTGGATTAACTTTATACTAAGATCATTAACCCTGTATTTTCTGTATACTCCACACTCAGAAAGCAGGATGGCCCAGTAGAAATTTCATGTTTAAATACCCCTAGATCTCATAGCAGAATGGCAATTTCATGTATAAATACCCCCAGAATTCATAGTAGGATGGTAGAGGCAATTCCATGTATAAAACACCTCAGAATTCATAATAGGGTGGCACAGTGGCAGATTCACAAATGATACCCACTGAGGTAGGCAGACAACAAGGAAAGAGTTATGGCTGCCCCACAAGCCCCTGGTTGGAACATACTGGCCGTGAGTGAGAGGAGCAATCATGCCGGCTGTTCAATGTGTCCTGGTTTATGGCAGCTGTCAGGGGGCCTAGCACTGTGTGGGGGTCCCGCCCATCCCTGTAACTCTCTCTGGAATAAAGAAGACCCCCGGTGTGCCTCCCTGCAATGCAGAGACCTTCAAGATTTGCCCCCCTGGCCTCAGTTATGCCACTGAGCCTGCGTAAGGAGATGGTTGGATGCAGGCAGATGCCTCACAATGGCCTACTGCATTTTCACGCTTCTGTGAAAAACACAGCCAGCTACGGTTCTTTGATGCCATCGTCCATTTTGACGCTGGCGAGTTGTCACTGACGTCAAAATTGCTGTTTCGCACATTTTCCGCTAGTTTCGAAGCGAAACGGGACAAATTCGCCCATCACTAGTCATTGCTCTTGAGCCCAATGGCAGGGACCTTTGCAACAAACCTTCTAGCTTTTGGCATTGCACATGGTGATGTTAGGCTTGTGTGCCGCTCCCACCCTCATAACTTGCTCCGGACAATAGTTCTTTCATGCTTCAATATCCATCTGGCCCTTCCTTTAAGTTTGTCTGGCCTACTGCTTGTTGTGCCTAGAACTTTGTACTTTACACTCACTAGCCTTACAGCTGCCTGAGGCCATTTTAGCAGGGCAAAAATAAGACAAACTGACTTGCTGAAATGGTGATATCCTACGATGGTGCCGTGTTGTCACTGAGCTCTTCATTCTACACTACTGTTTGGTGCTGGAGGTTACCTGGCTCTATGATTAATAATACACCTGTCACCAATGTGATCCTGACTCTTAGTAAAACTAACATCATATAAACATATATCAGGTATGGGATCTGTTATCCAGAATGCTTAGGATCTGGGGTTTTTTTTGAATAAGGGATATTTCCATTATTTGAATTTCCATACCTTAAAGGGATCCTGTCATCAGAAAACATGTTTTTTTCAAAACGGAACAGTTAATAGTGCTACTCCAGCAGAATTCTGCACTAAAATCTATTTCTCAAAAGAGCAAACAGATTTTTTTATATTCAATTTTGAAATCTGACATGGGGCTAGACATTTTGTCAATTTCCCAGCTGCCCCTGGTCGTGTGACTTATGCCTGCACTTTAGGAGAGAAATGCTTTCTGGCAGGCAGCTGTTTTTCCTTCTCAATGTAATTGAATGTGTCTCAGTGGGACATGGGTTTTTACTATTGAGTGTTGTTCTTAGATCTAACAAGCAGCTGTTATCTTGTGTTAGGGAGCTGCTATCTGGTTACCTTCCCATTGTTCTTTTGTTTGGCTGCTGGGGGGGAAAGGGAGGGGAGATGATATCAGTCCAATTTGCAGTACAGCAGTAAAGAGTGATTAAAGTTTATCAGAGCACATGACTTGGGGCAGCTGGGACATTGACAATATGTCTACCCCCATGTCAGATTTCAAAACTGAATATAAAAAAATCTGTTTGCTCTTTTGAGAAATGGATTTCAGTGCAGAATTCTGCTGGAGCAGCACTATTAACTGATTCATTTTGATTTTTTTTCCCATGACAGTATCCCTTTAAGTCTGCTAAATAATCAATCAACTATTAAATAATCACAATTGGATAGTTTTGCTACCAAAAAATAATAATTGTATCTTAGCTGGGATCAAATACAAAGGACTGTTCTATTGTAACAGAGAAAAAACTTAAAAAACTATAAAAATGGAATCTATGGGAGTTGCTGTAATGCGGAACTTCCTGAATAAAGTGTTTCCGGGTAACGGATCCTATACATGTAACAGAAACAAAAAATTATTTTTGCTTTTGTATTTTTGAATTTTTATTTTGTCAAACTGACACTGCGTGTAGATGCTCCTCTTTTGTACATGGGGCATTTTGTTACTTGCACAAAAAGTGCCTCTCCAGCAGTCAACAAAGCAACTGAGCATAACTTGCCATTGGCAGCTGTGGGAATAGACCAACAGGAGGCCATGGAAGACTGAGGGTGACCCGTGACGCAAGCAAAGATTTGAGCATAATAACATTTCCATACTACACACATGCTGGAAGCCAAGAGAGAAGAGTCAGTAGATGACATGGGAGGTAATAGAAATTATTGCCTGGCACACTCACTCAGCTGAGGGAAGAAATAAAGCTGATCATACACATAATTGTCCGGATCTTTCCCCAAGATGCCCACATGGATATGGCAATGTTGTTGTTCACTGTGGAGTGTTTTAACTCAAGCTGCTATTTTAAATTTTAAATAATGCATTAGTATGATAACGTTGAGCAACACTGCCATCTTGTGAACTTTTTGTATCAGTGCAGAGTGGTGTACAGGTTTACACGTCCAGCTAAACACCCATTCTGTGCAAGGAGAACTTTAAAGGGGTAGTTCACCTTCAACTAGTTGTTTTCAGATAGATCATCGGAAATAACAACTTTTTGCAATTGCTTTCTATTTTCTATGTGTCACCGTTTTTCTAATAATGAAGTGTAAAGTGTAATATTTCACCTTCTAAAGCAACTCTGGCAGGGGGGGTCGCCGACCCTGTAAACTGTTCTAAACTGATACATTTGGTTGATAGATTTCTTGTGTTTGTCTCTGCTGAGCAGAATCTCTGGGTTTCATTACAGGCAGCTGTTAGAATTGATACAATCATTGCTAATATTCCAGTTTCTGGGAAATGTATCAACTAAATGTAGCAAAATTGTAACAGTTTAGTCTAACTGAATTACTGAGCTGCCAGACTGAAACACCAAAGACACAAACATTCAACTTTAAACTTAGATTTTGGAAAAACAGTAAAAAATAAATAATGGAAAGTAATTGAGAAAAGTCTTTATTTCTGGGGAACAATCTGAACTGAAAAAAAATGTTTGGAAGGTGAACAACAGAAGGGAGATTAACCTTTTCACTGCCAGCCAATTTGGCCAAGTTGCTACTTTTATTGCCAGACCATTTTTGAACATTTTGTGCTCTTTCACTTTAGGGGCCTTTCCTGGTGGGGTCTTTTAGTTTACCCAGGAAAACAAGATATTGTTTTTTTTAGGACAACCTAAGCTTTCAAAATATGCTAGAATTTTGTTGTAATTCCACTCCTGTAAAAATATATGGGCTTTTAAGTGTATAAAAAAAACAAAAAAAACAGTTTCATGTGATACAAACGCAAATATCAGAAACATAATTAATTTTATGCACGAGAACACCGCAGATTTGGAAAGTTCTGTGTCTCCTGAACGCACCAATGCCAAATATATATCGTTTTATGGAGATTTCTCACTTGTATAGATCAAAAACTAGAAGCAGCAAACTATCAAATTTCCAAAGCACGGCTCCACAAAACTGCATACATCTGATTTCAAGGCCAAACATTCCACTAACAGTAGGTTTACCCTACAAAACTGCACATTATTGGAAAGAAGAGATTCTAACGAGTTCAAAATGGGTAAATATATATTTGTACTCAAAACTACCAAGTTGCAATTCTTTCCAAAAATTAGCAGTTTTTATAAAAATGTGTTACATTTTTGAAAAATGACCTCAAAGTGTCCATTCTACAGCACCGTATCTCCAACATATCAATACATACTAAGATAAAACCACCTAAACATGAAAGCCCGGGGTCCGGAAAAAAACATGAAAGCCCGGGGTGAACAGTTTGATGCCCAATATGCATAGGTACACCTAAGTATGTGGCGTATAGGGGCCCCAGAACGAAGACACCCCTTACGAGTTATCAGTTCAAAAATGCAAAATCAGCACATTTACAGCATTTTTCAAGGGGCAAAAGTACAAAAATGTATGTTCCCCCCAGAAAACCATATATTTTTGGAAAGTACACATTCTGACGAATCTAAAATGGGTAATTATGTCTTTCTATGCCAAACTACCATACTGCAAAGCAACGCTAAATGCAGCTGTTTTTATGACATTTCTGAAAATTGTCTAAAAATATTGCAATTGGCCGCATTTATCTCACCTAATTTCGTACATACAATTGTAAAACACCCTAAATATTGACGACAAGGGACTACTGAACAGTTTGATGCCCAATATGCATAGATATACCAAAGCAGCTGGCATGTGCTGACCCCCCAAAAAATTGTGTATTTGAATTTTCTTTGCTGTCTTTTCGCCTTATGTGAAAATAGACCAGTGACTGTGTATTGTGCAGCAAGACCCCCTAACAGCACAAATACCCCCCAAAACCATATATTTTTGGAAAGTACACATTCTGACGAATCCAAAATAGGTAATTGTGTCTTTCTACACCAAACTACCATACTGCAAAGCAATGCTAAAGGCAGCAATTTTTATGACATTTCTGAAAATTGTTTACAAATATTGCAATTGCCCGCATTTATCTCACCTAATTTCGTACATACAACTGTAAAACACCCTAAATATTAACGACAAGGGTCTACTGAACAGTTTGATGCCAAGTATGCATAGATATACCAAAGCAGCTGGCATATGCTGACCCCCAAAAAAATGAGTGCATTTGGATTTTCTTCGCTGTTTTTTCGCGTTCTGTGAAAATAGACCAGTGACTGTGTATTGTGTATAAGACCCCCTAACAGTACAAATACCCCCCAAAACCATATATTTTTGGAAAGTACAATTTGGGAAAAAAAAGCCTGAAAAGTAAAAGAATAAAGATAACTTGGTAAAATGTGTACTGTGTGTGGAAAGTGTAACATAAAGGCCACTTACCGTTTTGAAGTCCAGGAGGGTCCTTTGGAGCTATGGTGGGTCCTAACAGAGGGGTGGAAGCAGCAGGAAGTCCTGGTCGCTCTGGAGCAGGCAGGCAGAAGACGCAGCACAGAGCAGACACATGTCTGCATAATCAAATGCGGGTCCTGCGACGATCGCATCGCTGGACCCACGTGACCTCCCCCTCCGGTTGCCATGCTCGTTGCCAAGGGGGTTGGAAGCGCACCCGAGGCCTTTGCAGAAGCGGCAATCACCGTTAATGCAGAGAGGAGCCCTTTCCAGCCAAGAATGTAGGTACTATGTGCTTGGCACTAAGGGATTTTCCTGCAAAAAACTATGTCCCAAAAAATGCTGGCGACTTTTCAGTTTTTCAGTGTGATAGGCTACAAAAGACTGTACATTTTTTTAGGGTACCCGGCTTCACCCCTACATTTCCTAACATATGGCACAAAAACTATACACTGGGCTCATGTGTAGGGCATTATAACAACTCTATTTTATTTTATTAAGGTTTCCTGGGCTTGTGTAGTGTAATGTATTTGCTGCAACATATACGTCCATTGAAACTTAATGTACCTCCGTATGCAAATTAGCCAACGGTAGCGCAACTTCATTTGCCGAATTAACGCTAACAAACTTTGCCATCGCTCAGTGCCCTGGACGCAACGTCGCATCTTAGTGAATTTGCGTCGACGTGGAGCATTTTCGTCTGCCAAAGTGTGGCGATGTGAGCGAAGGGCAGGATGCACAGTGTAGAAAAGGGACACAAATCACCTTGTTTTTCATTTTTTTATACAGTCGCACCATGCACCATGCTGAATCAGGGGTGATCCTGGCCCCTCCGCAGCCTGAGGCAGCAGCAGTTGCTGCTGCCCCCCCTCCCCCGGAAATTCACTCTTAAAGTACCAGGAACAGCATTTTTGCTGCCCCTGGTACCTAGTGGGGCGCTGCTGCCTGAGGCGACAGCCTCAACTCGCCTCATTGGCGAAGCACCCCTGTGCTGAATATCCGTAGGTAATATTCCAGATTTAAAATGGAGCAAAAGACCTGCCTGCTTTGACATTGCTGTATACAGTTAGTGAAGGGGTTCTATAGGGGCTGGACCTAAAATGCTTTTGAATTTTCTTGGATCTGACATACAGTACATGTGTGAAATCAAAGAAAAAAAAAAAAAAAAAGTTTGGTAGATTCACAGGCAGTGTCAAACTGGCCCACAGGGCACCAGAAGAAACCACAGTGGACCCCAGTCCTTGTTTGTTTCCATCACCCCAGACCATCTGTTTTTCCTACATTGAGATTCAATCTCAGCAGGTGCAGACAGGTAGCTGCAAGCAAGAGAAACAGTAGGACAACGGTCTCAATGGTGGGCCCCATGACTCCTTCAAGATATTTGTAATAGGACCATCCTGAAGCTGGAGAAAGAATATAATAAAGTAGGTGTCATGTAAAAACAGGCCAAGGTATCATGAAAAAACATTTCTTCACCTAAATCAGACACATAACAGGCCTCACTTCACTAAGGTCTGGAGTCAACCATGTGTAAAGGGGTCACAGCCTGGGATGCCCTTCTCTAAGCCCGTGCTGATAAGAGCCATTCCATGTGGAGGGGAAAGCCCAAGGAGGGAGAACATAAAGTTCACAGCAGGGCTCCTCACTGGGGAAGTGAAGGTCACACATAATATATAGGCAAACATATTTATTCTCACAGAACCCAGACCAGTTGTAAGAACATTAAAAACAACTGGTGATGGGTTTAAGGTAATATCAGCTTTCATACAAGTCCAAACATGACTAGGTTTATCATGTTGATCAGATATCTGAATCTGAATCTGATAAACCTAGTCATGTTTGGACTCGTTTGGGCAGGGTCAGGTCACACAGTTCTGATGTATAGTATCTTTGGAATCCATGAGGGAATTAATAACCAATGAATATAATATCATCTCTCTCCTACGTTCCTATAAGGAGTCATAAATGGTCATTATGTTCTTGGTCCAGTTCTTACTCACAGGAGGTCATTAAAAACTCAATCTGTCCTGCTAGGCCACGCCCCTTACATTCCTGAGGGAGGGGAGGGGCAAGTTGTCTGATGCTCCTAAAATCACTGATAGTCAGCTCTTCTGACCCATTTCCATGGGGGTTATTCTATTTGTACCCCCCACCTCCAGGACCAGGAATTCTATATCTTTGGTAAAAGTATACATTTCTATGTTTTTCCCTTTTTATTTTACAACTGCTTGTAATTGTATTATTAATGTACTGTTATACCTTTTATACAGGTATGGCATCTGTTATCCGGAAACCTGTGATCCAGAAAGCTTTGAATTATGGAAAGGTAGTCTCCCATAGACTCCATTATATAATATCAATATCAAATAATTCAAATTTTTTTATAATGATTTCCTTTTTCTCTTTAATAATAAAACAGTAGCTTGTACTTGATCCCAACTAAGATATAATTAATCCTTATTGGAAGCAAACCCAGCCTATTGGTTTTAGTTAATGTTCAAATTATATTGTAATAGATTTAGGGTATGGAGATCCAAATTACAGAAAGATCCCTTTTCCTGAAAACCCTGATCATTCTGGATAACAGGTCCCAAACCTGTACAGTATAAATGTATAAATGTATAAATGTATAGTTAAATAAGTTTGTCTTTGATGCTCTAAAGAACCTATCCTGAAAGAGTAATCAAGGTTACATATTTCTATTTAATAAAAAACAAGGATAAATATGTTAGCTGTTATATGTTGACATATACCTTTTCCTGTCACACAAAAGCAGCAAAATCATGGGGCAGGTGAGCCTAACAACAGGACATGCTTGAGCCAATAGCTGCAGAAGGGGACTCTGAACGGAGACACTTCTACCCAGATATCAAGTTACTAAAAAGGGGCCTGTCTATCTGAAATGGAGATGGATGGGAGCCCTACTATTATGCATTTGGTGCATGGCCATTTTTACGTCCATGTTGTTAAGAAAAATGGAACCCTGCCAAAACCTCAGATATACTCATTTACACTCCAGATTTATATTATTTAACTCCAACGTCCAGGACAGTCTGTGAGAATTTACAGCCAACTCCCCCAAAATTCAATAGAGGTGATTGCTCCACTGCTTCTGGGCTGGGCACTTCTGAATACATTTACATAATATGCTTGATAGGGAATATTCAATCGTGGATTAATATTCAAGGACGGGGGAGTTTTTCATTAACATAACACAGAAAGGGAGTAGCACTATTGTTGTGTTGGTCAACTCCCTGATAGCAAGTTACTAAAACAGGGCCTGTCTATGTCAAATGGGGACTGATTGGAGCCCTACTGCTTCTGAGCTCTGCACATTTGAATACAATTACACAATATGTTTGATAATGAATATTCAATAATGGTTTAATATTCAAGGACAGCAGAATTTTTCTTTAACATGACACAGAAAGGGAGCAGCATTATTGTTGTATTGGCCAACTTCCTGGCTGTATCTCATATATATATTCAACAGAGTTAGAAGTTCTGGCAGATAGTACCCCAACGGCAAGATGAGGGCTTCCAACTGCTTCATTCTATACTCCATCATTATCACTGAACTGTTGTTCAGCTCTGGATTAGTCATGGGAGTTCCAGCTGGTAAGTACTACATCAGCATGAGGAGCAACATAGGAGATCTCAAGCAACATCTCTCTGCATCGGACAAATTCCATGGTGGGGGACACTGACCCCAAAAACAAGATATAATTTTCAATTTCAGGCTAGAGAAAGGCTGAACTGAATGATATGCCCCCATGTGTAATAAAAGGCACTAAGTTTGCCCAGGAGCAGTAAACCATTAGGAAATTCCTTTTATCCAAAGATAACTGTCCCAAGGCTTTCTTTCCATAAAAAATGTTTCTTTATTTAAATTAGCATTAAAATTCAAATACAAACAGACCCCACCAGGCCCACCTTACGCGTTTCGCACCTTCCGGCGCTTAGTCATAGGTGTAGTACAGGAGCAGTAAACCATAGCAACCAATAAAATGTTTGCTTTTAAACAGGTGACCAGTAAAAGCTACCTGCCGATTGATTGCTATGAGTTATTGCCTCCTTTTTTTGGTGCAACAAAATTAAACAACGACTAATCTCTCGTAGTTGCCACCCAAATCAAAATCGTGTAATAGAGAAGGGCAGTATTAGTAACTTGTGCCATTCTCTGCCAGGGTTGTCAGTTTTTCTATCCTATAATTGTGAGTGTGGAAGTTGAGGTGGTATGAGTACAAGACAATAGTGCTAACCGTTTAGCCACCATACTGTCTTTTAAAAATGATTTTTCTCTCAATCACAAGAGAACATTTAAATTACAAGGGACCATTTTAAGAACTGCACTTCTTTATATTTACTGGAGCTAAAGCTGAATTCAATAGGTTAATAACAAATTATAATTTAAATATTTGACAGTGATCTCTTATAAGACAAAGGGAAATTGTAGATAGACTACAAAGAATACTGTTTCTATTTTTGCAGATGATACTAAATTGTGCAGAACTATCGGTTCCATGCAGGATGCTGCCACTTTGCAGAGTGATTTGTCTAAATTGGGAAACTGGGCAGCAAACTGGAAAATGAGGTTCAATGTTGATAAATGCAAGGTTATGCACTTTGGCAAAAATAATATAAATGTAAGTTATACACTAAATGGCAGTGTGTTGGGAGTTTCCTTAAATGAGAAGGATCTAGGGGTCTTTGTAGATAACTAATTGTCTAATTCTGGGCAGTGTCATTCTGTGGCTACTAAAGCAAATAAAGTTCTGTCTTGCATAAAAAAGGGCATTAACTCAAGGGATGAAAACATAATTATGCCTCTTTATAGGTCCCTGGTGAGGCCTCATCTGGAGTATGCAGTGCAGTTTTGGACTCCAGTCCGTAAGAGGGATTTAAATGAGCTGGAGAGAGTGCAGAGACTAAGTGCAACTAAATTGGTTAGAGGGACGGAAGACTTAAATTATGAGGGTAGACTGTCAAGGTTGGGGTTGTTTTCTCTGGAAAAAAGGCGCTTGCGAGGGGACATGATTACACTTTACAAGTACATTAGAGGACATTATAGACAAATAGCAGGGGACCTATTTACCCATAAAGTGGATCACCGTACCAGAGGCCACCCCTTTAGACTAGAAGAAAAGAACTTTCATTTGAAGCAACGTAGGGGGTTCTTCACAGTCAGGACAGTGAGGTTGTGGAATGCACTGCCGGGTGATGTTGTGATGCTGATTCAGTTAATGCTTTTAAGAATGGCTTGGATGATTTTTTGGACAGACATAATATCAAAGGCTATTGTGATACTTAACTCTATAGTTAGTATAGATATGGGTACATATAATTTATGTGAAAGTATGGAGGGGTGTGTGTGTGGATGCTGGGTTTTCATTTGGAGGGGTTGAACTTGATGGACTTTGTCTTTTTTCAACCTGATTTAACTATGTAACTATGTAACAGAACTCAAATTTGCAGGGAGGACAAATGAACAAGCTACAAAGTAACTAGGTGGCCATAAACGTTACGATTAAGATCTTTCCTGGAAAAGATCTTTACAAGAAAGCTGGTTAATTTCTGAATCGTCAGATATATAGGTAGAAACAATACAATTCTACCTGTATCTGACGATTCAGCACTAACAATAGCCAATGTTCGGTTGCCTTCAAAGATGCCAGATCAAAATTTTCTGACCAGGACGATCGACGTGCCGAACGATATCCAAGTCGTCTACCGATATTGGTCGGCTCATCTAGATATTATATAAACAATATTATTGGTGTGTCTATGGCCACCTTATGTATATTCCTGGTAACAAGGAAAAGATTATGTAGGCAGCATTCTGATGTTTCTTCTTTTGCAGGCTTACTAGACAATGTGTTAAATGGAGTCCCAAATCTGATAAATCAGTTGAGAGGTAAGCAGAGCGATAAATGCACAGATATTGGGTTTAGTAGTGGGGAGAAGGGATAGAAATCTGGCTAGAGACATCAAGGTATTATCTGTAAAAAGTGGAGTGCACTTCCAATATCAGATTTATAGTTATATTGTTATGTAGTTAAAAACATAATTTCCATTAATTTATATACACACACATACATACAGTATATAGAGGTACAAAAAAGGAAGAAACTGCACTCACGTGTCTTTCATGAAAAATTCAGTGGACTATTTCAAAGTTTTGGCTTCTAAACTCGAGCCGTCTGAATTTGCATTTCCTTGTTTTTACTGCAGCATTTAGTTGCTCTGTTGTTTAAAAATGTCATGGGTTTTGCATCCTTTTTAGGCATTGTTTTTTGATCAATGATGTGCAAATCAAACAAATCATTTTACAGAGCCAACAAACTATTTCAACACTAGTTCCCATTCAATTAATTTTATTGTTTCTTAATTTACTGTAGAATGTAGAATGTACTGTATACGCCTATGATATCAGTTCTCTTGTTTATTGCTTACATGTTAGTAATGGGCAGAAAAGCAAGATTTTTTCAGGTTTGCAGCTATAACTAATTTATACATTTCTGTGATGGAGACTCTTGTAGCTGGTGTCCCTTTGTCAATAAAAATTGACAGAAGACTGAAGGGACTGATCCTCAGAACAGGAATCATGTTATAAATGTTTCTGAAACACTGCACCTCTTATTCTTGCAGGTATTAAAGCACAATTGAAGACGTAAGTAACCATTTATAAGAGAAGTATCTGATTTAATTCGAGAGAAGTAAAATACTGTGGGTTGTTTTTTTTTTTTGCAGTCTGGAACAGACCTCAAATCAGCAGGCACAACAAGTGAGCATGATACAAAGTGAGTATATTAATGGTAGCTACCAAAAGCTTCTGTAGATAGGATTCTGAGTTTATCTTTTTCTTGCAGATAATGTAGGAGGTCTGTTGGAGGCAGTGGAAACAGTGGCAACACAACTGAATGGTAAGATTAAAGCATAGAGATCGAGTTCAGTAGCAGGGAGAAAGGGAGGAAGAGACTGGCTGATAAATTAGCTATAGGGTAGGTTTAGTGGAATGCAATGGTCCTAATTTAGGTGACACAACTTGTAAATGTGGGTGGATCTGAGATGTGCCTTAATTTGTTAATTTTCAATATTCAACTTTTAGGAGGCATGGGAGTGGCATAAGCAAGGCAGCATATGTGAAGAAAAGTTAGGTTTCTAGAATGCACACACATGTATATATGTGATGGGCGAATTTATTCGCCAGGCACGAATCTCGTGTCAAAAAAACAGACGCTGGTGTCAAAACAAGACGCCAGCGCCATTTCGCCAATTTTTTGCCGTTTTGTGAATTTCGCGGGAAATTCGCAAATTTTTCGGCGAAGCGATATGCCTCAAATGCGCCCATCACTATATATGACTGTGAGAATTTAATCTAATGTTAGCCTTAGCAATAACTTGTCGAAGTAGAAAGAGTTTTGAAGAGAGAAGAAATGGTAACAGTGTGTAACAAAAGTAACATCAACTTACAGAGACCAAAACATGGTCCTGTTCTTTACAGCAATGTATTAGACATCCACTTTTCCAGTAGTCCATATAAATGTTTGTAGCAGCCTTGGTTTTTCTCCAGGGTCTTTCCACACTCCCATTGATTCAGAGAACTACCTCAAAGTCTCTTAAGGTGTCCATACACTATAAGATCCGCTTGTTTGGCAAGGTCGCCAAACGAGCAGATCTTAACCTGAGATGCCCACTAAAGGCTGGGCGATATTGGGTGAATCCGAACGTTCGGCCCGGAGGCTGAGCGATCGGATTGCAATGCTGCGAATGGCTGCCAATGGGTCGCAGGGCCGCATCAACTAGCCGATGCGGTCCTGAATCAATGAAAAAAATCTAACTTGACCGATCTATATCTGCACGATTTTTGGTCTGATATCGATCGGAAGGACCCGTCGGGAGCCCCACATGGGCAGATAAGCTGCTGAATCGGTCTAAAGGAACAATATCGGCAGCTTTAATCTGACCGTGTATTGCCACCTTTATTCTTCCAGATGTCCTAATTCCACCTGGGCAAAGCTCCCCTCCCAAAAGTGGTGATAGCATGCACCCCACCTGCATTTATGATATCATATGCTGATTCCAAAGCTTCTAGTATTCTCCTCATATGCTGGGAGCATATTCTTTCATATATGTACTTTCCCTCTAGTGTTATCTCAGCCACTATGCCACAATTACAAAATGGGAAATCTTCCCAATCTCAGACTAGGAATATATGGGAAATATCTAGAAAAATGCTAGAAAAAGATTAGGTACTTGTGTTCTTTTATCAAACCCCTTACAAGCTTTACAAATACTTCCAGGATCATTTGTGTATATGCTTCCAGCATCATTTGTGGTATGCAAAGTATCATGACAAGACCTTTTGGTCCTGTTCCAACACATTCAATATCTCTGGGATGCTATTTGTGTTCTTTCAACTGGACGTTGCCCGTTGCCAGTCCCCAGCACACTTAGCCATCTTCTTCAAGTTACCCAGTTACCCACATATGGAAGCCTGTAGTCTTTTACTTTTGGCCTCAGATATTTTCAAATCACCTGCTTGTTTGCTGTGAATTATTGAAGTTTTATATACATTTCCACTGATCTCCAATCATCGCTGTTAGTTAATTTCTGATACAGAAAAACAGATCTATGTATTTGATATGAGAGCTTTTATATAAATATACAGTATGCTGCAGAGTGTTAACCTTTTTCATTTTCTCTATTTCAGACTTTAAAAATGGTGTACAGTCTCAAGGTTGGTGACTTACGGGGGAATGTAATGAAAGTCGGTAACGGAAAAACTATTCGCAATGTGAAAAGTTATGCCTTTGCGTGAACAAATTTTGCTTTGTGCGAATTGAATATCGTTTTTGCAAACATGGAAACTGATTACAGAGGAAGAGCGTTTGCGAATTTTAACGTTTGCACCAATTCGCAGTAAATTTAATAAAACTTCTTACGGAAAAAGTCATTATGTTTGCTCCAAAAGACTAGGACACCTTCACTCACTTCTTAATAGTGCGCAATGCAAAAACAGTTTAAGGAACAATATTACATTGCAAGATGTGGATTTTTATTCTTATTGGTGCGAATTGTTTTTCTCTTTGCGACTTTAATTACTTTTCCCCCAAAGTCTTTTATTTATTAACAACAAGGCTTTTCCCCAGGATAATGCACTGTAGTAAATATAATCACTTTTTGATTTTCTCTGTTTCAGACAATAGTGGTGAACAGTCTCAAGGTTAGTCGATTAGGCTTTTATTTCTTAACAACAAAGGCTTTTCCCCAGTATAATTCACTGTAGTAAATATAATAATTTTTTGTTACACTCGGGACCAGGTAAGTATGGATGTCCAAGCAGGAATGTGGGGGGGATAGCCAGTGGACACTGGCCCTTGTCTCGCTACCTTTAGTGTTTACACTTCTTCTGCTTAAAACCTCTGCAAGGCTTTTATTTATTAGCAGCAAAAATGTACTACTGTAATAATTATATACTGGGACCAGGTTCCAACAAAGAATGTCTATAATCACCATCACATAAATATTTTCTCTTTTTTTAACGCTCCCGTGATTTTCATTAATACTTAATTACTCTTTCTTCATTTTGCCCTCCATTACTTCCTTGTCCTCTCCTTTTATTATCTGTCTTTCGTCCTTATTTGTTTCCTCTCATCCATTCCATTTTACCTTTTATTCTCCCTCCCTAATTAGTATAGTAACAATCTCAACAGTGGAGTAACCAGGAGACTACATAAGGCTCTGTGTCCCCGTTGTTATACTCTGATAGCGACATTGTATGTTGCTTGCATAAATCTAACCAGATAAAGCCACCTCTTTGATGTGATACAATTGCAAAAGACTTACTTTTCTAATAATTATGATTTGTTTTTCTTTAGGCTCTCCAACATCAAATCCTGATAACTCATATGTCGATCCTGCACTTGTCATTCAATATGGTCGTCAACTAATGGACATGGCCAATGCAATGGGCAACATAAGAGAGAAAATAGTTATATAAGGCGCCTTTCAATATCCAACATTACAGCCATGAAGAGTTAAAGACTGTCACAAGTTCCCCTGGATTAACTAGCAGTTAAGCAGGTTATATGGTGATAAAGGGCTGGAGTTGGTCGACATGTGTCTTTTTTTGTAATAATCTAAGATGATGTAAACAGAAAAATATATCAATAAAATAAAAGGGAATAAAGATACACATGCTGAAATCAGTTGTGCTTCACTGCAACTTAGATTATGAGGGTAGACTGTCAAGGTTGGGGATGTTTTCTCTGGAAAAAAGGTGCTTCCGAGGGGACATGATTACACTTTACAAGTACATTAGAGGACATTATAGACAAATAGCAGGGGACCTTTTACCTATAAAGTGGATCACTGTACCAGAGGCCTCCCCTTTAGACTAGAAGAAAAGAACTTTCATTTGAAGCAACGTAGGGGGTTCTTCACAGTCAGGACAGTGAGGTTGTGGAATGCACTGCCGGGTGATGATGTGATGCTGATTCAGTTAATGCCTTTAAGAATGGCTTGGATGATTTTTTGGACAGACATAATATCAAAGGCTATTGTGATATAGTTAGTATAGATATGGGTACATATAATTTATGTGAAAGTAGAGAGGGGTGTGTGTATGGATGCTGGGTTTTCATTTGGAGGGGTTGAACTTGATGGACTTTGTCTTTTTTCAACCCAATTTAACTATGTAACTATGTAACTGACCTCCATCACAAGCTCATCCCATGTTTCCCCTCCAAACCACACAACATGTTCTTCTGCAGATCTCACATACGTTGTGCTGTAAACACCATTGGAAATTAGGGCACAAGTAAGGGAGGGGTAAACGGTAGACCTCCTGCTTGTGCTTCTACTCTCTGATAGCTGTAGTGTAGCAATAGCTGGAGGGCTGCAATCCAAAACCCAACGATTCCACATAAGAAAAAAAAGAATCGGAATATTTGTGCACATGTGGGGGGGTTTAAGAAGCTGCTTTATATTTCACAAAGTGCAGGGCAGGGTACACAGTGCAGAAAGAAGAGCACAAACCTCCTTGTTTTTTGAACAGTCACACCCTTTCCAGGGCCGGATTTATATCACTGGTTCCCCTAGGCCCACTGCCGCTCCTCGCCCCTTTCCCCTCCCCTTTATTCGTGCAAATTTTCATGGAGATTGTATCTCCTGCGCATCCCCAGTGTTTTTGAACCAATGTGGGTGTGGTTGGGCAGCATGCCGCCCCTCTAAATTTCTGCCACCCTAGGCCCGGCCTAGGTAGCCTTTCCTCAAATCCTGACCCTTTCCTGCACAGGTCCAGATTTAAAATGGAGCAAAAGACCTGCCTGCCTTTGGAAGTACTCTATTAAGTAGGTGAAAGAATTCTATAGAGAAGGACTTTGCTTTGATTGGATGGACCTAAATGGCTTTTGAAATTTCTTTTTAAAACCTCAGTGAAGAAAGGTAACAAGGAAGTCTGGTAACCCCATATTTACAAGAACCCTCTCAACTCCATTCCTGACTCAGTGGTTTGGGAAGAGCAGACAGAAGATCTCTGGTTCAAATACCAGCATAGCCTAACATTGTCCCTTTTACTTCCATGGAAACAAGGGCTGGTACAATGACTTTCTAAGAGGAATAAATTGCAGAGGGCTCTGGAAGGCAAGGGGCAAATGGTGGCCTGCAGTCCTGACCAATGGACGTAACTATGCAAATTCACTAAGATGTGGATTTTACTGAACGTTACCTCTTGCGCCAGACTTGCCTTCGCCAGCTCAGACCAGGCGAAGTGCAATAGAGTAGATAGGACTTCCTCAAAATTTAGTTGAAAATGTTTCTACGTCCCAAAAATGCTTGTGTCTTTTACTTTTTACAGGGTGATAGGCTGAAAAAGATTGTACATTTTATTTTTGGGTTCCCTCTTTCCCCCCCTACATTTCCTAACATATGGCACATTAACTATACACTGGGCTCATGTGTAGGGTAATATAACAACTTTATTTTCTTTTATTAAGGTTCCCTGGCCTTGTGTAGTGTAATGTAGTACTGCAACATTTACGTCCATTGTACTTTAATTTCACGCCATATGCTAATTAGGCATTGCTAGCGTAACTTCGAACTGCTTATCGTATTATAAGTAGCGCAAATTCGCAAGCGTTCAGAACCCTGGACACAACTTTGGATTTTCGTGAATTAGAAGTGTTTCGATGTCAGCGAAGCCGTCGCTGGTGCAATTTCAGAGGTAAGTAAATTTGCCCTATATAATCAGCCATTACAAGATCACCCAATAGTGCATTCGACAACCTCACTGTCCTCATGAAGAAACGCCTACACTGCTTCAAATGCAAGTCCTGTTTCTCTAATCCAGTGATCCCCAACCAATGGCTTGTGAGCAACATGTTGCTCACCAACAGTTAACTCCCCAGTGGCCCTTAAAGCAGGTGCTTATTTTTGAATTCCTGGCTTGAAGGCAAGTTTTGGTTGAAAAAATACCAGGTGTACTGCCAAAAAAAGTCTACTGTAGAGAGTCAGTCTACATAGGGCTAACAAATAGCCAATCACAGCATTTATTTTGTGCCACAAGCTTGCATTGCTCCTCAACCCTTTTTACATCTGAATGTTGCTCATGGGTGCAAAAGGTTGGGGACCCCTGATTTAAAGGGGTGGCATTTCTTCTTTCCTATGTAAAAAAATCTCCCTGTCATTTCTGATCATTTTTGTTTATAACTTAATTTGAAAACATTCAGACAATGAAGAAGAGGAACAAGTTAAAGATGGCATGTGTTTCACAACTTTAGGCATGGAGATGTACATTGCTGATCTAGAATATTTGCCAAACTTTTTGGTCCATGAGGTGCTCTTGGAAGTCATTATAAAGAGCAAGCCAACTATTTCAACACTAGTTCCCATTCAATTTATTTATTATTTCTTAATTTCATTGTACTGCAGAATGTATATTTTGATATTGGTTCTCTTAATTTATTTTTTTTTTTTTGCTTATATTACTAAAATTTGTAGTGTGCAGAAAATCAGGCGTAAAAGGGTAAAGGGTATTCTGGCTTTCATTAAACCTAACCAATCTATACATGTCTGTGATGGGGACACGTGTAGCTGGTGTCCCTTGACACATCAACTCTCTCAATTGGTCCACTAAAAAATCTGAAACATGCTCCAATTTTCTTAGGTTTCCCCAGTACATCCTCCACGCATGGCCCAAGGCAAGGTGTTCTAGATCTACATTAAATTAAACATTTAGGGGTGATATACCTCGACTTAAATATTTAGGGATGAACTGGTGTGCATAACCATCTCATATTTCATTCAAACTACAGAGGGGTTTGGTTTCTAGAATGTATACACATGTTTAATGGGGAAAAATGACTTCCCAACAGGGCTGTGGAGTCAGTATTTAAATCCTTTAACTCCGACTGCTCAGTTAATGGTACCTCTGACTCCGACTCCTCTGTTTTTAAAGGAACAATAACACCAAAAACCAAAAGTGTATCAAAGTAATTAAAATATAAAGTACTGTTGCTCTGCACTGGTAAAAGCTGTGTGTTTGCTTCATACTACTGACTACTATAGTTTATATAAAAAAAGCTGCTGTGTAGCTATGGGGGCGGTCATTCAAGCTGGGAAAAAAGGAGAACAGGCACAGATTACATAGCTGTTTACAGATAAAACAACATTGTATTGGACGTGTGATTTGTAACCTGTGCATTTTCTTCTTTTTTGATACTGGCCCCAGAAGTACACACACACACATTATATACTGTACAGTGCTGCCAGCTCTCCAGTAATGGGCCACCAGTTATTATAATCCCCCTGCACCAGCAATCCAGGCAATGCTAGCTACTGAAGAAAGATGGAGCAAACGCCCACAATTATATCACTCATTAAACATGTAAATATAATTTCTATGTCAAGTAGTATTATTGCCCAAGGCACTTCAACTTTGCCTGGCACCTTGCTCTGTTGCAACCAAACCATTCATCCCAGCTCACTTACCCCATGTTGCACCCTAGACACATGTTTCTGTTGCCTAACCTTAGTTTACACCCTGTCAAGTATTTGTAGGAGGTGTTGTATGTGTGCAGTGTTGTTTATTAGTGATGGTTGAATAAATTCGCCTGGCATGAATTTGCGGCGAATTTCTATGTTTTGCCGCTGGTGAATAAATAAATAAAGCCCTGCGAAAATTCGGCTTCAAAAAATTTTGGACGCGCATCCAGAAAATTCGCTCACATCAAAATCGTTGTGCGGCAACACTATTCGGGTGCCCAATGACTTTAACACCGGCGTCATTTTTCGTGTTTCATGAATTTTTCAAAACGGGAGAAATTCGCCCATCACTATCGCTTACCTCATTACTTGTAAAAAATGTTCCAAGCAATATGTCGGCCAAACTAGTCGTACTTTAAAGAAGAGAATCAGGAAACATATACTTAGCATAAAGAATGGAAATAGTTCAACCACTGTAGCTAGACATTTTGCGGATTGTACAAACAGGTCTTTTAACTTTTTTTCAGTAATTGCCATAGAAAAGGTCTCTTCACATATTAGAAGAGGACATACATTTGGATAAACTTCTTAAACGAGAAGTCAAATGGATCTTTTTTCTATGAACTAGACAATGATTGGGAATGAATTTAGACTTTAATGTGTCCTGTTAAAATATTTATAACACAATATGTATAACAAAAATATGTATAACACAAAGTTTTATCACCCTAATTTATATACAAGTCGTATACAACTATTTAAATATAAGAATATCTCTATTATGTAATTTTTAAGCTTTTAGAGTTCTTCTATGTGTAACCTTGTATCTTTTGCCAGCCTTATTTCATTTGTATCAACCTTTCTGATTGGTTGTCCTAAACACGTTTTTGATTGGCTTGTTTTCATTTGAATACCAGTGTATGTACAGAAGATCTTTAGCCTATGACTAAGTGCCCACACAGCACGAAACGCATAAGGATACTTTTTGAGATTTTTTTGTTAAATAAATTACTTTTTAACTGCATCAAGTATTGGAGTGAAATCCGGTTTGTGCCAGCCCACTACTAAACATAAGTATGTGTACATAAGTAAATTTGGGAGGGTTAAGGTTTTGTCCACTTTTACTTTAATCAGTCACACACGAGTTTATTCAAGCAAGGGCTGGGTCTGTTTCAGAGGCAGGAGGGGAACTGTTGTCTCTTTTATATCCACCGCAACAAGAGCACTGGTCCAATGACCCTCTAAGGGGAATAAATTGCGGAGGGCTCTGACAAGGGGTAAATGAAGTCCTAACCAGTATCCATGAACTGTGGACATTGGTCACTTTGGAAAACATAATGTACCAATAGTTACATAGTTAAATTGGGTTGAAAAAAGACAAAGTCCATCAAGTTCAACCCCTCCAAATGAAAACCCAGCATCCATACATACACCCCTCTACTTTTAATTAAATTCTATATACCCATACTAACTATAGAGCTTAGTATCACAATAGCCTTTGATATTATGTCTGTCCAAAAAAACATCCAAGCCATTCTTAAAGGCATTAACTGAATCAGCCATCACAACATCACCCGGCAGTGCATTCCACAACCTCACTGTCCTGACTGTGAAGAACCCCCTACGTTGCTTCAAATGAAAGTTCTTTTCTTCTAGTCTAAACGGGTGGCCTCTGGTACGGTGATCCACTTTATGGGTAAAAAGGTCCCCTGCCATTTGTCTATAATGTCCTCTAATGTACTTGTAAAGTGTAATCATGTCCCCTCGCAAGCGCCTTTTTTCCAGAGAAAACAACCCCAACCTTGACAGTCTACCCTCATAATTTAAGTACTCCGTCCCTCTAACCAATTTAGTTGCACGTCTCTGCACTCTCTCCAGCTCATTTATATCCCTCTTAAGGACTGGATTCCAAAACTGCACTGCATACTCCAGATGAGGCCTTACCAGGGACCTATAAAGAGGCATAATTATGTTTTCATCCCTTGAGTTAATGCCCTTTTTTATGCAAGACAGAACTTTATTTGCTTTAGTAGCCACAGAATGACACTGCCCAGAATTAGACAACGTGTTATCTACAAAGACCCCTAGATCCTTCTCATTTAAGGAAACTCCCAATACACTGCCATTTAGTGTATAACTTGCATTTATATTATTTTTGCCAAAGTGCATAACCTTGCATTTATCAACATTGAACCTCATTTTCCAGTTTTCTGCCCAGTTTTCCAGTTTAGACAAATCACTCTGCAAAGTGGCAGCATCCTGCATGGAACCTATAGTTCTGCACAATTTAGTATCATCTGCAAAAATAGAAACAGTACTTTCAATGCCCACCTCCAGGTCATTAATAAACAAGTTGAAAAGCAAGGGACCTAGTACAGAGCCCTGCGGTACTCCACTAACAACATTGGTCCAATTAGAAAAAGTTCCATTTACCACCACTCTTTGTAGTCTATCTTTTAGCCAGTTCTCTATCCAGGTACAAATACTATGTTCCAGGCCAACATTCCTTAATTTAACCAGTAACCTTTTGTGTGGCACTGTATCAAATGCTTTAGCAAAATCTAAGTAAATCACATCCACTGCCATCCCAGAATCGAGGTGTCTACTTACATTCTCATAAAAAGAAATTAAGTTAGTCTGGCAAGATCTATTACGCATAAAACCATGCTGGCACAAACTCATAGTATTATGATTTGCTATGAAGTCCAGTATCTTATCCTTTATTAACCCTTCGAAAAGCTTTCCTACCACTGACGTCAGACTAACTGGCCTATAGTTTTGAGGCTGAGAACGGGATCCTTTTTTGAATAGAGGCACCACATTAGCAATTCGCCAGTCTCTCGGCACTATGCCAGATCTCAATGAATCCTGAAAAATTAAGTAAAGAGGTTTGGCAATCACAGAGCTAAGCTCGCTAATTACCCTGGGATGAATACCATCTGGCCCTGGACCTTTGTTAATCTTAACATGTTCTAGTCTCTTTTGAACTTCTTCATGTGTGAACCATGCATCATTAGTTGTATTACTAGAATTGGGACTGTTAAGAAGGAAACCTTCTAGACCATATTAGCTAGTATATAGTGCATTGGCAGATGAGAAAGTACTTCCTACTGTTACAATAGAAAGGGGGGAAACCATGTATGGTCCCAGTAGCTCATATGTAAAACCCTGCTTCATGAAAATAAACAGTTGTCATTATAATATACTTTTTTAGTAGGATGTGCCATTGGGTAATCATAACTAGAAAACTGCCATTTTAAAAAATAAGGGCTGCCCCCTGGGTTCGTATGATTCACGGTGCACACAAACATAAACAAAAACTATACTTTTTGGGGCACATGAGCCAATTAACAGACAGAGTTGTGTCTTTTGCGTCCACACTTCTTCCTGTTACAGTTAGAGTTGTAGGATTTCTGGTCAGGTGATCTCTGAGACATCACACAGACAATTATGAAATAGTGGTTCAAGGCAAGAGATATAAAAAGGCAATATTTACTTGAATATATATATTCCATTTTGGTAAGATTCTTTAATATGCCACTATGATATAAACTATCTGTTGCTTAAGTATTAAATGTAGGGGTAAAGTTTTCCTTTAAAGGAATCAGCTGGCATGACATTTTACAGTCCTACCAGCCTCATGCTGCAGTGCCGATTTGCTGAGGGTGCTGTTATGTTGCTACCTTTCTGGAAAAAATACAAAGTCCGTATATTTGCAATGTTATTTGTGATCATGTATCATTTATACCAACGGGTAAAATACCGACTAGGTGACAACCCAAGTGACATAATTTAAGGTTACTAGATTTTTAAAGTGAATTTCCAGGGACAGCTATAAAAAAAAGTTAAACTTACAAATTGGTATTTAGACCATGGCTGTTTTTTGAGGTCACATTTTATATTTAATGAAGAACAAGGATTAAATATGTTAACCTGTCAAAATTTGCTGCTGCTACATTACTTTTGCTGTCACCATATAACAGCTCCCTTAAAGCAGATGAGCTTAACAATGGGGACATGCTTGAGCCAAGAGTTGCATAGGAAGAGGACTTTTCCCCTGGAACATGGGACATGTCTACCTGAAATGGGGACTGATGGGAACCATACTATAATGTACTTAGTGCACAAGATGGCAATTTTTAGTTCCATGTTGTTAAGAACATTGGAACCCTGCCAAAATTTAAGATAATCTCATTCACACTCCAACTTTCTATTATTTAACTCCTAAATCCAGGACAGTTTGTGAGAATTTGTGGCCAACTCCCCAAATATCAATACCGGTAGTTCCATTGCTTCTGGGCTGGGCACTTCTGAATTCAATTATACAATATGCTTAATAATCAATTTTCAATAACAGAATCAAGAGTTTTTTTTTAACAGAAAGGGAGTGGCATTATTGTTGAGTTGGCCAACTCCCTGGCTGTATCTCATATATATACATCTGAGTTAGATGTTCTGGCAGACAGCAACCCAACGGCAAGATGAGGGCTCCTAACTGTTTCATTCTATACTCCATCATTATCACTGTCCTGAGCTCTAGATTAGTCATGGGAAGACCAATGGGTAAGTACTACAACAGCATGTTAGGCATGTTAGGCAACATCTATCTGCACTGGGCAAATACATTCTTTTATGGTGGAGGAATGGGTCCAACTGAACCCAACCATACTTCCTTTTACAGCCTCTTTTTCTCAAAATCACTATAGAAATATTTAAATTACAGGGGACCAAGGGGACATTTTTAACTGTCTTACAAGAACTGTACCTCTTTCTCTTGATAGGAGCTGGACCTGTTTTTAATAGGTAACAATTTATGAGATAAGTATTTGACAGTCATCTTTTAGCAGACAGGGGGAATAAAACATTTTGTGTTTCTGCAGTCAGCCACAGAACTCAAATCTGCAGGGAGCACAAATGAACTACAAGTTACAAAGTGAGTATATTCCTGGTAACAAGGGAAGCATCTGTAGGCAGCATTGTGACTTTGTCTTCTTTTGCAGGCCTACTAGAAAGTGTGTTGAAGGGAGTTCCAATGCTGATATATCAGTTGAGAGGTAAGCAGCAAGATAAATATACAGATATTGGGTTTAGAAGTGGGGAGAAAGAGAAGAAGAGAAGTCTGATTGAAATATTAAGGGGCCGATTCACTAACTTTGAGTGAAGGATTCGAAGGTAAAAAACTTTGAATTTTGAAGTTTTTTTTGGGCTACTTCGACCATCGAATGGGCTACTTCGACATTCGACTACGACTTCGAATCGTGGATTCGAACTAAAAATCGTTCGACTATTCGACCATTCGATAGTCGAAGTACTGTCTCTTTAAAAAAAACTTCGACCCCCTAGTTCGCCATCTAAAAGCTACCGAAGTCAATTTTAGCCTATGGGGAAGGTCCCCATAGGCTTGGCTAACTTTTTTTGATCAAAGGATATTCCTTGGATCATTGGATTAAAATCCTTCGAATCGTTCGATTCATAGGATTTTATCGTTCGATCTAAGGAATCATCCTTCGATTGTTCGATCGAACTATCTACGCTAAATCCTTCAACTTCGAATATCGAGGGTTAATTAACACTAAACCCTTAGTGAATCGGCCCCCTAGGTATAGTTCAGTGGAGTACATACCTATGCTCTAATACTATCAATATCAGATTCATGGATATGTGTTCATTTGAATTAATTTCACATACATACATACATACATACATACATACAGACACACACACAAATTGTGGAAGGCATTCCACAACCTCACTGCCCTCACCTTGAAGAACAACCATTAATGCTTCCAATAAAAGTTCACTTCCTCAAGTCTAAAGGGGTGACCTCTGCTTCTTTCTTCTTTTGTATGTGAAAAAAAAGATCCCCCTGCCATATTTTAACCAGTTTCATTTACATTTACAAAAATTACTGAATATTTTTGTTTTTACTGTCGCATTTAGTTGCGCTGTTGGTTAAAGATATCATGTGTTTCACGCCTTCTTTAGGGATGAAGGTGTATATTGCTGATCTAGAACGTTTTTCAACTTTTTTGGTCAATGAGGTGCTTTTGGAAGTCAATATACAGAGCCAACCAACTATTTCAGCACTGGTTCCCATTCAATTAATTTCTCATGTCTTCATTTTATTGTACTGCAAAATGTATACTGTGATGTGGGTTCTCTTGTTTATTGCTAATGTTGCTAAAGTTAGTAAAGTGCAGAAAAGCAAGATTTCTTAGTGTTGCACTATATCTAACCAATCTATACATGTCCAGTGTCAGCCCACTAGGGCTGTAAAATCAGGGGCTGCACACACCTACAACGAGTCCCTGACCCCCCCCATCTACCAACTTCAGGGCCCCCTCGCCAAGCTCAGACCTCCTCCAGCCACTCCTGCCCCAACCAGCACATACCTTCTTTTCTTCCATTGGTCAAGATGAGGAGACGTCAAGGAGCGCAGATTGTCAGGCAGACGTGAACAGATCTGGGCCAGGGGCCCACTGGGGTTTTTCCCAGAGTCCCGCCAGCCCAGTACAGCCCTGTACATGTCTGTGATGGTACTCATGTAACTGGTGTCCCTTGGCCAGTGAAAATAACCAGGAGACTGATGGAACTGAACCACAGACATCAGAACTTGAATAATGTTATAAATGTGTCTTAAGCACTATACTTCTTTTTCTCGACAGGTGTTGAAGCCCAATTGAAGAAGTAAGTAACAATTTAAAAGAGAAGTACTTGATGTAATTCAAGAGAAATAAAACAATGTGTTTTTTTTTTCCAGTCTGCAACAGCGCTCATATGAGCAGGTACAACAAGTGACCATGATACAAAGTGAGTATATTCCCAGTAGCTACCAAAAGCTTCTTTAGACTCGATCGTGAGCTTGTCTTTTTTTTGTTGCAGACTTTGTAGGAGATTTTTTGACTACAGTGGAAACAGTGGCAACACAACTGAATGGTAAGCAGCAAGGTGGTTAAAGCATAGAGATCAAGTTCAGTAGCAGGGAGAAGGGGAAAAAGAGAAGACTGGCTAATGGAATCAGGGTAGGTTCTGTGGCATGTATACCATAGAATGGTTTTTATTCAGATGTTACGAGGCATATGAGTGGCATCGGCTACACAAGGCTGCATGAAAAATATGTTTGAACACAGACACAGCAACTCCCTTATTTGGCCCATTAATGAAAGAAAATTGAAATATACGGTATACCCCAATGTTCTTAGGTTTACCCAGTACATCCTCCAGGTATGCCCCAAAAAAAAAAGGATTCTAGATCTACGCCCACTTAAACATTAAAGGATCATGTGAGGGCTTGCCCCTGGTCAATTTAATTTGGTCAGCCTGTTATTGGTGCAGAAGCAATTCCCAGCCACTATCATCATAATGTTATTGGAAAATACATCATCCATTTGGTTGTTGCATTTACTTTAAACCCATAATTTGTGCCATATTGAAGCAAATTCTTTCTCTGTGTGTGCAAACAGGAGATCCCCAAGTTCAGGGAATAAAAATCAACTCAACAATATTGGTGTGCCAGGTAATTCAATTCACAATTTGCCAGAGAAAAAGAAAAATCCATACTGGCACCCCCACTCTAGTGATTTCTAGATACTTATCAAGAAAACAAAACATAGTACTATAAAATCTAACTTTTAATGACCTGAATTAAAAAGTCCAGTACACCAAACAGAAATCCCATAAGTTAAAAATCCTGTTCCGAGACACAAATCATATGTAAAGCAATTATTGCAGCAAGCCTTGGTAAAAAACTGAGCTATCTAGGGCAATGTAGAGTCAGAGGGGCTCAGCTTCACCTCTATCACTGCTTCACCACCAGGGTCGGACTGGGGGGCCTGGGGGCCCACCAAGGCTTCTGTCTCAGGGCCCCCCTCTACCCCCCCTCCTTATGTGCATATGCACACGCACTGTGTTTTTGCCGTGACCAGACCAGAAGAAGGTGGGTCGTGGCAGGCGGAAGACGTGCAGGATACGGATCTGGTCTGGTAGGGCCCACAAGAGTCTGGGCTCACCGGGTTTTTTCCCAGTGTTCCCTGCTCACTACGGGAAAATGAAGCAAGACACCAGTGCAACACTATTGTCCCCTGGTGTCCTTCTAGCCCTCAAATGTATCACTAGCTCTATATTGTTTGTATCACTGTATTGTATTGCTCACACTTGCGTAACATCCACCATCGCTAAGTACCATTTGGGTACTACTTGGGCAGTCACTTAGGGGCTTATTTATTAAACTTCAAAATTTTCTGGGTGAGTTTTAAAGGGAAAACTCACATTTTTGAGATTTATTATACTCAGAAGCTGCTAAAAAATCCAAATCTGAAAATACTCCAGCTAAAACCTGTTGAAGTCATGTAGAAGTCATTGGCAGATGTCCCTCTTACTATTTAAAGGTGTTTCTTGCCATTGTGATCTGCCCTGGTTTTCATCAATAATCCAAAAAATCAAGGTTATCGGGCGACAATTCGGAATAGTCGTACTATTCGATCGTCAAATTAGAAAAAGTCGAATTGCTGCACTGACTTTTCCCAACCAGAATTTTTGATAAATGAAGGCAATTCGTGGATGGGTCGAATTTTATTCTATTAAAAAATGAGAAACATTCGAGTTTTAGTAAAGACCCCCCCTTAGACTTAAAACTAGTCCCCCCACCCTCATAGGGAAACGTCTTGCAAATTATTGAGGTTTTATCTTCATTTCCACTCTACTGGGTGTGCTGCCAAACAATGCCTCCTTTAGATCCATATCAAATCCAATCCAACACTTTTTACAGTTGATTGTGGCTCACCAGTAAAACAATGTTAGGGACCCCTGCTGTATTTGATATAAAATATTTTAAATAAACATACAGTACACTGTACAGAATTAATAATTATGATTATTTGTTTTAGGCATTAGAAATGGTGAACTTACAAATTTTCCAGGTAAGCCTCTTGGACTTTTATATTTTGACAACAAAGGTGGTTATGCAATAAAAGGCACTACATTTGCCCAGGAGCAGTTACCCATAGCAACCAATCAGCAGGTAGCTTTTACTGGTTAACTGTTTAGAAGCAAACATCTTATTGGTTGCTTTTAATTACATATGGTGGAAAGATATTTCCCTGGCATAATACACTGAATTAAATATAACTTTTTGTTATATTTGGGGCCAGGTAACTATGGATGCCCAAGAAGGAACATGGGAACACAGATGGGGAGGGATAACGGGTTGTTGCTGGGACCCCTCTCACTCTCGCTCCATTTAGTGCTCTTGCACTTTTGCCTTGGGTCTCATAAATAACCTCTGCAATCTTTTACCAAAAATATAAATTCAAATGTTAACCATTGTATTTCCTCCTCTTTAGCAATTCCAAATTTTAATCACAATCCAAATGAGGAACCTGCAAAACCTATTCAGTCTGCAGGTAGGATTTTATTTATTAGCAGCAAAGATTTACTACTGTGGTTATTATATACTTGGACCAGGTTCCCACAAAGAACATCTACAATCACCATCACATTAAATAATTTCTCTTTTTTAACTTTTGCGGTGATTTTCAATCACGTTTTAACTCTTCCTTAATTTTATCCTGCCTTGTAATCTATTTCTTTAATTTTCTGTCTTTCCTCCATATTTGTTTCCTCTCCCCCATTCCATTTGACTTTTAATTATCCCTCCATCAGAACAGTAACTGTCTCAGCAGTGGAGTAACTAGGGGACCATGTAAGGCTCTGTGTCCCTACTGTTATACCGTGACAGCATTATTTTATTTTATTTGCATAAAATTAACCGGATAAAGCCCCTTCTTTGATGTTAGACAATTGCAAAACACTTACTTTCATGATAATTAGAATTTCTTTTTCTTTAGGCTCTCCACCAATAATTCCTCGTGAATCAGTTTTTGATGCCAACGAAAATTATGATGTTGTAAGAGAAAAAAAACGTCAAGCAATGGAGGTGGCCACTGCAATAGGTGTCATAAGAGAATCCCTTCCTTTAGACAGATAAGGTGCCTTTCAGCCTCCAATAAAAGTGAACGTAACAGTCATTCAGAAGCAGCCGCAAGTCACTAGAGGGGAATTGGGTAATTGTACAAATGACTCTGTGGACAGAATGAGTGGGCAACGTTTAGTCTGTAGGATAATGCCATTTGTGACAAATAAAAAGTGTTGTATCTACAGTGTGAGCGTTTTCTCTTGTCACACTTGAACATGATGGAGGATGTTGGAATGTTAGCCAGAGACACTTCTAGGATTTCTGTTTTCTGAGGCAGTAGATCTGATGCCTCCTCCACCCCACACCAGCACACTTACCTCTCCTGCACTCAGAATGGGGTGGTGGAGTGGGATCACACTTCCCAACACAAACAAAAAAAAAGAAAAATCTGTCCTTGAAGTTTCCAGGGGTTACTTTCTTTATAATGTGTCCCAGGGGTCAAAGGCGCAAATTCACTAAGCGCCGAAGCGCCGAACGCTAGCGTCAATTCGCTAGCGTTTGGCATTTTCGGTACTTCGCAAATTCACTAACGAACGCTGGCGTAAATTCGCTAGTGTTACTTCGTACACTTACGCCAGGCGATGTAACTACGCAAATTCACTAACTTGCGCAGTGTACTGAACGCTACCTTTTACGCTAGACTTCCTTCGCCACCTCAGACCTGGCGAAGCGCAATAGAGTAGATAGGGATTGTTTCAAAAAAAGTCAAATTTTTTTCTAAGTCCCAAAAAACGCTGGCGTGTTTTCTACATGATGGGTGATAGGCTGAAAAAGATCGAATTTTTTTTTGGGGCTCCCCTTCCTCCCCCCTACATTTCCTGACTCATGGCAACTTACCTAGACAGTGGGCACATGTGTAGGGCAAAATAAAATTTTTATTTGCTGATTTGAAGGTTTTCTAGGCATTTGTAGTGCTGTTACGTGTTCCTCCATTGAAATTTGAATTTGGCGCTGTATGCAAATGAACCATGGCTAGCGAAACTTTGCTTCGCTTGGCGAATTAACGCTAGCGCAACTTCGCAAACTTACGCTACCCCTGTGCGCAACTTCGGATTTTAGTGAATTTGCAGAGCGCTGGCGAAAATACGCCTGGCGAAGTGCGGCGAAGTTGCGCCTGGCGCAACTTCGCATCTTAGTGAATTTGCCCCTGTAACCTGTCAAATAAACCCCTGGTTGTAGAGGGCCCAACATTGGGCATATTTGATGCTTGTATCAAATGCATCTGATAATCAATTATATATATATATATATATATAGATATATATTTTGGGGCACATGGGTGTCCATTAGGAACTGAGCCAGGTAGGGGTCAAAGGTGACATGCCCACATGACCACTTGTGCTGATAGAGAGGCAAATAATATGGCTGCTTGTTTCTGTATTTTTGCACTTCACACCACACCCTGTAAATGATCTCTCAGAATATCAGAAAGTTCAATTGCTATGCATGGGTTATTGGAGCAAATTTAAACGTAAGTGATGAAAAGTATATAATGATGGGACATGGAGTCCTTTGTAAAGCATTAACAATAATTTAAGTTACTTTTCAAGCTGTTCAGAGATGGAATTTATGATTTGCTCAAAAATGTTGAAAAATACAGTATATTGAAGAATGCACACTTATATGGTAAGCAACAATTTTTTTATTTATTTTATTAAATATATAATATAAATGTATAAAAAAACAAACGATTTACATGAATTCTGTTTTGTGGTACAATACTGTATATCAGATAAAGCAACGGGGTTGAAGGGGAGTGGGAGGGGGAGTAGGAAGGGAATAGTGGAGTTTGATTTGCCCGAAGCTTTATTCCCACTTAAACAGACAGTGAGGGGAGGATAGGGACAAGGAGAGGGTTCTCAGTCCACTTCTTCCTCAAGGCTGTTGCGGATGTTGTAGTCGCGCAGCAGACTGTGAATAAGCCTGCGGCAGTCCTGGATGCTTGTCCTCTCTTTCCATAGAATGAGGAGATTCCTAGAAAACCACAAAATGTCCTTAATAGAGTTCATAAGGCGCCAGGCTTCCTGAATTGCCCCTTCCATGCACTGAAACTGTCTGTACAACACCGCGTGGTGTGTAAGGAATGGCAAGCAACAAATACTACATACTGACATAATATATTCATTTGTATTGAAACACTCTTTTGAGATGAAATGTGTCTTTTGGTAGCACTCACTGCCAGGCAGACAGAGTATGTAGACAGCCAATGTCACCTCCAGTTTTCCATGGGAGAAATTATAATTAAATGAAAATACAGTTAGTCTATTTTTTGTCAAAAACATGATTATTCTTTGTCTATGAACATATATTTTAGATCTAAGGGGTTTATGAACTAGTAATAAATAATGGAAACCTAAATGTTTGGAAGCTGTAGAGGTTATTAACAGCATCCATCTTCGGTGATATTTCTGCAGCTTGCAGGGTAGGAATGACTGTATAGTCACAGGAGATTTGGCACAAAAACCAACCATTTACATTGACCTATATTTATTGGAGTCAACGTTGGGCTGAATTTTCCCATACTTTTACGGGGACACCTACCAGTTTTCCTTTCAACTCAGATACAGAGAAGTCATTAAATTAATTAGGACTTCCGGGGGGCGGTCCCAAGAGATGGCCGCATTTTAAGCAGAGCTCCTGCAGACTGCCGACATATTGATGTCTAAAGAGCAGCATCGCACTCAATTTCACCAAACAAACAGCGAGTGCCTCAGGATAAACAGAGGGGAGAAGTCCTCTTAGGAGTCGCAGCTCCCCCTCACCTTTTTTGCGTCCCCGAAGTCCACCCGCTGGGGTGATAACCTCGTGGACCCGGACCGGCCGCAACACAGAACTGTAGTGTTGGAGGAAGGCAGCTTACCTTTAACGTGTTGGCTGCAGTCACCGAACACTTTGCAGTCTTCAAACAGTGAGTCAGGTCGAGGGAAGGCGAGTACAGCGGGAGGGGCGCGTGATTCCCATATAGGCCTCTAGAGTGACAAGGCCACAAGGCGCGCACACTATCTCTTGCGCAGTTGCAAATAAGGAATTCGGGTTCTCTCTCCTGCGCTCCCCCCCCCACTTCCAAACTTTCAACAGGAGTCTGAACCAGATTTACAACATCCACCCTCTGGACTACAAATGTCATCAGCGGAAGCCCTAGTGCAGATTCTTGGTCCTTTATTGGATAGAAAATTGGCTTCCATAAAAGATTCCATCTCCGAGGTTCTTCAGGAAGTTACAAGCCATTCACAACGATTATCGGAAGCAGAAGACCGTATATCGTCTTTGGAAGATGAGGTGGGCAAAGTGCAAAGTGTCATTGATACACAACAGTAAGAAATTACCATCTTGGCGGAGAAACTTGAAGACCTTGAAAACCATTTTCAATTTGAGAATTGTTGGAATTCCAGAAACGGTTAAAGGCAAGGATCTGGAGGATCTACTAATGATTTGGCTCCCTGGAGCTCTCCACCTACCAGCATCACCTCCGCCTTTTCAGATTGAACGTTTCCATCGGATTGGCCCAACTCAAAAAGACAATACAACCCGACCACGACAAGTGATCTTCAGGATAGTAAACTTCGCTGACAAAATTGGAATCCTGGATGCATATCGGAAAACAAAGGACTTGCTATATGATGGTCACCAACTCGCTATTTTTCAGGATTATTCTGCTTCTGTTTCCGCAAAACGACGGGAATTTTCACCAATCTGTAAAGCTCTCTACACAGCGGGTTATAAATTCTCTCTACCCGGCAAAGTTGAAAATCCTTAGCAAAACCAACGATAAACCGCAATTCTTTGAGAATCCAACTGAAGCACGTATATATGTTGACACCTTACAAAATACACAGGAGGGTTGACTATGATTCTTTGGAAGAACTTCTGCTGCCTATCGGCATCTCTGGCGACTTTGGTTTCCTGCTGAGTTGCATTTTTGTTCTAGGTGTTTGATTCGGAGAGGAGCTGTACTACTCTGTGAACTTTGCTCCCGGTCCGGTATCATTTTACATCACAGTTTTGTTCATACTACGCCTTCTAGGAATAGGACTATGGTCTTAGTATCCTTTGGAAAATGTCGCTACTTGGGATGATAGCTGGCTATATATTGGGCCTTATGGACTGGACAGACAACGCTTTTTAGGACTACTCTGTGAACTTTGATCCTGGTCCAGTATCATTTTACATCGCAGCTTTGTTCATTCTACACCTTTTCGGAATAGGACTATGGTCTTAGTATCCTTTGGAAAATGACGCTACTATTCTCTATCTACAATTGGGACGATAGCTGGCTATATATTGGGCCTTATGGACTGGACAGACTACGTTTTGTAGGAAGTTTTCTCCTTTCTCCGTCTGCAGGACCGAACTTCATCTTGTGTTCCAAGGATTTTCTGTTTTGACCTGGCCAATTTTTCTTTTTCGGTTGGATTTTTCTGATCCGGATATTTCTTTCTCAGAATACTGTTTGTATAACAAAATTTTCCATACTATGTAACGTTATGTTTGCATGTTGGTCCTCCCTGCTTTAAACTTGATTTCATATATATCTGGAGTGACCTAGGGCGTGTTGTGACCGCACGGCTATGAGGCCGCCATATTATTACAAGTTGAATATTTTGTTTAATTGTTATTATTATGTTTTTTGTGTTTTCATTTGGAATGTGGAGATCATTGTGTTTTTCGGAGCAGGATACTTTCCCACACCTCTGCCTTACCCCGGTTCCTGGTCTGCTCGCTGGGACAGCCAGACTGGACCTCTTTCTATCTTTGAGATTCATGTTTTCCAAAAACAAGGCATAGGTTAAGTTAATATGCCCTTTAATCAAGAAGCTACTAACTCTAGGCAGGATGATGTCCTTGAGAATATTAAGGTAATTTCATGGAATGTTGGAGGTTTAAATACCCCTATAAAAAGATGTAAAATATTGGACCATCTTAGAGGTGACAAAGTCCATATAGCTTTTCTACAGGAAACACACTGGCGCAGACGTGACACAACCTCTTTAAAAGATAGATGGATAGGCTCTGTCACTACTGCCTCATACACTTCCAAATCTACATCCTACATTCTGCTCTGAACAGCACAGTGGGAAAAATCTTCAAAGACAAACTGGGCAGATATCTCATTATGGATGTGAATATATATGGGAATAATTATACTCTTGTTAATGTGTATGCTCCTAACACTGAAAATCTATCCTTTTTCGCAGATCTACTTCAACGGTTAGACTCCTGGGGGGCCTCAAATTTGATCATTGGTGGTGACATGAATACAGTGTGTGATCCCTACATGGATAAGTCAGGTACCTCATCCACACATCCTTTAAATAGAATCAAACCACTGAGTTCCCTATGCGAACATCTCCAGATACAAGATGCTTATAGATATCTATATCCAGACACCAGAGATTATACCTTCTTTTCTGCAGTTCATAATTCACATTCAAGGATAGATTACATTTTTGTGTCTACCCATCTTTTAGCCTCAATAGAAGGTGTTAGTATTGGTAACATAGATACTTCGGATCATGCCCCCATGAGACTTACCTTACGTCTGTCGGTACCCCAACCTTACTCGCACAATTGGAGATTCCTGACTTACTTGTACCATAATGAAGACTTTAGGAATTATTTAAAGCAACATTGGGCCAATTATATTGATGACAATTTAGCTCAGTGGGATGATAAAAACTTATTGTGGGCAACAGCCAAACCGTTATATCTTACCTGATTAAGCGGAAGAGGTCCTTTAGTGAAAGGTATTGGTTGCTACAACAGGAACTTACACAGGCTTACAAAAACTTTAAGTCTACTAATTCGACGACGGCTAAGAAAAAATACACTGAGTCGAAAGCTCTATTTAATACTTTATTGACTGAACAGTTGCAACACAAATTAAGTCACACTGCAAATAGATACTATCGATGGGGAAACAAATCAGGGAAATTGTTAGCGAATTTGGTCAAACGGCAACAGTCCAATACTTTTATTCAGAAACTCCGAACCCCTACAGGTTGGGCTCGTACTACACAAGACATCACAAAGATGATGACGTCCCATTTTAGAGAGCTTTATCAGCGGACTCTTGATTTCCCGGAGGCTGGCCTTAAGTTTCTCTAAGACGCTCATTTAAATAAGCTTTCTGTCCAGGATAGGGAAATCCTAGATGCACCTGTAACAGAATCGGAGGTCGCAATGACTATCACTAAATTTAAAAATGGCAAATCTCCGGGTCCAGATGGCTTAGGAGTGGAATTCTATAAATTGCTCTTACCAGAAACGTCCCCTACTAACATCTCTATATAATGACATCTTACAACGAAATAAGTTGTGGGATAGAGCAGCGGATGCTAGAATTATCTTATTACATAAAGAAGGAAAGGACCGTACAGAACCATCCTCTTATAGACCTATTTCCCTCCTTAATCAGGATCTAAAGATTCTGACGAAAATAATGGCTAATAGACTACAACGAATTCTCCCCAATTTACTTACCTCTAACCAAATGGGCTTTCTCCAAAATAGATATCCAGTCCAAGCCATTAGGAAAGCAATCGCTGCTATCTTCCACTGTAACCTAGAAAAAAGACATTGAGGACTGTTAATTAATCTGGATGCGGATAAGGCTTTTGATAGGATCGCTCACATACATATTAGGAGACTTTTAAAGTTTCAACATTTCGGACTACATATGTTAAATTTATTCAAAGCATTATATGACTCTCCCCAAACTTTTCTCACAGTTAATGGCTACAATTTGGAAACATTTGAAATTCAACACGGAACTAGACAAGGCTGTCCTTTATCCCCTCTACTGTTTAATATCGCATTATATCCCCTAATAAAACATCTGCTGCGAAATGAGACATTCACGGGGATTCCGCTAGGCCACACCGGATATAAAATAGCAGCTTTTGCTGACGACATCTTACTATTTGTTAATGACCCCCGTGTGGAATTGCCTACAATTCTGGAAACAATAGAAACTTTCAGCACTTTTGCAGGGTTTAAGATTAATCTAAATAAATCGGAGGCACTAGATCTTGGGGACCCTGGTATAACAAACAGAACTCATAACTTCCCTTTTAAAATAGCGGACTCTTATATTACATATCTGGGAATTAAACTACCAAAAAAGCATACTGAATTATATCCGATCAATATTCAATACACTATAGACTACATCCAGCAAGAGTTAAAATCTTGGGATAACTTAAACATTAGCTTTCTAGGCAGAATTCACTTGATAAAAATTATTCTATTCCCAAAAATTCTCTATAAAATACAGATGTTGCCATATAGCATAAAACCGTCAGATCATAAAAGGTTGCTTAAAATGTTTCGCTCCTTTATTTGGCAGAAAAAGAGGCCCAGGATAAGTATGTTTAAACTACAACAAACCAAAGATAAGGGTGGAGTTAATCTTCCGAACATAAAAGAATATAATGAGGCATCATTACTTAGGTTTGCAGGTGATTGGATACATAACAGGAACATTTATACTTCAACGGAAGTGGATCAACTTCTGTCAGGTGGAGTGTCTCTTAATGTGCTTCTTCACTCCCCTCTAAAGGCTGTTCTCCAGGATATGATTAAACACCCCCTATTTTTTGATACTTATAAAACCTGGATTGCAGTAAGACGCAGACATAAATTAGCTCTTCATCACTCCATATATCTGACATGGCTTGGTAATCCAACTTTCCCGACAGGGGAAAATAATAGAACTGTTTTCGACTGGCAAAATCAAAATTTGAGATTGGTAAAGGATGGCATTGGTGAGACTTTTACTATCCTACCACATGATACACTTATTCGAAAATTCCCCTTTCTCTCCGACGATTATTTGCTTTCCATTCAAATTATCCATTTCGCTACGACAGTTCTTAAACATCTATCTCAGGCGGATAGGGAGAACCCATTAAATTCCTTATGGCCAAAAAATGACTCACTCAAAACTACATCCCAGCTATATCGGATGATTCGCACCTCTATACCAGTGGAATCGACAGATACCTTTTTATCTAAATGGACCTCAGTGCTTCCGCAACTAGATACAGCTCAAATACTCCAATATCATGCTAAAACTATGCGGGTATTGTCCGCGAGTAAATACCAAGAAATGTCATTACAGCTTTTATATCATTCCTATCTTACTCCGCTAAGACGCTTTCGTATGGGTGTTCTAGACAATGACAACTGCCTCAGATGCCGTCAGCCTCGAGCTGATCTAGTACACTGCATTTGGCTCTGTCCTGTCATACAGGAATTTTGGGAAAATGTACAGGGGTACTGGAGATCTTTGACGCATCACTTAACTCCCTTTAATTTATTATGGGTGCTTTTTGGGATTCCCCCTCCACAGTTAAAGCTGTCACAGCCAGAGAGACGCTTAGCAGAAAGACTAATGGCAGCATCTAGGAAAACTATTCTTCACCATTGGCTTTCCCCTTCAGTACCTCCACTTTCGCTAGTTAAACAAAAATTTCACTACATCTTCCACATGGACTGGTTGGAAACTACCACAAATAAAGAGAAATACACAGAAGCTTTTTTTTCCACCTGGATGACATACATATCCTCACTCCCCACCCATATTAAACATTTAACGATTTACACATTTCGGAATACCACGTGGTTTGATACTGAACTGTTATACAGCAATAATGTAGTACAAGAGACGGATCAATATATACGGAATCTCCATAGCTCACAGACACAGAGTCACCAATCACCCCCCAGGAGTCACCAAATTAATAGACTGCTATCTATAAATAATGTGTAAGCGATACGGAAGGCATTTCGGGTATGGGCTTTCATGTCTTACGTCTGTTGTTTGCTGATTATGATAGAGATGTGTGAATGTCTCGCTCACAGTCTATATCGGTTTCATGTACTTTTTCTGTGCTCCTCCAAATTCCTATCAGATTATTTTCTTGCTCTATTTGATTTTGTTTTGTTCTCTGAAAAATAAATAAAAACAGTTGTTAAAAAAAAAAATTAATTAGTATTATAAATTATTACTGTTCCACCTGTTACCTTAGTTGAACTCCTGACAAAAGTTTTTGGAGCAAGCTGAACTGGTACAAAGGGTGAGATGGCAAATGGATGAAATGAAACTCCCCAAACTGCTGTTTTGAGGGTCTGACTCTGCTAGCAGATATCTATACTATCTGTCTATGGAGAGCAAGACTAGAGCTACAGAATAATTCATGTCATACCTCCTTTGTCAATCTATTTTGGGTAGTTATGAAGTGGTTCCCAGCAATGCTGAGGAGAAAAGTGACAGTGCCCAACTGAGCACAGTATTTAGACTTTTGTAAAGTGCCCCCTTCAGTCCAAAATGCTTTTGCAGTGTAATAAAATCTTACCCTGGTGGTCTAGTGGGGGGACGGCAGGGACGCTTTTTGACCCTTTTTGCCTGTTTGACGATTCTTGTTATCTGCCTGCCTCGACCCAGCCTGTCTGACGATTCTGTTGCCTGCTCCATTTGTACCGTGACCTTCGGCTCAAAAGACTCTGCTAACAGCCGTGCCCCTTTGCCAGCCAGAACATCTCGCCTTGCACCCCTCGTTAAGTCCAGGTGGCACCCAAGTAAGCTGAGGGCTCCTCCCGAAGCCCAACGGTGGTCACACTACTGGTGAAGCCGAGCCGAGACCAGGGTGCTTGGCACTTGTTCTGGTTTAGGGTGCCGGCCGTGACATGCAGGCTGTCCAAGTGTACACTTAAACAGGTATTATACTTCCAGGGCATGTGCTGAACATACTTTGTGCCTATTGTTTAAATTATGTAAGAACCAAGATGTGAGTAGCTTCAGTCTCCCTGTTTGCCCTGTTTAGCTCAAGAGATGATTTTTTTGTAATTAAAACAAAAGGGAAAAAGTATGTTCAACACAACTCCTATTCAGTGAACTCAAGTTGAACAAAGGGGTATAATGACAATTTAATGCAGACTAGGGGATATTTTATATGGTCACCTTGTTAAGTTCACCAGACAGTGTATACATGTGCAGAAACAATACATGTACATGATAGACGTAAATGTCAAACCAAATGAATAATTTTAATGGCGGTGCTTGAATACGTTTTTGATACTCCCTGATTCTTAACGTACTCTATATTCCCTTGTGGAAAATTGCTGAAATGAATCGGAAGAACTGACTGGCCTGCACTGAACCCTGACATCAACACAACTAAACACCTGCCCAACATCAGTGCCTAACCTCACTAATGCTCTTCTGGTTGAATGGTAGTAAATCCGCCCAACAATATTTCAATATATGGTGGGTAGCCTTGTTAGAAGGGTAAAGGTAGTTACAGAGCAAAATTAGCCCGACTTCATATTAATTATCTTGGTTTGGGATTGTGGTTTTGGAAAGGCAAGTATCCAAAACTTATGGTATAGAATACATATACGTGCACATACCGACATGCATATACATATTCTCTTTTTGGGGTTAACATTAGGGTGATTGACTTTGTAAGTCACATCCTTTTTACTTGTTTAAATTTTGGTTACGGCTGTTTTAAATTATGCCAATGAGTAAGTATCTTCGGATACGAAATGCGTAAGGATCATTTGTTTTAGCTGTTTGGAATAAAGGCTTTTTAATCACTCCTCGGGTGCATGCTTCTTCACAGATTGTTGCCATTACCCCCCCAGCTACGGGTTCAGGCGCTGCACCCGAGCCACCCGGCACCTTCTGTGAGTTTGGAAGCTATTAATGCAAGAAGTTCGTGAATTTCAACTATATGCTATATACTAGTTAAGGATGCAACCAAACACGATAGACCCAGGGCCTATACACCAGGTCCTACTTTGTACCGGGTGAGCCACCTGGTAAAGTTGTAAATAATTAACTTAAGGGGATTGTGCCGCTGTTTTTCCATTGCGTATTCCCGAACCTCACCATCCTCATTGTGCAGTGCAAAATAGCCTCAGGTACCATATTATCTTGCCGCCTTTTCATTCATTTTCTTGTTTCCCAATTATTAACAATGGCCATACACTGACTCAGACTACATCTTCATTATTTTAATATTATTTGACTCCCAAGTGGGAGCCTATAGGAATTTATGGCCAACACCCAGATGGGTGTTCCATTGCTTCTGGGCTAGGCACTTCTAAATAAAATTATATAATATTCAAGGCATGATTGAACATGCATTCATTTTCAATTAAAGATTCTCTTTAAATTAATTACATCTAGTACAAATTTTCATTTGGAACTGATCTGGTTTTCAGAAAGGGAGTGGCATAACGATATAGCAATAGATTGGTATAAACTGGCCAACTCCCTGTGCCATGTATATATATATATATATATATATATATATATCTCAGTTAGAAGTTCTATTAGGCAGTAACCCATTGCCAAGATGAGGGCTCCTGACTGTTTTATCCAGTACTCCATCATTGTCTCAGTCCTGTTGTACAGCTCTGGATTAGTCATGGGAAGACCAATTGGTAAGAACTGCACCAGCATGAGAAGGGACACGGAGATCTCAGGCAACATCTATGTGCACCAGACAAATCCATTCTTAAAGGAACAGTAAGACCAAACAATTAAAGTGTTTTAAAGTTATGAAAATATAATGCAGTGTTGCCCTGCACTGGTGAAACCAATCTGTTTGCTTCAGTAACACTACTATAATTCATATAAACAAGCTGCTGTATAGCAATTGAAAAAAAGACTATATGGCACAGGTTAAATAGTGGATAACAGATAACACCATTATGTTCTACAGAGCTTATCTGCTATCTTCTGTGTAACCTGAGTCTTTGAATGGCTGCCCCCATTGCTACACAGCAGTTTATTTACTGTATATAAACAATAGTAGTGTTTCTGAAGCAAGCACGGCATCTTTTATTTTTTGATGTTACTGTTCCTTTAAACAGAGGAAATGAAATGAACTTCGACTATGTTTATACTAGCAACTAAATAGAAGTTTAAATAGAAGTTTAAATACCAAGCCAGGAGGTGTTTTTTTTAATTAAAAAAAAAAACATAAAAATGTAAAAAAGACCGTTTATTAACTGTATCAGAATGTCACTACCCATGTGATACTACAAGTTATTTACTTCCAATGTATACTTCAATGTATACTTCGTATGAGGGGTTAGAAAGCAATTTTTTACAGGGGCTTAAAAAAAAAAGTAAGGCATATTAATAGCAATTAAACAATCTGCTTTTAGCACTTTAAATGTTAGGCTACAGAGAAAGTAAGCAATTGCATCTTAGTGAAAGCAGAAAATATGATCTTTTGTTTATCTTGTGACATTTAAAAGAAAATGTTTGTAGTATCGTTAGTAGTTAAAGGGGAACTATCGCGAAAATGAAAATTTAATATAAGCTTCAGCATACTGAAATAACAAACTTTCTAAATACAATCAATTAAATATTCTGTACGGTTTCTGAAATAATCAAGTTTATCTTCACTTTTCCTCTCTATTTTCTATTCATTCTGTCTTCATGCAGGAGTTGGGTGTCAGATAATTATTGACAGTTAGATCCAATATTCAGTATCTTATAGGGGGGCTCCTTTGCCTAGAGCTCACTCTATTAAAATCTCCAGACATCATGTCTCTCTACATGCAGAATTTGTGCAAAAGGCAGTCATTTTGTTAGATTTTGTTTGTACTGGAATCAGTTATTTGAATGAGCTCTAATTCATCTGTTAGGAAAGGAAGTCGCCCTATAAGATATATTGGATCTATCTGACACTCAACTCCTGCATTAACACAGAATGAAGAGAAACAGATGCTGAGAGAGGGATAGTGAACATAAACTTGATTACTTCAGAAACTATGCAGAATATTTAATTGAATGTATTTACAAAGTTTCTTACTTCAGTATGCTAACGCTTATATTAAATTTTCATTTTGCGATAGTTCCCCTTTAATAAGCCAAACTGTGGTCTGTCAGTTCTTGCAGTTTCCTCTAAAACATTTGCAGGGAGTTGCATCAAGCTATAAATTACTTGCACCATATTCCCTCTTAATACTTATCACAGGGGAGTTGCCATACTGAGATTGTATTCTGATATTTCCTTTCTAACAGTTGTATTTCCATTTATGTGCAGTACAAATTCAAAGTGGCATTGACCCATGTGGAGATTAGTCACCCATGATAAATCTCCCCTACTGCGAGCGATTAATGTCCTGTAAATGCTTTCCCACCGTCAATAACATTTGAAAACATACACTTTGCTTAATTTTTCCGAAGTCACCCAAAGTTGCCTTGCAATGTTGCCTAAAGAGAAAAGCCCATTACTGCTTGAATTGTTCCTTAAAGTGATGTGCAAAAAAGGGAAGCTTAGGAGCTTTTCAAGCTCTTATGAACTATAAGAACTATACCTAACAAGCTATATATTTCTGTCATTGAGTCCATTGGTCTATAATAGGGGCCCTCAACCTTTTTTACCCATGAGCCACATATAAATTTGAAAAGAATTGGGGAACAACGAAAGCATGAAAACCATTCCTGGAGGTGCCAAATAAGGGATGTGATTGGTTATTTGGTAGCCCCTATATGGACTGGCAGTCTACAGGAGGCTCTGTTTGACAGTACATTGTTTTGATGCAACCAAAAATTGCCTCCAAGCCAGGAATTCAAAAATAAGAACTTTCTTTGAGGCCACTGGGAGCAACGTACAAGGGGTTGGTGAGCAACATGTAGCTCACAAGCCATTGGTTGGGGATCACTGGTCTATAACAATCAACAGAAAACTGATGGCACTGAAGCACAGGTAGCAGGTTGGGAATAAGGTTCTAACTGTCCCCTTAAGTTCCTCTTTCTTTTGACAGAACCTGGAATGGAAATCCTCAGGTAATTAATGAATTATAAGGTAAGTACTTAACAGTGATCTCTTAGCAGACACAGAGAAAATAATCTGTTTTTTTCCAGATCACCTCGGGCTACAGATTTCCAGAAAACAAGAATCAAGACATTACAAAGTGAGTATATACCCAGTAACCAGAGAAAGCTTCTGTAGCCAGCGTTCTGAATTTTTCTTCTTTTCCAGGATTACGAGAAATTTTGCTGGATGCAGTGGAATCTGTAGTGAAAGCATTGAAAGGTAAGGAATAAAAGTAATAAAAAGTAGCAACAAGAAAACATTTGTAGCCTTAAAGAGCATTTGTTTTTTAGATGGGGTCAGTGACCCCCATTTGACAGCTGGAAAGAGTTAGAAGAAGAAGGCAAATAATGTAAAAACTATTAAACAAAAAGAAAACATGAAGTCCAGTTGAAAAATTGCTTAGCCATTTTATAACATACTAAAAGTTAACTCAAAGGTGAACCACAATCTTTAATTGTTTGTGTGACTGATACTCCTATGACAGGGGTGATCTTGTTTATTGCTTACATTAGTACATTTAGGGGCCGATTCACTAACTTCGAGTGAAGGATTCGAAGTAAAAAAACTTTGAATTTTGAAGTTTTTTTTGGGCTACTTCGAACATTGAATGGGCTACTTCGACCTTCGACTACGACTTCGAATCGAACGATTCAAAGTAAAAATCGTTTGACTATGCGACCATTCGATAGTCGAAGTACTGTCTCTTTAAAAAAAACTTGGACCCCCTAGTTCGGCATCTAAAAGCTACCGAAGTCAATGTTAGCCTATGGGGAAGGTCCCCATAGGCTTGGCTAACTTTTTTTGATCGAAGGATATTCCTTCGATCGTTGGATTTAATCGTTCGATTCGAAGGATTTAATCGTTCGATCGAAGGAATAATCCTTTGATCGTTCGATCGTACTATATGCGCTAAATCCTTCGACTTCTATATTCGAAGTCGAAAGATTTTAGCTCCTAGTCGAATATCGAGGGTTAATTAACCCTCGATATTCGACCCTTAGTGAATCGGCCCCTTACTGATGACTAGAAAATAGCGAGCCCAAGTTTCAAAGTGGGTAAAGAAGTAATGAGTTGAACTATACCTAACCAATCCATATACATTATACAAAATACATTTATGCCATGGGGACCTATGTAGCTGCTGTCTCTCAAGAATCATACTTTTTTTTCTTGACAGGGGCTGAAATAGAATTCAAGAGGTAAGTAACTATTTACTGTATAAACTGAGCCCCATAATTGATTGTCTTAACAGACAGGGAAGAATAAAGTGTCTGTTTTTGCAGTCTTCCACAGAATGCAGCTCAGGAGGAGGAAAAAATTGGCAGCTTACAAAGTGAGTATATTCCTGATAACAGGGGACCATTTCTGTAGACAGGGTTCTGAGTTTATTTTCTTTTCCAGAAATAGTTAAAGGCGTGTTGGACGGTGTGGAATTCATGGTGCAGATACTAAAAGCTAAGTAGTGTCTCTGATATGGAATGGGGCTATGGGGCAGATTTACTAAAGGGCGAAGTGGCCGTTACTAGCAAATATTTGTCAGAAATCCCATCCGCAGGGACATCACCAATTTACTAACAGGAGTAGAGGACAAATCACTAGACCGTCAGTAACAATGGGGTAAATTTATCAAAGAGTGAAGTTCCGCCACTAGAGTGAAATTCCGCCACTCTCAATTCATTTCTATGGTATTTTGAAAGGCTTATTTATCAATGGGTGAAAGTGAAAGTTCACGCCTATAAAAATCCCATAGAAATGAATGGAGAGTAGCGGAATTTCACTCTAGTGGCGGAACATCACTATTAACTTCACTCTTTGATAAATATACCCCATAGTTTCATGGCCTTTGGCCAGGCACATCTTCGATCAGACGAACAATTGTTATTCAGATAATTGACTAAAGTGCGAATTTTACAGAATGTTACCCTTTCACCAGGGTTTCCTTTACCAACTTAGACCTGGCAAACTGATAAGATGAAGCTACATCCTCTTCAATCTTATGTCAGTGCCATCATATCCTGTATGTATATTTTTATATATATATTTTAAAGCGGGATTGTCTTTAAAAGTTTTTTTTTTAACCATTTGAGGGGCATGCTGTTATGTTTTTGTAGCCGAGGATGAGTAGAGTATAACAGTGCTTTATTAGCAGGTTCATGCAGCCATTACACTTCAACAGTAGCTTCAATCTAAGACTCTAAGCAGTATATAAAGTACTATGTATACACAGTATAACTCATGTGCACAGTGACACCTACAGGCCATTGTATAAACACCACCGATGCCCCCTATAGTAGGAAAGCTTTTAGGCAAATGCAACAAACAACAACAATTAAACAGTATGCATCTCAAAACAATATTATGCATTCTTCAAATCACATAGTCCTTGGTCCATGCAGGTAGTTTTCTGATTCTCTCAGTACACCTTATAGGTTCACTTTCTTCAGGCCTATTGCAGTTGGCATCAGTAGTAGGAAAATGTCCTTCATCAAATGGAGCTTCTCCAAAGTCATTCATAACAGGAGCAAGATGACTTGCATTCCATGTGAGTCCATCAGACAGTTCATATGTGTATGGTCCTCACTGGCATCTGGGTGTAGTAAATTTAGATTGTACTTGTTTCAGTATTCCTGGTTTCTTAATTCTGACTAAAGATCCAGGCTGAAAGTGCACTTCTTGCACCACGTTTTCTGTCAGTATAAACCTTGCATTTGGCTTGTTGATGCTTCATAATGTCAGCAGTAGGTACAGTATTTTATGGAAGTTTCATGTCTGCAACATGTAACTTAGTGCACATCTGTCTGCCATGTAATAATTCAGCTGGAGATTATCGGGTTGTTGCATGGCACGTTGCTCTGTAGTTATGTAGGAACTCTGTTGTAAATACTTTCCAAGATTTCCCAGTAAGATTTGCTGTCTGTAGTGCTTCTTTCAGACTTCTGTTGAATCACTCGATTTCTCCATTTGCTTGTGGGTAATACACTGAAGATTTCCTATGCACAATAATTCTCTCTCTCAGAAAGAATTCAAACTCAGATGAGACAAACTGTGGTTCGTTGTCTGATATTGACTCCTTTGGATTACCTTCTCTGCTGAAGACTGTAGACAGAAATGTACCACAAGAATAAATGGCAGTTACCACATCGGCATCCATTGCTGCCCACCAGTATAGTTCTCGTAATCTTTGTTTTGTACGTACAATTCTGTCATGACTCTTATGTGCAAGTTGTATGAGCTTTTCTCGCAAGGTCTCTGGTACCAGTAAGCGGTCAGCTCCACGGACAACATAGCCATCTACTAAGGACAGTTCATGTCTAATCCTGTAGTAAGGTTGAAGATCAGGACTGAGTTTCTTCTCAGCATTTGGTCATTTGCTTTGTAAGATGTCCCATAGTTTTACTTGAATTGGCAAGCTTGCTTAAAATCCGCTTTACAGCTGTAACTGTAGATGATAGTAAATCAGTTAGTGCTATAACTTCTATGTCCTCATCCAGTGTATCAGAAGCTGCAGGTAAAGGTAAATGTGACAAATAATCAGCAGTAACTTTTTCAAACGTGGTTTGTATTGTATGTTGTAGTTGAAATTCAGTAGCCTTGCTGACCATCTAGCTACTGTATACGCATTCCAGCTCTTCCTAGTCCCTTTGTTGTAAGCAGTGTAAGGGCTATGATCAGTGCATAAGGTAAATTATCTACCCCATAGGTAGGTTCTCCATTTTTCTGTTGCCCAAAGACATGCTAGAGCTTCTTTTTCATCAGTTGAATATGTACACTCTGCCTCTGTAAGTGTTCTGGATGCAAATGCAACAGTTTTCTCTGTATGATCAGCATGGATCTGTGTGAGAACTGCACCAATGCCATAATCTGAAGCATCTGAAGTAACTACTAACCATAGTGAGTAGTGGAGGATCAAATAAAGCTAGCACTGAACTGTTCACAATTAACTGTTTCACGATTTCAAAGCTATGTTGAGCAGACTATGACCAAACCAGACTTGAAGTTCCATGTAGTAGTGCTCTAAGTGGCTCCACAGCTGAAGCATAGTTGGGAATAAACTTAGAATACCATGGAGTAAGATCTAAGAAAGCTTTATTACAATTTGACCGCTGATAAATCTGCCTCTGACAGTGCATATAAACTTGTCTGGAATAAATGTATCAGCTTTATCTACACTTAATACTGTAACATGTGAAGCAGTGACTTCATGAACATCTTTAGAACTACGGCAGATCTTAGCGACACTGTACAGCTTTTGCAGGACATGTAACATAATGTGCAGTGTGTTGTATTGAACCACAGCAAAAGCAGTACTTTTTATTTCTGTTTGCTGCACTTTTTTGCAGTGTAGGTGAATCCCTTTCCCGAGCACGGTATTTTGCTAGATTCACAGTCTGTACATTCCCACCAGTTCCCTGACTGAGAGTTTTAGCCTCTGTCACTGCTGTTTCAATTTGGCTAGCAACTGTAATAACCTTTGCAAGGGTTAAATCCTGCTCTAGGAGCAGTCTCTCTCTAATGCGAGGTGAGTTTGTTTTTTCCACAATTTGGTCTCTTAGCATTTCATCTGTTAGATTCCCAAACTCACAGGTAACAACCAGATCTCTCAAAGCTGCTACAAATTGTTCTGTGGATTTGCCATTACGTCGTCCACGTAGGCAGAATTTATATCTTTCAGAAACCACATTTACTTTTGGTACAAAAAAGTTCTTTATAGCAGTAAGAGCAGTTTTACAAGTATCATCAGGTAATGGTAATGTATAGATTATACGCTGTCCCTCTGCTCCCAGGCAGGGATTAAGTAAAGCACGCTTTCTAGCAGCAGAAATCTCCCCTTGGTCAGCAGCAATAATGTAATTTTCAAACATACAAATCCAAGCAGTAAAAGGTATGGTAGGCTCACCAGATTTTGGAAGAAAAGGTGCAGGCTGCTGCAGAGGTAGAAGAGACATCTCATCGCCAATTTGTTATGTTTTGGGTAGCCGAGGATGAGTAGAGTATACAGTAACAGTGCTTTATTAGCAGCTTCATGCAGCCATTACACTTCAACAGTAGCTTCAACTCTAATACTCTAAGCAGTATAGAAAGTACTATGTATACACAGTATAACTCTTGTGCATAGTGACACCTACAGGCCATTTGTATAAACACCACACATGGCACATTTGTTTTAGTGTGGGCTCATGTCTAATTCATTAGAGGATCTCTTTTGCCTTTATTTTACTTCCTTGAATAGTTTTAATAATAAATGGCCACTTCAAGCATTTGCACCAAAAGTTCCGCACCGAGACGGAACTTTGCATTTTAGTGAATTAGCGTAGTGGTAGCAAATTTGCGCCTGGTGAAATGGCGCCGAGTGTGGTGAAGCCTTTGCAGGCAAAAATTCACCCTTCAGTGAATTTGTCCCTATAACTGAACCAGTACCATTCTATTCCATTGCAACAGATCACAAATGTCATTTGCCTTACCTTTTTGTTTTGGGTTGTTTTGTGTTTGTTAAAGAAAAATAAAAGAAGATTTACCTTTAAAAAAAAAAAAAAAGTAAGCAGTGAGGTAAAGCACTGGGTTCAGCACTAGGGAAAAATGGAGGAAGGAAGGACTGACTGGAGATATCAAGGATTTTATGTAACGGGGAGGTTCAGTGTAAAACTTACCTTCAAATATTCCAATTTAGGTGGTACAATCCTAAGTCAGGACATGGGGCTTACCTGAAAGCAGGGTTTCCAGTAATATGGATTTTTGGAATTATCTTGTTTGTCTGTTTATGTACTGCATGTATGACTCATATGACGTATAATTCACTTTGTCTATAAGATTAAAATTCACAATCTTCCTGTTACCTATCATCAATTCTGAAACTGACCTTGTAAAGAAAGCCAGTTGTTGTGTAACCAACCAGTTGACATGCACTAATGTGGTATGTGTAGGGATAGTTTACTGAATTATAAAGCATATATTGTCTCTTTTCCATCAGTCGAGTAGGAGACAGGATTCTTTGAGATATGAACCCCTCCCTCATCTGAGTAACAGTGGAAAGGCTATAAAAACCCATTCACTGCAGGGTTAAATCAGAAGTGTATTTTCTACATTTCTCCAAGTCTTGTCTTAAAGTAACATTAACGTGTCTGTATCTGAAGGGTCCAGTGAAAATTCCACAACATGGGCAAATTGGGGACTTGTCTGGGCATGGTGGGGTGACTCAAGAGTTTGAGTGTTGGACATCACCTCCTGATAATGCCTCCACTTCCCTGCACATCCGCCTTCTTCATATTTCCCACATATTTAAACCTGCTGTTTTTGCCTCTTATGGTAGATCTTGAAATCACCTGCCTGTTTGCTCTGAATCATTCTGAGATTTTCTACATTTCCATTGTAAATAACAGAAAAGCATCGCTGATAACACCGCCATTCATTTTTGACTGGTAATTATATATCATATTTTGCATAAATATACAGTAAAATGTTAATCATTTTTATTTCCTTTTTTTCAGACATTAGAAATATTCCAATTCAAGGTAGGTAGCTTAGGGTTTTATTTATTCCAGTATAGCACACTGTATACACAAAGTCTCCAAAAGTCTTATAGTCTTTACTACCAACAGAAGTCATACATAATTGGGATACACGCACCACCAAAATATATGCAAAAACATTAAACACAGTTGTGTATTATACAACGATGCACCAGTTTAATAAACAATGGTCTCAAGTTTGCTGCATGTTTAGCAACCAGTCACCAGGTAGCAATTACTGGTCAGTTGTTTGAGCAAACATCTGCTTGGTTGCTATGTGTTAAGGTCTGCATAGACGCAAAGATTTCTCTTGCTGAACGACCGATTTTAGTCTGACCAAACCTTCAAAATTATCGTGTGGTTAGTGGGTTTCGAACGATCGAACATCTTACGATTTTTCGTCCAACATCTGTCAGGAAATTGATCGGCCAGGTTAAAAAATCTTTGTCAGTCCCAGTGCAATCTATTTATGTTTGCAGGGCCAAGCAGGCATCTCCCCTTTGTTTTCCTGGCAAATTGGTCTTTTTAGTTAATGGACAATTCGTACAATCGTACCATCGTTCTGAGATAATCGTGGTCTCACAATGAGGATCTGATCTTTTAAAAATCTCAACATCTATGGCCAGCTTTACTCGATGTGGGCAAACTTAAGACTTTTATTACACTACCCCAGAAATGTTATTATATAGTACATAGATACACTATGATAGACTGATGAATCACCGTCTACAGTATGTTAAAGGAATTGTTCAGTATAAAAAATAAAAACTGGGTAAATAAATAGGCTGTGCAAAATAAAAAAAATGTTTCTAATATAGTTAGTTAGCCAAAAATGTAATGTATAAAGGCTGGAGTGACTGGATGTCTAACATAACAGAACACTACTTCCTGGTTTTTAGCTCTCTTGTTTACCAGGAAGTAACCAATCAGTCACATTAGGGGGAGCCACATGGGTCATAACTGTTGCTTTTGAATCTGAGCAGAATGCTGAGGATTAATCGCAAACTCACTGAACAGTTATGTCCCATGTGGCCCCCCTTCAAGTCACTGACTAACTCAGAGTTATAGAGCTGAAAAGCAGGAAGTAGTGTTCTGGCTATTATGTTAGACATCCAGTCACTCCAGACTTTATAAATTACATTTTTGGCTAACAAACTATATTAGAAACATGTTTTGCACAGCCTATTTTTCTTGTTTTTATTTTTACACTGATTCTATTCTTTTACACTGTTCCTTTAAAACGTTTAGTTTATTGTGTTGTAACACCTTTACCAAACACTCATTATATGTGGAATACAGCAGGACCAAATAACCAAATAAGTGCAATCATTGCAATAAATGATAACACACAATTCCCATTACCATTTTTAACCTGGAAACCTGCAGTCATTTGCCTCTTATGTACAGTAAATCTTCTTGTTCTAAATTATTGAGGAGTTATATACAGCGGGGAAAATAAGTATTGAACACGTCAACAGATTTCTCAGTAAATATATTTGTATCAAAAATGACAAATCTTACAATTGGCAACCGGTTTACTTCTGACAAACTTATATACAGTATATGTACTTGATATGAAATCTTTTATGTAAATAGTAGTCCTGGCTGGAGAGGTGTAATCTCCTCCACAGGGCCGGTTACTTTTAAACCTAGACGTTAAAGGAACAGTAACATCAAAAAATGAAATTGTTTTCAAGTAATAAAGTAATAAAACTGATGTGTTTGCTTCAGAAACACTACTATTGTTTATATAAATAAATTATATTACAAACCGCATCTGCATGGGTAGTTGGCAATTATGGGAAGCACACAAAGTTGCCAAAAGATTATAATATAGTATATAATATAGTAAATAGTAAAATGTTTACTGTTTTTAACCCATTCAATTGCACTCATACCTTCATCTCTATCCATTGTATCTTCCCTTTGTCTAAAGTGGCATTAGTAAAGCTGCTTATTGAAAAGGAAAAGGGTTGTAAGAGACAAAGTCAGCATAGAAATAATCAAAAGCATTGACATATGTATTTGATTTGAAATAGTTCACATACAGCATAAAGCATAACCATTTTGGTCTCCCACTCATTATATTTTGATATTTTAACATTGCATTCTCAAATTCCAGACCCCTCAATTGTACCACCTCCATGGCTTAAAAGTAAGTAGCCCAGTCTTCTATTTATTATCATTAAAGGTTTTACCTTAGGATACTGTAGTAACTGTATTTACTATTTGCAACTCTGGAGACCAGGTTACCACAAAACATCTCTATATTCAGCAATCACTAAAATGTTTTCTAGAATGTCATAGAGCAATGTAATACCAGGAATACTCACTCATCTACCGATTACCATAAATACCATAGAGCAAATGAATCCTTCTCCATGTCAGTGCAAATCAGATTTTAAGAAGTATATGTATAAGTATCAGTCTAACCTACTTGCTTCTAAATTACTACAACTAGTAGCGCAAATATAACAGAACAATTACTATTAGAAACCTTCACATAACAGCTAATGTGGGCAGATTACTGCCCTGGTATCCCTGTTAAACCTAGAAATCCTGCAAAAAAAAAAAGCTTTGCAAAAGATAACGGCCTGGGAATTCCATCTACTACTAGACCTGCACATGCACTCAAACTGTAATGCACATGTGCCAAGTCAGTGGGAGAGGTGTATAATCCATTCCTGCTCATCTCTGCTGTTAGGAGTTTGCAGTAAATACAGTATATAGGGATGGGTAGTTTTGCCCTTTTAATACCAGCCACATAATAAATCTGCATCCCATATTGATATTTAGAAATTCATTTAGATACATGGCTGAACATTAATTAATTCAGTAATAGACACATAGAATATGAATTTTAAATGTGACAGTATTAAAGGGGTAAAGTGGCAACCATAGGGGTGGACTAGGAGGTACACAAGAAAAACATCATTCCTCTTGAAGCTTAAGTACAACATAGTAGCCCATGGGAACCTATATAGAAAAGCAGCAACTCTTAGCAAACTCCTACTTTCATTTATTAGCAACAATCAGGTAGGGCTATGGCTTAACAAGAAGGTTTTTAATCCCACTCTCCTTTTGTTCTCAGCACACAGAAATCTTGAAAGCAAATAAATTATGAAGATTGTATTATGAAGCTCTACCCAATTAATTCAGGGGCTGCTATAACTGTGGAAGAGCTTCATCAGGATTTGTGACACCCATTGGTTCTCCACCTCAAAAACTAATTTTTCATAATTTAGATAATGTAATTGCTCAGCAACTTTTTCGATATACATTAATTAAAAAATATGTTTGGCTGTTCTCTGCACAACTGGTTCTGACTATTGAAAACAATTGAAACAATTTGCTGAAACCAGCTGATTAACAAGAGTCAAGCGACGGAAACAGGAATGAGTAAGGGAAACTAAAAGGGATAAATATTGTTCTCATTGATTTTATGATGATAGACTGACGTTTGAAGTGGGAAGACCTGAACAGAAAGACAATATAAAATATCAATAACATTAAACCTGTAGCCACACAGAGAAATTGGTTTTTTTGGCTGCTAGGGTCAGTAGCCCATATGAATGCTGGAAAGAGGCAGAAGAGAAAAATAATTGCTTTCATCCTGTATATTGAATATATTTTCTGTTAATTTTCTTTTTGCAAGACTTTTTTCAAATAAAAATTTGGAAACTGAAACCTGCCAGAATACAGTTAATGACACTTGTTTCAAATAAAATCCTTCTATCGCTCAATGTACTTGGGAATAGTGATAGGCGAATAACTTAGGCAGGCTCAGATTCGCAGTGAATTTCCGTGTTTCGGCGGTGTCAAAAAATTTGGACGCACGTTGGAATAGCCTCTCACGTCAAAACTGTTGTGTGTCAACATTATTTGGATGCCCATTGACAAATTTTGTGGGAAATTCACAAACAAAACGGGACAAATTTGCCCATCATTGCTTGGGAATTCTCAGTTCGCTTTACCTCAACCTTACCCTTATCCTAAAATGCAAAATAAAATGTTCTTACCCATATACCCATTCTTGAGTAATTATAATTTGTTCCTTTAAATTTCTTAAACAAAGCACCAAAGAATGGTAAAAAGCAAGAAGCTCTCTTTAAAAATGTTCATACCAGAAATGTGATAGTCTTCCTATAGTATGAAGGGCATCTTACACAACACAACAGTCAGTATTCTGAAAATACATTGTTTACTGTTCTGATTAAATTAAGAGTGTCCCAATGTAAGACAAGGCATAATACATGGACCAAGAATCCATGCCATGCTTTCTCACAACCAGCTTCAACTGTCATAGACAATCCAAATGTGTGAGCTTTAGTGCTTGAACAGTTCAAAGTAGGAATTTCTCTAAATTTTAGCTTTACTTGGTGACACATGAGCTATGATAATCAGCTCTGGCATCAGATATTTTTAGATAGCTAAAAAAAAAAGCTAGTATTATCTCGGGCTACAAATCACCTCTCATAACCCTCCCACTATGCTATAATTGTCTTGTAAGAAGTAAGCAAGGGCATCATCTAATGACCAAGAATATTTGGATATTATTTAAGGACTGATAAGTAAGTAAGAAAGAAAACTGAAATTATACATACTGTAGGTACTACATTAGCACAAACAGTTATACAGGTATATTATTCTTACAATGGGTAGTAACTGCAGGAAATTATTTCCCCATGTGCAGTAAAGGTTGCTATTGGCATCTTACTGAAAAAAATAATGTAAAGCAAAAAAGGACATAACTTTGGAAAAATGGTATAGAGGTGTAAAAATAATATGGTTGTCCTCAGTAATTCAGCATAAACAAATATATATATTTTAAATATTAATGATAAACCACTCATTCCTTCTCCTTCTTTCTATTTAGATCTTTCTGACAAATAAAGATTGATAAAACCTAAACCAGAAACTGAACCTCCGTTTCCCTATGAGCGTGGCCTTGACTCTATTCTTAAGCCCATAGATGTTGGTCGGGTTGCTATGAGAGGCTAGAATTAAAGCTCTGAATAGAAAAGAAGCTCGCAATATTCCACTGACACAAAAGGACTAGCACTTGAGTTGTGCAATGCCAATCTTATGTATACAGAAATAAAGAGATCACATATATGATTATATAGAATTTGTCATTTCTTTAGAAGAATTGGTTATAAAGAGTGGAACGGCAGAACCTTAAATCAGTAGTTACTGCCATATTGAACAATTTGTCTAGTATTCTTTTCCCCTAAAGTTTGAGTCCAGTATACTTGTGCTGCCCTTTCTAGCTACTAGTTACAGTTGGCATTAACAGAATCAGCCATCACAACATCACCCGGCAGTGCATTCCACAACCTCACTGTCCTGATTGTGAAGAACCCCCTACGTTGCTTCAAATGAAAGTTCTTTTCTTCTAGTCTGAAGGGATGGCCTCTGGTTCATTGATCTTTTTTATGGAAAAAAATCCCCTGCTGTCTATAATGTCTTCTAATGTACATGTAAGGAGAAATCATGTCCCCTTGCAAGTGCCTTTTCTCCAGAGCAATAACCAATGTAAACAGCCTTTCATCACCCATTTTACAAGTTTAGTTTGGATGTCTCTGTCAAGCTCATTTATATCCCTCTTAAGGACTGGAGTCCAAAACTGCCCCCATACTCCAGATGAAGCCTCACCAGGGACCTATAAAGAGGCAAAAATATGTTTTCATCCCTTGAGTTAATGCCATTTTTTATGCAGGACAGAACTTTATTTGCTTTAGTAGCCACAGAATGACACTGCCCAGAATTAGACAACTTGTTATCTACAAACAGGGGGCAACTTTTAGCTTGCCTAGGAAGATTAAATTGCCTGGGAAATCCAAGCTTTCTAAATATGTCTCAATTACTACACACCAAATTGCTGAAAGATTTGTTGTGTTCATAACATTTTATTTTTCAAATTTTAGTTTCCAAAATGTATGGGACATAGTTATGTCCAATAACAGCAATGTCACTTTACTCTTGTAGAAATAACTGGTGGAGGACAAATATAGCCAATTATACTAGCCTTAAACAACTGGTCACAATGTGGCTTTCCTATTCAGTGATGTGTCACATGAGTGGTGGCTACTGTTAGTTGTGCCTAAATTAGTGTTAATTTAGTGGCAAGCTGTCTCAAACAGGTGTTTTGTATGTTTGAATTGCATGTACAAAGTTTGAATATGCTGCAAATGGCAATAGTCTAATTAGTTTTACGCTAGAAGGTCAGACTTAGATGATATCTGCAGTCTCCTACATTTCTCTGGGGCAGCCTGATTCCTGTACCTTGGCTCTGCCACTGATTTGGTGGAAAGATGCCTTAAGGATACTTGGAGTACCAGGGGAAACCTGGGAGAGAAGAGTCTTTTCTTAGTGCGCAAACTGGTGGTAGGGCATCCAGGCTATTAAGAATGATGTGCTGCAGACTCCGAGGGGCAAATTCACTAAGAATTTTGCCAGCGCTCCGCAAATTCACTAAAATCCGAAGTTGCGCACAGGGGTAGCGTAAGGTTGCGAAGTTGCGCTAGCGTTGATTCGCTATGTAAAGCGAAGTTACGCTAGCGAAGGCTAATTTGCATACGGCGCGAAATTCAAATTTCAATGGAAGAACACGTATCAGCACTACAAATGCCTAGAAAACCTTCAAATCAGCAAATAAAAATTTTATTTTGCCCTACACATGTGCCCACTGTCTAGGTAAGTTGCCATGAGTCAGGAAATGTAGGGGGGAAGGAGGGGAGCCCCAAAAAAAATTTCGATCTTTTTCAGCCTATCACCCATCATGTAGAAAACACGCCAGCGTTTTTTGGGACTTAGAAAAAAATTTGACTTTTTTTGAAACAATCCCTATCTACTCTATTGCGCTTCGCCAGGTCTGAGGTGGCGAAGGAAGTCTAGCGTAAAAGGTAGCATTCAGTACACTGCGCAAGTTAGTGAATTTGCGTAGTTACGTCGCTAGTGAAAATTCGCCTGGCGTAAGGATGCGAAGTAACACTAGCGAAACTACGCCAGCGTTCGTTAGTGAATTTGCGCAGTAACGAAAATGCCAAACGCTAGCGGATTAACGCTAGCGTTCGGCGCTTCGGTGCTTAGTGAATTTGCGCCCGAGAGAGAGAGACTGCCTGAAGAACAGGGAGAATTCAGCCCCTGCTAAGCTTGGCCAGAAGGGGAGGCCTAGAGTTCCAGCTGCTCAAGCAGAATCCATCCTGTCCACTACCAAGCTGCAAGGGTCGATGTGGAGAGTGTCAGTGCTGCAGAGCTGCTTCTGAACTGCAATGCACCAACCCTGTAATTAGATCACCTTTGGGAGGATATTGAGTTACAAATGTATGGCCCTTGTGTAAAGGCAGGTTTTTTTGTGTAGGTCTACTATGTGCCAGTTCAAAAATCCAGCACTCCCTGCAAAAAGCAGCATCAGGATGTTAACCCAAGCCCTGTCCTTACTGCCTGCCTTAAGGTGGCCATACAAAGAGAGATCCGCTCGTTTGGTGAAGTCGCCAACTAGAGTATCTCTCCCCGATATGCCTACATTGAGGTGGGTGATATCAGGCTAATCCGATCATGAGGCAAAAAGTGTTGGTGCAAGGCACACTGGTAACTCACATATTGATCAGACCGAAGTTTATGGATAAAAAATAAATGCTTTATTTATATAATCATCTCTCGTCTGACGCGTTTCGTGTCACTGGGACACTTCATCATAGGGAGGGGGAGGAGAATGGGAAAAATGACATCACATAGCAAATCCACAGCAAAATTTAATGGCAACACGTACCCAATTAAAAAGTTATGAATAAAAAAAAAACACTACAACGTAACATTAAAAACAAATATCAGTGAACAAGATGATTACACAATCGCTTATAGTATATTGATAAATTATTTGATAAAATATTTAGAAGAATATGTTTTAGAATATGATTTGATAAATTATTTGGAAGAAAATGTTTTACAGTATGATAGTTACATAAAATGAGTCTTTGAAAATTGTATAAATATTTAAAAGATGTATATGAAATTGTAATCAATAAATAAAGATGTAATTATGTATGCCTGAAAAATATCGAACCTCTTTCTTTTTTTACACATATTTTTCTATTGTTATTCAGAAGCTTAGGAAGAGTTTTGCTTCAATATATGGATCATCCGCTCCCCTGAGCTGAGGGCCTGGGGCTGGAGCACCTGGGCCGTGTCTCTATTTTGGTGAGTTATTTTACTAAGCTGAGTTTGCTTTGTGCTTAACCTGTTTGTAATCCGATCATGGGCCCTAAGGCCCAACGATCAGATCAGAAGGAGGCTATACGTGCGGTCGGATCGTGGGACTGCATCAACGAACAGATGCAGTCATGATCCAATGGGATTTTTTACCCTGCCCGATTGGCATCTGGCCGACTTTCGGGCAGCTATTGATTAGGGACACCCGTTGGATGTCCCCACACATGGGTCAATAAGCTGCCGACTCGATCTGTTGGCAGCTTTTATCGGCCCGTGTATGGGGGTCTTTAGAGTATGCAGTAAGGGCAGGGCCCCTTATGAGGCCTGCACCTCCTACATGTCTAAATGACCATTAGAAATGGAGCACAGAGTCCTCTAGGCGTTTTCACAATGCCCCAGGCAATTAACAAATGTAAAATAAAGGGCACAATAAAGTGTAATAATATTTTCATTGCTATAGAAGTTACTAGTGCTCTTACTAGAGTTAATAGTGAAAGTGAATAAAGCTATTTGGCCAGACGAAAGCTAACTACATGATACAACAGGTGGAGTGCTGTTCCCGTTGGCAATTATTGATCCAAACAAGTGAAATATAATTGCTGCATAATGAGTATGTCATCGGAGAAGCAATGGCAGATGATTGACCTGAAAATATGAATGTTGGTATTGTTACCCTTATTTGCATATTGAAATACAGTCAGCAAAATTGCAACATACAATTTGCAAACCAGATGCCTAAATATTTAAAATTACTTGAATTACTTGACATTACTCATGGGTGTTTGACTTGCAGATTTGAATGCACCCAAATGCATGAGCTAAATGATTCCATTACATTATGTCTGGTTTTACCCACCAGCATTCAAATGTTTTTCACCTTTTAAATGCAACATGCTACATTTTTATGTACTCAGCGTGCGTTCACAATGTATTAAAATCAACAGATACCTATCGTTCTAAAAAAATAACAAACTTGCATTTTAAAAAGTATTTGTATTTTTACTCATGCATTTCAATAGACATCCATGAGACATTAGTGTGTAAAAATCCTTTGGATTAATCTAAATGAATGGTTAGATTGCATAATACCTAGCCTGAGTGCAATTCCAGTCAGGACTCTACCTGTAAGTGCCAAGGTCCTGGTCACGGCTCTATAACAACCACCTTTCGCTTTGGAAGGAAACCTCTGCTACTCGGGTGCCACCAGGTCTTAACATGAGAGGACCAGTGAGAGAGTTCTGGGCAGGCAAGGGAACCGAATGTTGTGAGTAGAACGGAGAACAAGGAGCGTGATCAAGGGGCAAGCCAGGTCGATACCAATCAGGAGAGGTAGTACAGATTCAGGAGACAAGACTGTAGTTGAGGTCACAGGCCAAGTCAAACACACCAATATCGCAGTACAAAGCAGGATAGAAGAGAGTAGTCAATACACAGGCAAGGGTCAGGACAGGCAGCAACTAGACAAGGTCAGGGACAGGCAGGTTCAGTAACAGATCAGAAACACTACTAGAAATTGCACCCAGGAACTAAGAAATAGACCTTACGTTGGGCAGTGAGTATTTGACCAAGCCCCTTTAAATATTCGAATTTCGCACAACAGCGCAATGACATCATAAACCAGGAAGCGGAGATTGCTCGCACCATTCTTTCAGAGATGCGATGGAGCGCTTATCGGCACACATATACTTTCCTCACATATACACAGTTATCATATCACCCCTTAAAGAGATACTGACACCAGAAAGTAACCCTTTTTATATCCATCATAACATTATCTTTGAATGTTATTTATAATTTTGCCATAAAAGTATTTGCCTTATGTTTTTACATAACCTTTCTTACTCCCATGTTCCTCTATGAGGGGGCTGCCCTATTTGTGCAGCAGGAGTCCATTACCATTAGAAACAGTCAGATGGGACAGTCAGATTTAGGAATTTCAAGTAACAATTACTTACAAAACTATCAGCAAAAAACGATCAACGTGACCTATATCTACCTTTTAATGGAGATTAATATTTTGAAAAGAAGATTTTTGGGGGCACATTTACTTAGCTCGAGTGAAGGATTAGAATAAAAAATACTTTGAATTTCGAAGTATTTTTTTCTGGCTACTTCGACCATCGAAGCATCATTCGATCGCAGGAAATGCGGTACTTCGCTATTCAAAGTCGAAGTATTTTACTTAGACCCATAGTAAATGTGCCCCTTAGTGTCAGTATCACTTTAAGCACCTCTTCTCCAGTGTAAACAACCCCAACTTGGCCTGTCGGTTTTATATAACATGCTGTATCATTGTCAGGGAGCCGGGAGCTCCCTCCAGGGAAGCAGTCAGGATCGAGGAGGAAGCCCTCTCGAGGGAGCAAGGTCGCGGTGTCCAAAGGGTTAATCCAAAGAGTAGTCAGAATCCAGGCAAGAGTTCAGGGGCAGGCAGATAATAGCAAAGTCCAAAGTCCAGGCAAGGGTCAAGATAATAATCAGGAACAAGATTAGCAATATCAGCTCACAGGGAACCCAGGAAACACTTAGGGAAAGTTTTCCTATACTTGGGCGCCATTCTGGCGTCTGGGTAGCGTTTTTATGTTTGAATTTGGCGCCATAGTGACGTCACCGACGTCCTGACGCTGGCGTTGATGTGCTGGCGTGTTTGCGCCGGCGCCGCTACCCACGTGGCGGCCATGGGCGACGCCATTTTGGGAGCGATGCCGGAAGGGATAGACGCACTGCCCGGAGCTCCTGGAACTGCTCCGGGCGGCGTTCGTGACAGTACCCCCCCCCCACGGGGGGCCACTGGACCACCAAGACTGGGCTTCTGGGGAAACTTAGAGTGGAAATCCCTCACCAGACGAGGAGCGTGCACACCAGAGTGTCCTTCCCAGGAGCATTCTTCAGGGCCAAAGAACCTTCCACTTGATGAGGTACTGGAGAGAGCCCCTGGAAATTCTGGAGTCAAGGATCTTTTCCACCTCATACTCCTGTTGACCATATACAGAGATAGTAGGAGGAGGAGACTGGTTCACAGAAAAGCGATTGGAGGTAGCGGGTTTCACCAAAGAGACATCAGCTCATAGGGAACCCAGGAAACACATGGGCGCCGCCATTTTGGGAGCGACGCCGGAAGGGATAGACGTGCCGCCTGGAGCTCCTGGAACTGCTCCGGGCGGTGTTTGTGACAATCATTAGCATATTTCTTTGGAACAGAGATAGCTACAGCCTGGTGGGTAAGGAGTCCTATTTTAGAATGGTATTGCATTGTATTTAACAAGCTCCCCTGTAATACCATGAATACCTGCTTGAAATGGAAAATATGGACTACAAATTATACTGTTGGAAAAAAACAAATAATCTTCGTCCTTGTTGCCAATCCTTGTATAAGTTACACCTCAGTTAATTGGTTCTGCTTGTCTTGTGTTTTATATTGCATCGTTAAGATAGGGCGTGAGCAGAGTATTGGGCAAAGATAAACTGAGAATGAATTGGTCAACACCCTGGGTTTTTATTTACACTTATACACTTCTGTTTACAAAGCTACTGAATCAGGAACATCAGTAGCCTAACCATGAACATCCCTTGCTGTGATAGTGTAAATCCTGGCCTCTTCCTGGGCACCAAAACCAAAAGAAAGCATAGACAGTTTATGCAGAAGATAGTCGGAGAGACGGATAAAGCATTTTCCTTTGTATGGTGGAGAATACTGTCATTGAAAATATAGGCTTACACCCTACACTGTTTGGATAAATGATGCATATATTTTGAATGTTAGATTTATTATATTTTAAATTGTGTAAATATTTACAACAGAGTGACTATCAATACTGTCTTGTGTTGCTGTGGTTTTTGGTTACATTTACAACAATTTGTCTTCCGGGCTCCCCAGTTTCCTCTCACAATATAACTAAACACAGGAAGGTTCTCTAGCAGTTAATATCCCCAATTTTTTTGACTTCTGTTAAATACTCCACTTCCCCCAGTCAGCAAACTATATTCCCTGATTGCTTCCGACAAGTGAATTCATTTGTCAGGCTTAGATTCACGGATTTCCACGTTTCGAAGCCAGTGAATAAATAGCAAAACCGCAATGACATTTTTTTCTCACGTCACAATAGCCGCGCACATAAAAATTGTTGCGTGTCAAAACCATTAATACACAGTCACAAGATGGCAGGATTACCTATGAGGCTCACTTATTTTAACATCAACAATTCCCCTCCTATCTTATAGGGATTGTTTAAACTGAAAAAAAAACTCTTAAATGAGACTAGGATAGAAAAATAAATCAAAGGGACACTTTGAGAGGTCACAGTGCAACCTGCTCCCCTGTTTTTGCCCCTGCCTTTGTCTAGTACATTTGGTAATCTGTGAATCTTTTGCTCCACTGCACCTGAAAATATCTATTTATTTGTGACTCCATGCATTCCTGGATATGTATTGTGCTCTACAAAGAGCAACTGCCTTTTTCACAACCAGCTTCTATTATTGTTTCTTCCTTGTTTCTCTCCTGCTGCTCTCTAGTCTATAGACAGATAAAAAATGAGTTCAGAATCTCAGCTTTTTCCTGGTTCTCATCAATACATTTACCTTCCTCTTTACCTTCCCAACATTCAATTTTTTTACTATTACATGTTTAAAAACAAAACAAAAACGGTGATACCATGTTAGCCAGTAGCAAAAATAACAAATAAAAAAACAAACAAATACAAAAAGTATAGTAGAAGTGATACCTATATTGGCTAACAATAAAAAAAATACATTGCAAGCTTTCAGAGCACCAAGGCCCCTTCATCAGGCAAAATACTTGGTATTTTGCCTGATGAAGGGGCCTTGGTGCTCTGAAAGCTTGCAATGTATTTTTTTTTATTGTAAGCCAATTTAGGTATCACTTCTACAAAACTTTTTTATTTGTTTGTTTTTTAATTTATTATTCAAGTTTAAAAAGGAATTTTTAATCAATTTTGCACTTCACTGCAATGCCCTTTACATTCTCGTTTATGGTCTGTCTTTGCTTTTTTGTAAGCTTTATTGTCCTATTTGTGTCTAATAAAAGTCTAAGATATCCTGGATAACTTGAATGTCTTAATACATGTTTTTTCTTGCCAACCTCAACACTAACATTACTATCAAACCATAAAGGCTTTGCTTTGTGACATCTGTCCTTTGCTAACTAAGGGAATATACTAGTGTATATTAATTAAGCAGCATTTTAAAGACATTCTATTTTCGTTTTGTGATTAATCCCATGAAAAGTCTTCTAGTTAATATATCACAGAGATGCCCTTATATTGCCAAAGTTTTCTTTAACATGTATAAGTTAATATAATAAATGGTCTTATATTTGCTACTTGTCAAGTAACCCATAGCACTCAATTAGAAGGTAGCATTCATTGGTCAGCTGCTTGGAAACAAACATCGGATTGGTTGCAATGAGTTACTAGATATTGGCAAATGTATTTATAACACTAGCCCATTAGTGTCTATGTTACTCCCTTATAGAGTTATCTCTGCAACATAAGCGCAAAGAAAATCATGTTATCAACCCTGTTCCCTACATGCTCACCAATGAATTTGGAATTATTAGTTAATACCAGACCCAAAAGGAAATATTTCCTAGTAGGTTCCTGAACTATCTGCAATAAAAAGTTGTAATTTTTTTCCCCCCACAAATATTTTTGCCTTATTTACTAAATCAATACATTTAGTTTTTCTCACAATAATGGTAATGGTAAAAACCATCTATCGGAAGTAGACCCAAGTAAAAAAAATGAGAAAACAAATCTCATGACCTATTTGCATGGTGTTGAAGAATAATGGTAGCCAATAATACTAATAATAAGAAGAAATGTGAAGAACTGGAGAAAAAACATCACAAAAATGTTTTTACTTCTGGCCAGATTCTGTGAAGAATATCAAGAATGTTTACAGATTTAACCTGTTGCTGCGTAATATGTTGATTCTGTAGCGGCACTGTATTGCCGCATTCTGCTAAGTAAAAAGTATTTCAGAACCACTGGCACCCCAATAATCCTCCATCAAGTGTCATCAATCTGGACTGCATGTAACATGTACTAGACTGGAGTAAGCCAAAATGGGCTTGGCAGTTTAAGATTTCCACATATAGAAATTGACGGCACCAGTCAGCGATTTATTATATTAAAATGCCTTTATTGGGACATAGGCTCTGACCCCAAACACCCGGCAACGTTTCAGACCAATCTCTGTCTTTTCTCAAGCCTTGAGAAAACAAGAACGAGAGTGGTCTGAAACTTGCTGGGTGTTTGGGGTCAGAGCCTATGTCCCAATAAAGGCATTTTAAGATAATAAATCGCTGACTGGTGCCGTCAATTACTATATGTGGTCTGATTGAACGGATTGAAGTTGGAAATCGTTGGATGTGCATCGGATTAAAGCAATTTGGAGGTGAGGGTGCTGACTGTGAAACTTGTGAAACTGAGTGTAAGATTTCCAAAATGTAAAAATATATATATTTTTAAAAGCTTCTTCTATCCGGCCATTAGGAATATTTTTCTCCAGGGCGGAGTAAGAAAGTGTGAGAATATATCTTACTCTGTCTCTGTAGTAATTGCTGGTTTGTATTATAATCCAAAAATTGGTTTATTGGATTTTCAAATTAATCCCTAACGACAAAGTCACTTGATAAATAGCTACACCTTCATAAACATCCTAGTAATATTATATCCCAAGTTCGGTTTGGCATAAGATTCACCTTCTTCAACATTTTCTCTCTAGATAACAATAGAGAGTGGTCAAGAAGGAAGGATCCTTGGATTCTCTAATATAACATAGCAATAAGATTTTAATTAAAACGTTTGGTTACATTTAAATTTAAAATAACCATGCCTAACGCTGAATCTGACAGGTTCCATTATATGGGGTCTCAGCATACTCTGAGCACAGCTAATGCTTTTTACAAGGCTCATTTTTATACTAATCACTGGCTATGTGCTTTTAAGTTGGTGACTGATAAGCATTAATGTATCTCTTTGGCAACAGGACTTCTAAGTGGAGGGTCAAACAGCCCAGCTGTTTTGGACTCACCATTTTTGGGGTCCTTAAAACCCATATCTAGTATGTTTAGCATGCCAAAATGGGTCCCAATTGTTACATCCATTAGAGAATATGATGGACAGGTGGGTAAGAGAACGATTAATAAGTTCTTCTTCTTGAGAAGGTGACCGCAAACATACTTCCAATGCCCTTTTTCCTGCATTGCCAGGGATCCCCCTTTTCTAACTTCAGCCCTGAGGGTTTGTTACCTTGAGAAACATAATATCACAAACCAGAAAAGCCTTCATTTGTTTGATTCTAACTTTGAACAACACTCATGCCTATATCGTGCCTATATTATGCTTCACCCATAGTCATGTACATTACCAGGAGACCTTAAATATGGGGCCCTGACTTGCATGCATTGTATTACTTTGAATTTCACAATTTTCACAGTCAGCACCCTCACCTCCAAAGTACTTTAATGTGATGCACGTCCAACGGTTTCCAACCTCAATCCGTTCATCAATTCAATTTGTTGTAATAGACGGCATCAGTCATTGGTTTATTATCTTAAAATGCCTTTATTGGGACATAGGCTCTGACCCCAAACACCCGGCAACGTTTCAGACCTATCACGGTCTTTTCTCAAGCCTTGAGAAAACAAGAACGAGAGTGGTCTGAAACTTGCCGGGTGTTTGGGGTCAGAGCCTATGTCCCAATAAAGGCATTTTAAGATAATAAATCGCTGACTGGTGCCGTCAATTACTATATGTGGTCTGATTGAACGGATTGAAGTTGAGAGGCTTGAGAAAAGACCGTGATAGGTCTGAAACTTTGCCGGGTGTTTGGGGTCAGAGCCTATGTCCCAATAAAGGCATTTTAAGATAATAAACCAATGACTGATGCCGTCTATTACTACAAATTGAATTGTATTACTTTGAAGCAGGTTGTCTTGCCAATATTATGCCAATGATGCCATCCCAGGGTAGGAGTAGATGTAGAGGCACATATATTTGGGCACAAAAATAGTCTATTTATGACAAGCTATAATTATTGAAAATGAGACAACAATGAGTTAATGCTGGGTAAAATGTTCCCATACTATATAATAGAGACACCTATCAGCTTCATTATAGGCTTGGCTAGTGGGAGGTCTTTACATGATTAAGTTGGTATTATGGAGTATTATTGATCCAATAGTTACCTTATTTGAACTCTTAAGCACAAGGGCTCAGGGGCAAAGCGTGCTGAAATAAGGGGTGTGGTGGCAAAGAGGAAACATCTTAAATTTTACTGACAAACAAACTTTAGATATGGAACCCTCCCGTGAGGGTCAAAGCAAAGACTATTAGCAAATATTTCTGCCATCCATGCAGAATATTTCCTGGTAAACTCAGGTGAAGCAACCCCTTGTGCCAGTTCGAACTGGGCTTCAAGCCTGGGTAACCTGCTTCAGAAAAATAAATAATAAAATGGATGCTGGAGGTGCTAAGCAAACAAATTACAGTGCACAGAACTTTACTCTTAGGAGTGTGCCCCCTCAAATAAATGAACCACAGAGAGTCTTAATCTATACTTAATACTGTAAAAGCTATAACTGAACTTTAAAGTGCTGGCTGAGCCTCACACATAAATGGAAACTCTGGTGTGCACATTCTATTGAGGAGTCCAATTCCTTCTTCCTATCCATGTATTTTCCTCTCTAAATCAAACATTTAATTCCAGTGTGAATGTATCCTAGGGAGATTGCTGAAGGTAGCAGTAGTCATATAAGAAAGGTCCTGTCCAAAAATAACTAATAGAATATTTTTCCCTAAATGTAGCATAAGTGCAAACATGGGTAGACTGGGCATGGCAATTTGTATTTATTTTTGAGCTTTGCCCATAGCGCTAAGACTGAACTTTGCCTCTAATTTCTATCACTAGGGTTAGTGGGAAAGTATCTAGTGTGTCATGTTTTAGAGTATCGGTAAGAACTAACAGGGATTTCTATAAGCAAACCGCCAACATGAAAATGCCCTTGAAGTGTTTATGCAATACGTAACAGGCCATTTACTATTGGTAGACACGAGCATTAATGTAACAAGGGGTTGTGTTCCCTCGTGCCTGTGCGTTCAAGGACATTATAGGCCTGTACTTAATGCATGGATTAAGCAGGTGGTGAAGTCTTGCAGTGCTTTGTACTCAAAGATAATGTTCTGTTGAGTGTTGAGGTCAGTGCAAACAAAAAATTGTGGTGTATACTGAGTGCAATAATTGAGAAAACACATAATTTACATTTTCTGATCACCCACCTCTTACAAAGAATGTTAAAAATGCACATGAAAAATATTTTTTCTGCCAATAGGGAATAAATGGACACACTAGCAAGGGGCTGCCTTTTTTATGGCAATAACAAATTGTATCCACAATCAAGCGATTCCCTACCAGGCACAAATCTTTGGCATCACCAGTATTGGTGACAAAGTTAAGCATCCGATAACAGTGGATACAAGTAAACTTGCTTGATTGAAAAACAAAGTGCATTGTATTGTGCCAGTTATACTGCACTTCACCAATCATTCCAAGTGAGCCCTTTAGTCTACAATTGTGAAAATTGAGCACTGTTTCAAGCAGTCCTAATACTTTTATTTGTATTTAAGGCAGTTCATGAATATGTGTGTAAGAAAACCTACCTGCCCTGGTGGTCTAGTGGGGCAGCGGGGACGCCCGCTGCGCCGTCATCGGCTTTGTGCGTCTGATCTGTTCTGTATCTCGTCTGTTTGATTACCCGTGTTTGACCCAGCCTGTTCCTGACTATTATGCATTCCTGTCATCGGAAAACATGCTTTTTTAAAAACGCATCAGTTAATAGTGCTACTCCAGCAGAATTCTGCACTGAAATCAATTTCTCAAAAGAGCAAACAGATTTTTTTATATTCAATTTTGAAATCTGACATGGGGCTAGACATTTTGTCAATTTCCCAGCTGCCCCTTGTCATTTGACTTGTGCCTCCACTCTAGGAGAGAAATGCTTTCTGGCAGGCTGCTGTTTTTCCTTCTCAATGTAACTGAATGTGTCTCAGTGGGACATGGGTTTTTACTATTGAGTGTTGTTCTTAGATCTACCAGGCAGCTGTTATCTTGTGTTAGGGAGCTGCTATCTGGTTACCTTCCCATTGTTCTTTTGGCTGCTGGGGGGGGGGAAAGGGAGGGGGTGATATCACTTCAACTTGCAGTACAGCAGTAAAGAGTGATTGAAGTTTATCAAAGCACAAGTCACATGACTTGGGGCAGCTGGGAAATTGACAATATGTCTAGCCCCATGTCAGATTTCAAAATTGAATATAAAAAAATCTGTTTGCTCTTGAAATGGATTACAGTGCAGAATTCTGCTGGAGCAGCACTATTAACTGATTCATTTTGAGAAAAAAATTTTTTCCCATGACAGTATCCCTTTAAGAACATAATTTACATGTTTTTAACAAAATGCTGATAGTTCTCTACACTAAAAGCCCTGCTCCCTTCTTGTCCCAGTTAGAGCAGAAGTTTATTTGGGGGGAGTGAGGGGAGGTGCCATTGGGGCCCTCTTGACCCTCTCATTTAGTTGATGTTGAGGAAGCTGAAGGCCATCTTGGACATAGTGCAAAGGGTTATCAAGCTGAAGATGAGTTCTTGCAGAATTTTCCCAGGTGCCATAACAGCATTTCCATTACTATCTCCTCCCACACCATATAATACTACAGGTATGAATGAACATGCCTACATCGTCAAGAAAACAGCTAAAAGACATGCATCTGCTAATCTCTGTAAACCTGGCAAATGTTCATTCTGCAACTAATCTGTTTTTGATTTCTGTGGGAGTAGCAGAATTATAAAAGATCAAAAGCCGATTTAATAACACAGATTGGCCAACTCCCTGCCTTTGGTACATATATATATTGTATATACAGATCATACAGCTCCACAAGGCAGAACCCCAAAAGCAAGATGAGGGCTCCCTACGGTCTCCTCCTAAATGCCATTATTACTAATGTCCTCTTGCACAGCCCTGGATTTGTCACAGGAATACCAGTGGGTAAGTACTGCATTTGTTGGTAAGTCTTCATCAGCATGAGGCAGAATCCTTCTTATATGGGACGTTAAGTTTATTATGTTGCATTTAAAATAAGTTCACTCATGTAAATATTTTTCCGGTACTAAGGTATCCGTCAGAAAGCAAAGTGGTTGGGAGACTATATTTTATATTATATTCAATATTTATAATCGTTTTACGGCTAATCATTTTATTTTAGCACTCATGCCTCGTTCTCACAAATTTCTTGATGCTAAGGTCACTGTTGTTAGTAGCAACATAACAGACTGGAGAGCTGCACAGAAAAAAACAGTTAAATAAAAAAAAGCATGAAATTAAAAAAACTGTTTTTCAAAAAAAAATTGGCTTCCCTTCAATGCTCAACGTTTACTTTAGGCATAAATGTAATTGCTATTGAAGGCAGTATTTCTTTATGCTTTTCTGTATTGTTCTGGCTCTAGAAACAATGTAGCACTAGAGTCAACTCACTTCAAGACAACATAGCTCTGTAAATCAGCTGGTATCTGCTACACTGTCTCTAGAATCAGGACCAGGAGTGCTGAGAATAGCAAGAGACCAGGGTCCATTTCTGCAATGACTTTAACAGCATATCTGAGGTTAATGTGCTCATAATCCACTTCTACAGTGATCTTAATGCCATACCTGGGGTTAATATGTGTATTGTCTTTTTTCTATAGCGATGATACTAGTGTAGCTAGTGTACTAGTGTATCTAGGTAATTATGCAAAAGAGGAGTGGTCTAAAAGTTTCTGTAGTATGCTATGAGCTGTGCATTATTAGGCCCCTATTTTGTTGGAAATGCTCGGCTTGTTAGTGTACATAGTGTGGGATGGCGGAGTCAGCTGGTGGGTAGATGTCATGGACCCCTGAGGATGAGGTTCACTGGTGGGCCCCCAAATATTCCTGTCCAACACTGCAAGGTACAGACTACTGCTTTAAGTTGCAATTATATCTACAGATAACTTTAATACAACCATTGAAAACTGCTAATGAATGTGCACTGGAAAGTTGCTTAGAATGACATTTTCTTTCATTGACCCAAATTTTAATTTTGGGTTTTATATCTCCTTTAATAAACATGATGAGGCCTGGAGAGTGAATTAAATAATAAAGACATTCCTCTCCTAAATGTTGTTTATATAATGGTGATTAGATCAAATTACTGAAGACGTCATTCAAATGGAAACCATTCAGTCCGGATATGTGTTTCTTTCGATTATTCCCTTTGATTTTGTATCCCCTGTTTGAATATGTGTTTTACTGTTAAATACTTATGGTATTCCCTTTGATATACTTACTTATTTCAGTTATATTCCCTCTCACTTCTTTCTTCTAACATGCACCTGGTCTTGGAGCTTCTCCTTTGTTATTTAAACAATCTTTGTTGCCCTCTTTTGGACAGTTACTGTTTTACTAATACCTGTATCTTTTCATAGATTGGCCCTCCAGAACACAATACAATAATCAAGGTGAGTTCTCAACAGTGAAATATAAAGTGGCAGTATCTGTGCCTTCCCTTTCTACTTCTTTCTATACAGCCTAGTATTTAATTTGCCTACCCCATTGCTATATAGCTTCCTTTCTATTAAGTCATCTGAAATAAGAATTCCTCGATAGTGATGGGCGAATTTATTCGGCAGGCACGAATTTGCGGCAAATACCTGTGATTCGCTGCCGGCAAATAAACTTGCAAAACTGCCGCAAAAATTCGCTGGCCTCCAAAATTCACAGGCGTCCAAAAAAATGGACAACGGCTTTTTTGGATGCTGGCACGGCCAAAATGGACAGTGGCATCCAAAAATGGACGGTTGCGTCAAAAACGAGCCGCTGAGGCATTTCGGCAAATTTTTCGTTGTTTCACAGGAAATTCGCAAATTTTTGGTCAAAACGTGACAAATTCGTCCATCACTATTTCTTGATCCTTCTCTTGTTGTTATTGTCATTAAAATTCAATCATTCCATATTCAGCTTTGGGATTCTGTTCCCAAGTAACAAAGGCAACCCATAAGGGAGAAAAGTATAAAAAAAAAAAATTTGATTTTTCAGTGTATACCAGCTCAGGGATGTCCAACCTGCAAATCAGTGAGCTCCAGTATATGTGGCCCAAGTTCCTTAGCATCTTTTGGCTTATTCTGTTTCTGAATGTAAACTTTCTAAGACAAAATATATCCCCCTTTTTGACATGAGCTCATACATTTGAATTTATGGAGAAAAGGTGCATAAACACTATTGAAACTGCCACCCCAATTGAAACTGCCAGCACTACCTGCACGTGTGCAGATTATTGTACAGTATATATGTATAGCATCTTATTTGCCATTTTTTACAGAAAAAAATGTAATACCCACTTGCAAAGATATGTCCGTATGTCTATTTTTGGACCAGTTGGTGGCTAGGAGCATGCTTAATTCTATTCTGTCAGTAACATTGGGTTCTTAGCACAGTATCATCCTTTTACAGGAGAATGCCCTCCTTCTCCAGCGAAGGTTAATTGTTGGAACACTATCAGATACAGGTGCAACAGAGACAGTGACTGTAACAGGGACCAGAAATGTTGCTACAGAGGTTGCGAGAAGCTCTGTGTTACTGCGGCATTAGGAGGAATGGGTAAGTGTTGGCTGCAAGAGCTTTTATAAAAACAATACACAAATTTATTGTGCAATAAGGGTTTACTGATACCTGGCCGAGTAGAAAAACTGGGACAGCAAGCTTGCAGTTACTGACACTAATGAAACAGATACTGACCTGGATTACCTGAAATTAGTTAAATTGGTAAAAGTGAGTCTGCGTTTGCAGGCAGTATAATGAGGCTAGGGACAGAAATCAGCCTGACCAATAGCAGAGTAGCAGTCGCTGACCAATAGTAGAATCCTCTTCTCTTTTCTAATCCAGAAGCCTTGTCTCGGCTCCGGAGCAAACACACTCGGAGGATTTCAGCAAAGAAATGCACTTTGAACTGAAATCCGCTGAGTGCGTTCGCTCTGGAGCAAACACAAGTAGTGACGGGGGAATCTGTCTCATTTCACTTTGTCGAAAAATTGGCAAAACTCTGAACAAAATTGTGAAACTGCAAAAAATTTGCAAAAAACATTGAAGTCAATGGGCATCAATACAATGTTTACGCACGTGGCAATTGTTACACATGCAACTTTTTTGTCGAAATGCATTACGCTCATTGGCCGTCAAAATGATTTTAACGCATGCAACTGTTTTTTTCGCAGCAAATTTTTGCAGCAGTTTCGTGAAAAAATTTGCAGGTGGCGATATCTGTAAATTTGCTGCGAATCCATGCCTGGTGAATACATTTGTTTATCACTAGACACAAGGCTTTCAGATTCAAACAGAAAAGAGAATTCTGCTAGTGGTCAGAGGCTGAACTCTGCCTGCGAATTTCAGCAGGTTGATTTCTGTACCCCTTTGGCCCTAGACTAAGTGGAGATAGGTACAAAATGCAGCGATATACATTGCTTATCTAAAGATTGTTTATCAGCACATAATTTCACCCTTAGCAAGCCAGATTGTAGTTTTGCAGACTAATAAATAGCCTCTCCCAATTGCGCCACCAATAATCTGATGCCTGCCTTCCAAATACATGGTACTATCTTTAATATCCACAATAACTACTGTTATTTCAGTGTCAAGGCTGGATACTTGCAGTGTAATTTAAGGGCATATAAATGTAGGGATAGGGGCAGGACAACAACTAAAGGGTTGTAGACCTCAGGGTGTCAGGACCCTAACATGAGCCCAAATCATGTATCTGTTAAAATCACTTCCTACAAACTTCTCTTAGACCATGCCTAACACTGTGCCAACTCAATGTCTGACCTCAATATATACCATTTGGAGGGATAGATTCCATTGAACTAGCAGATAAATCATATTGCTGTCTTGGAATCTGGGTGGAATATTTTGGGTTAGTTATACACAGGTGACCTGTGGGTAATAGGTTAATAGGAGACGTGTCAACAGATAAGACACTCTGGGGTAGATTCACTAAAGGACGAAGTGGCTAACGTCAGTGACAATTCGCCAGCGTTGCCAGCGTCTTCTGTCACTTACATCATATCCGGTCTGCCGAAAATGCATTAAAGTGGCGACTTTCCTTTTTTGAAGCTGAATTGCCTGCAAAATTCCTGACTTGAACTTTTTTGGGTAACTGGTTTTCTCCAGACATTTCATAACAAATGGAACATTCATTTTACAGTGGGCTCATGTGTAGGGCATTATATTAACTCTCTTGTCTTTATTAAGGTTCCCTGGACATTTGTAATAAAAAGTGGTAACTTCAAGCAATTGCACCAACATTTATAATAAAGACGTCCATACAACTTTCAATTACCCGCCGTATGCAAATTGGCCTAAGCGCAAGATCACTAGCGAATTTTCGCTAGGCATTAACGAACGCTAGCGCATCTTCACTATGAAATGCTCGCACTGTCAAAATAACTTTAGTGAAAAGTCGCCAGCGTTCGGTGCCCAGGACGAAACTCTGAATATTAGTGAATTGGCGTAGTCGTAATGCATTTGCGTCTGGCGAACTGGTGTGAGCTGTGCGAAGCTGGCGCTGGTGAAAATTTGCCACTTATAATGACCCTGAATGCCTTGTAGCAATTGCCAGCTACTGTGTCAATTATGAAAATTCAATAACTTGCCTACGTAATTGGTGGCTCCGTAACCAGGATGGTTGTATGTATATTCCTAGATTCCCTATTGGTACTTTTACTGTTGCTATTAAGGCAGGTTATAATTTCCAGTATAACCTTAAGAACTTGAAGATTCTTGAAACTTCTTAATTTTGCTAATGTGCTCCCTATCAGAACATATAATAACATGGATTGTGTAGAGTTCAAAGCAAATGCATAACTCAAGGGTCCCAAAGTAGGGAACCTTTCAGCAGATATCATTATGGTGTCTATGATAGTTTGGAGGTGGAGCCAAGCATATTCTTTTGAGTGACTTAAACTACACCCCACAGCAAAATATTATTGGGTCCTTACAACCCTTTTGGGCCATGATCAGTTCAGTGAGTTGACATAGTTAAATAAACAAATAGAATAAATGGAAAGTCAGGACCCCACCATTGCCACTGGATACTCGCAGTGATATTTTATGTTGTCTGTGTAAAATTAACCAAATAAAGCCACTAGTAAAGAAACCCTGCATGTATATATATATATATATATATATATATATATATATATATATATATATTTGATGTAATACAATTGAAAATGACTTTTTTGATAATCCTTATTTCTACTGCTTCTTCTTTAGGATTTCCACCATTGCCTCCTGCCAAGCCAACATACTACATGGAGCCCATACCTGTTGAGCCATTCATACCAATCATGACCAAGAATCCCATAAAAAATCGCATTGATCTTCCACCAATATGGGTCCCCTATCCCTTACCCCCGGCAGACAGATAAGATACCTTCCAATTGGTGATTAAACTAAAAACTGGACTCATTCAGAGTTAAAGGCTGCCGCACATCATTAGAGGGGGATGGTGTAAATGCCCAAATAACCCTGTGGCCAGTATGAGTGGGGAAACATTTACTCTGTTGAATAATTCCATTGGTAAGAAATAAAAAGTGTTGTATCTATAGTGTACTACAGTGTATTCTTCAGCTGCTACGGTACAGAGATAGACAAAGAAAACTGCACCACTCCGGAACACCAAACTCAGTCGAATCCAGGAGCCCAAATTTTTAAATAGTACAAGAAGTCTTTATTTTACATTATGTATAAAAGATAAAAGCCTGATGCGTTTCATGGGACAGAAGGCTGAGAGCCTATGATTAAGTGTCCTTGGGGGACACGAAATGCATCAGGCTTTTATCTTTTATACATAATGTAAAATAAAGACTTTTAGTACTATTTAAAAATTTGGGCTCCTGGATTCTACTTATTGACTGGGTTTGGTGTTCCGGAGTGGTGCCTACCCACTATTCCAGTTTTATGTGTCTTGCTCCCCTTTGCTGAAGGTCTGGGGCATGAGCACCCAGACCCACCGTGGAAAGCAGTAAGCTTGTCTTTTTATTTATAAAATCCATGCTTCCTATGATCCTTAATATAAGGTACAGAGATAGCCAACATTTGTCACACCAGAACATGGCAAGGTGATATGGCAGTTATAGTCAAGCATACATCAGGGATTCTTGTCTCCTGAGGCAGCAGATCAAATGCTGATGCCCCTACCTACTCAGAAGGGATGGGGATGGAACACACCTACACAAATATAGAAGAATTCCTAAATGAACAAAAAACAGAAATTGTACTCTTAAATTTAAGTCAGGTGGCTTTTTTCTACCTAAAATAAAATGCCCTCTGAGCCAAGGAGAGAACCAGGAAGAGGCTTCCCTGTTTGTGTTTTACCTAAAGCTAGAGGGCCATAGGCTGTGAATCTCATATATTTATACTGACTTCCCATAATAATAATTATATATATATATATATTACACTTATTAGAATAATAGTGTATTACTCTGTATGTTTTATTAAACTTGGAACAAATACTACTTACTACGCTTCAACTATAATTGCTGAAAAGCATACGTACGCTGGTGGAACATGGAGGCTAACTATCAGTCATTGCAATGCAGCCTAAATTCATTAGCTGGTCAGGGTAAGAATTTAGTATTTTCTTAAAGGAATGAGAATAATTTGCAGTAATGCATGCATTATCATTGACTTTACTATTCTTGGTGGAGTAATGCAGGAGTCTGTCTTAGTGAAGGGCATGTCAATGCATATTGGGGGAGGGGTTTTGATATTTAGGGCCTCAGCAGCCTGCGTTTGGCCACATTTCCCATCAATCATGGGACAGTCTTGCCCAGTTTTTACATTTCTGTAAAGCAGGCAGAAAGTTTTGAACTAGACAATCCTAGCGAAATGACTTAAGGGGGACATATATGCACAGATAAGATCATACAAAACAAAATTAACTGTACACTAGTGAAACATCAATCCTGCTGGTAGGTTTTATTGCAGTTTTCACTACGTGTGTGCATGTATGTTCCTACCTGCCAAAACATATTACCAAGGATCAATTTGTAGATGCCTGGAGAGAGGCACCACATTTATTTAATAAGCATTCCGTTGTTAGTATGCTGTATTCATAGTTCAATCAGGTTGAAAAAAGACAAAGTCCATCAAGTTTAACCCCCCTAAATGAAAACCCAGCATCCTACACACACCCCTCCATACTTTAACATAAATTAAATATACACCCATATCTATACTAACTATAGAGTTTAGTATCACAATAGCCTTTGATACTCTGTCTGTCCAAGAAATCATCCAAGCCATTCTTAAAGGCATTAACTGAATCAGCATCACAACATCACCCGGCAGTGCATTCCACAACCTCACTGTCCTGACTGTGAAGAACCCCCTACGTTGCTTCAAATGAAAGTTCTTTTCTTCTAGTCTAAAGGGGTGGCCTCTGGTACGGTGATCCACTTTATGGGTAAAAAGGTCCCCTGCTATTTGTCTATAATGTCCTCTAATGTACTTGTAAAGTGTAATCATGTCCCCTCGCAAGAGACTTTTTTCCAGAGAAAACAACCCCAACCCTGACAGTCTACCCTCATAATTTAAGTCGTCCTTCCCTCTAACCAGTTTAGTTGCACTTAGTCTCTGCACTCTCTCCAGCTCATTTATATCCCTCTTAAGGACTGGAGTCCAAAACTGCACTGCATACTCCAGATGAGGCCTTACCAGGGACCTATAAAGAGACATAATTATGTTTTCATCCCTTGAGTTAATGCCCTTTTTTATGCAAGACAGAACTTTATTTGCTTTAGTAGCCACACAATGACACTGCCCAGAATTAGACAACGTGTTATCTACAAAGACCCCTAGATCCTTCTCATTTAAGGAAACTCCCAACACACTGCCATTTAGTGTATAACTTGCATTTATTAAAATTTTGCCAAAGTGCTAAACCTTGCAATTATTCAATTGGAGTGACATTTAATTTCCATTTTTTGTGTTTAGTGAGTTTATCACTTCTTGCCACCTTCAACATGAAGTATTATGTAAGTTAGGCTTGATGCCTTTCCAAGCTGCGCAACAAAATGTAAAAAATAAAAGGCACTGCCAATAATTAAAAAATAAATGATACTGTGACAGCACAGGAATGAGGCAAACCTCACATGTGGTAATTCCTGCTTATAAAAATGATGACTGCATAGATATGTTAATATGAATAAGTACCAGTGGGTATGAAAAGTGTAAGGCGGGGCATCAATTGGTCTGTATGTCTATTCTTTTAAATCTATGTTGAATAAAGATTGATTTTTTAACTTAAAATTGAATGTTTTGGAATATATCTTTTTTGTAGTTGATATATGTGCCCTTTTGAACTGGGGGTTATATTCCAATAACGTTGGCCCTTTGGAAAGGCCTTATAGATTGCAGAATTGAAATGCTATTGTAACTTTTGCATTGATATGACATAATTGCAAAATCTCTTAAAATATTGGCAATTTGTGCCTAGTGGGGCAGTAGCCATAACCAGTGCAAATGAAGTCACTAAAAGGATCAGTAGCACCAAAAAAGAAAGTGTTTTAAAGGAATGACAATAATGTACTGTTGCCCTGCACTGATAAAACTGGTGTGTTTGCTTTAGTAAAACTACTATACTTTATATAAACAAGCTGCTGTGTAGCCATCAGGGCCAAATATACATAGCGGGCACCCTAGGCTCAATGAGATGGTTCGTCGCCCCCATCCCTTTCCTTTTCGTGCCCCTTTTAAAAAGCTATCAGGGAAGTTAAAATTGAGATGGAAAAGGGTATTGCAGCAAGGAGTAAAAATAATCCAAAATTATTTTTTAAATATGAAAATAGTAAAACAATGAAGCAGGATGGAGTGGGACCCTTAATGTCAGAGGGAGGTCAGTTAATTGATAAGAACAGAGAAAAAGCAAAGATTCCAAACTGTTATTTTTCGTCTGTCTACCCAAATGAGGAAACAGCTAGTGAAGGTTTCCTTTTTAAAAGCCCAAATTCTAGTAATATAACATATGATGCATGGTTCACACAAAAGGAAATTCAAAAGAGGCTAGAACATGGAAAGACAAACAAAGGTCTGGGACTGAATGGTATTCATCCCAGGGTACAAAACGAGCTTAGATCTGTGATTGCCGAACCTCTTTACTTAACTTTGTGACATAGGGATCCCGTTCTCAGCCTCAAAACTATAGACCTATTAGTCTGACATCAGTGGTAGGAAAGCTTTTCAAAGGGGTATTAACCTTTTACCTGCCAAGAACGTAGGTACTACGTTCTTGCAGGGAAAAGCCCTAACTGCCAAGCACGTAGTACCTACGTTCTTGGCTTTAAAGGGCTCCTCTCTGCATCTGCGGCGATTGCCGCTTCAGCAGAGAGTTCCATTAGTCTCCCCACCCCCTGGCAACGAGCAGAGGGAGAGGAGGGGGAGGTCACGTGGGTCCTGCGACGCGATCGTCGCAGGACCCGTCTACAGTTATGCAGACACGTGTCTGCTGCTTGTGCTGCCTCTCCTCTCCTCTGCTCCTCTCTGCATCTGCGGCGATTGCCGCTTCAGCAGAGGGATTTTTTACTCTCCCCACCCCCTAGGCAACGAGCAGAGGGAGAGGAGGGGGAGGCCACGTGGGTCCTGCGATCGTCGCAGGACCCGTCTACAGTTATGCAGACACGTGTCTGCTCCTTGTGCTGCGTCTCCTCTGCCAGTTCCAGCCAGCCTGCTGCTTCCTGCTGCGTGCACTCTGCTTTAGGGCCCCCCCCTTAGCTGCCCAGGACCCTGCTGGACATCAGAACTGTAAGTAACATTTATTTTACAGTTATACACACATTTACATACTAATTACATGCATGTACAAATACACAATACACATTTTACTAAGTTAGCTGTATTCTTTTTCTTTTCAGGCTTTTTTTTTGTTGTTGCAATTTTGTATATGTCAAAATGTGTACTTTACAAAAATGTATGTTTTTTGGGGGGGTCTTGTGCTGTTAGGGGGTCTTGTGGCACAATATACAGTCACTGCTTTATGTTCACAGAAGGCGAAAAGACAATTTTCAGAAATGTCATACGCTGCCTTAGCGTAACTTTTCAGTACGATAGTTTGGAGTAGAAAGACATAATTACCTATTTTGTATTCGGCAGAATGTGTACTTTCTAAAAATATATGGTTTTGGGGGTCTATGTGCTGTTAGGAGGGTATTGTGGCTCAATATGCTGTCACAGGCCATTCTTCACAGAAGGTGAAAAGACAGAGAAGAAAATTCAAATGCACTAATTTTATTTGGGGGTCCGCACATGCCAGCTGCTTTGGTATATACCTATGCATATTGGGCAACAAACTGTTCAGTAGACCCGTGGCGTCAATATTTAGGGTGTTTTACAATTCTATATAAGAAATTAGGTGAGATAAATGCGGCCAATTGCAATATTTTTAGACAATTTTCAGAAATGTCATAAGAACCGCTGCCTTTAGCGTAGCTTTGCAGTAAGGTAGTTTGGAGTAGAAAGACATAATTACCCATTTTAGATTCGTCAGAATGTGTGCTTTCCAAACATATATGGTTTTGGGGGTCTATGTGCTGTTAGGAGGGTCTTTTGGCAAATAATACGCAGTCATGGGTCATTCTTCACAGAAGGTGAAAAGACAGCGGAGAAAATTCAAATACACAATTTTTTTGGGGGTCCGCACATGCCAGTTGCTTTGGTATATCTATGCATATTGGGCATGAAAATGTTCAGTAGACCCTTGCCATCAATATTTAGGATGTTTTACAATTGTTTGTAAGAAATTGGGTGAGATAAATGTGACCAATTGCAATATTTTAGACAATTTTCAGAAATGTCATAAAAACCGCTGCCTTTAGCGTAGCTTTACAGTAAGGTAGTTTGGAGTAGAAAGACATAATTACCCATTTTAGATTCGTCAGAATGTGTGCTTTCCAAACATATATAGTTTTGGGGGTCTATGTGCTGTTAGGAGGGTCTTTTGGCAAATAATACACAGTCATGGGTCATTCTTCACAGAAGGTGAAAAGACAGAGAAGAAAATTCAAATGCACTAATTTTATTTGGGGGTCTGCACATGCCAGTTGTTTTGGTATATCTATGCATACTTGGCATCAAACTGTTCAGTAGACCCTTGGCGTCAATATTTAGGGCGTTTTACAATGGTATGTAAGAAATTGGGTGAGATAAATGCGACCAATTGCAATATTTTTAGACAATTTTCAGAAATGTCATAAAAACCGCTGCCTTTAGCGTAGCTTTACAGTAAGGTAGTTTGGAATAGAAAGACATAATTACCCATTTTTGATTCGTCAGAATGTGTACTTTCCAAACATATATGGTTTTGGGGGTCTATGTGCTGTTAGGAGGGTCTTTTGGCAAATAATACACAGTCACGGGCCTTTCTTCACAGAAGGTGAAAAGACAGCGGAGAAAATTCAAATACACAAATAATTTGGGGGTCCGCACATGCCAGCTGCTTTGGTATATCTATGCATATTGGGCATCAAACTGTTCAGTAGACCCTTGGCGTCAATATTTAGGGTGTTTTACAATTGTATGTTACAAATTGGGTGAGATAAATGTGACCAATTGCAATATTTTAGACAATTTTCAGAAATGTCATAAAAACCGCTGCCTTTAGCGTAGCTTTGCAGTAAGGTAGTTAGGAGTAGAAAGACATAATTACCCATTTTAGATTCGTCAGAATGTGTACTTTCCAAACATATATGGTTTTGGGGTCTACGTGCTGTTAGGAGGGTCTTTTGGCAAATAATACACAGTCACGGGCCATTCTTCACAGAAGGTGAAAAGACAGCGGAGAAAATTCAAATGCACTAATTTTATTTGGGGGTCTGCACATGCCAGTTGTTTTGGTATATCTATGCATACTTGGCATCAAACTGTTCAGTAGACCCTTGGCGTCAATATTTAGGGCGTTTTACAATGGTATGTAAGAAATTGGGTGAGATAAATGCGACCAATTGCAATATTTTTAGACAATTTTCAGAAATGTCATAAAAACCGCTGCCTTTAGCGTAGCTTTACAGTAAGGTAGTTTGGAATAGAAAGACATAATTACCCATTTTTGATTCGTCAGAATGTGTACTTTCCAAACATATATGGTTTTGGGGTCTATGTGCTGTTAGGAGGGTCTTTTGGCAAATAATACACAGTCACGGGCCATTCTTCACAGAAGGTGAAAAGACAGCGGAGAAAATTCAAATACACAAATTATTTGGGGGTCCGCACATGCCAGCTGTTTTGGTATATCTATGCATATTGGGCATCAAACTGTTCAGTAGACCCTTGGCGTCAATATTTAGGGTGTTTTACAATTGTATGTTACAAATTGGGTGAGATAAATGTGACCAATTGCAATATTTTAGAAAATTTTCAGAAATGTCATAAAAACCGCTGCCTTTAGCCTAGCTTTGCAGTAAGGTAGTTAGGAGTAGAAAGACATTATTACCCATTTTAGATTCCTCAGAATGTGTACTTTCCAAACATATATGGTTTTGGGGGTCTACGTGCTGTTAGGAGGGTCTTTTGGCAAATAATACACAGTCACGGGCCATTCTTCACAGAAGGTGAAAAGACAGCGGAGAAAATTCAAATACACAAATTTTTTGGGGGTCCGCACATGCCAGCTGCTTTGGTATATCTATGCATATTGGGCATCAAACTGTTCAGTAGACCCTTGGCGTCAATATTTAGGGAGTTTTACAATTGTATGTAACAAATTGGGTGAGATAAATGCGACCAATTGCAATATTTTTACACAGTTTTCAGAAACGTCATAAAAACCACTGCCTTTAGCGTAGCTTTGCAGTAAGGTAGTTTGGAGTAGAAAGACATAATTACCCATTTTAGATTCGTCAGAATGTGTACTTTCCAAAAATATATGGCTTTTAGGGGTTACCATAACTTTTTGTAGCTTTTATCCCATATAAAACTGGTAATGTTTGGAAATTAGTGTAAATGTAAGACATCAAATAAGTATGCAAAAGGTAGATTCTGGGGTTTTACATGCCATGTACTCGATAATCTTATGTACATTGGGCATCAAACTGTTCAGAGGAGCACAGGCTTTCATATTTGGGGTGATTTATCTTGATACCTAATAGTATGTATGAAATAAGGTGCTGCAGGTGGAAGTTTTGAGGTGATTTTTGGAAATGTCCCCAAAATTGCCAAATTTAGGAAAGATTTGCGGCTTGGTGCTTTGGGGTAGAAAGACGTGCATACCCAATTTAGATTTGGGGGAATGTGTACTTTCTAAAAATATATAGTTTTCTGGGGTGAACGTACTGTTCCCTACCTTTGCCCACCCCAAAATGATGTAAATGTCTTGATTTTGCAGCACCTGAAATGACAGACCAAATGGGGGGTCTTCCTTTTGGGGCCCTATATGCCACGTGCTTAGGTACACCTATACATATTGGGCATCAAACTGTTCAGCGGACCCTAGGCTTTCACATTTGGGGTCATTTGTCTTGATAACCAATAGTTTGTTTGATATAAGATGCTGCAGGTGGAAGTTTTGAGGTGATTTTTGGAAATGTCCCCAAAATTGCCAAATTTAGGAAAGATTTGCGGCTTGGTGCTTTGGGGTAGAAAGACGTGCATACCCAATTTAGATTCGGGGGAATGTGTACTTTCTAAAAATATATAGTTTTCTGGGGTGAACGTACTGTTCCCTACCTTTGCCCACCCCAAAATGATGTAAATGTCTTGATTTTGCAGCACCTGAAATCACAGACCAAATGGGGGGTCTTCCTTTTGGGGCCCTATATGCCACGTGCTTAGGTACACCTATACATATTGGGCATCAAACTGTTCAGCGGACCCTAGGCTTTCACATTTGGGGTCATTTGTCTTGTTAACCAATAGTATGTTCGATATAAGATGCTGCACGGTGGAAGTTTTGAGGTGATTTTTGGAAATGTCCCCAAAATTGCCAAATTTAGGAAAGATTTGCGGCTTGGTGCTTTGGGGTAGAAAGACATGCATACCCAATTTAGATTCGGGGGAATGTGTACTTTCCTACAATATATGGTTTTCTGGGGTGAACGTACTTTTTTTTACCTTTGCCCACCCCAAAATGATGTAAATGTGTTGATTTTGCAGCACCTGAAATGACAGACCAAATGGGGGGGTCTTCCTTTTGAGGCCCCTATATGCCACGTGCTTAGGTACACCTATATATATTGGGCATCAAACTGTTCAGCGGACCCTAGGCTTTCATATTTGGGGTCATTTGTCTTGATAACCAATGGTATGTTCGATATAAGATGCTGCACGGTGGAAGTTTTGAGGTGATTTTTGGAAATGTCCCCAAAATTGACAAATTTAGGAAAGATTTGTGGCTTGGTGCTTTGGGGTAGAAAGACATGCATACCAAATTTAGATTCGGGGGAATGTGTACTTTCTGAAAACATATGGTTTTCTGGGGTGAACGTACTTTTTTCTACCTTTGCACACCCCAAAATGATGTAAATGTGTTGATTTTGCAGCACCTGAAATGACAGACCAAATGGGGGGTCTTCCTTTTGAGGCCCCTATATGCCACGTGCTTAGGTACACTTATACATATTGGGCATCAAACTGTTCAGCGGACCCTAGGCTTTCATATTTGGGGTCATTTGTCTTGATAACCAATAGTATGTTCGATATAAGATGCTGCAGGGTGGAAGTTTTGAGGTGATTTTTGGAAATGTCCCCAAAATTACCAAATTTAGGAAAGATTTGCGGCTTGGTGCTTTGGGGTAGAAAGACATGCATACCCAATTTGGATTCGGGGGAATGTGTACTTTCTGATAATATATAGTTTTCTGGGGTGAACGTACTGTTTCCTACCTTTGCCCACCCCAAAATGATGTAAATGTGTTGATTTTGCAGCACCTGAAATGATAGACTAAATGGGGGTCTTCCTTTTGAGGCCCCTATATGCCCCGTGCTTAGGTACACCTATACATATTGGGCATCAAACTGTTCAGCGGACCCTAGGCTTTCATATTTGGGGTCATTTGTCTTGATAACCAATAGTTTGTTTGATATAAGATGCTGCAGGGTGGAAGTTTTGAGGTGATTTTTGGAAATGTCCCCAAAATTGGCAAATTTAGGAAAGATTTGTGGCTTGGTGCTTTGGGGTAGAAAGACATGCATACCCAATTTAGATTCGGGGGAATGTGTACTTTCTGAAAATATATAGTTTTCTGGGGTGAACGTACTGTTTCCTATCTTTGCCCACCCCAAAATGATGTAAATGTGTTGATTTTGCAGCACCTGAAATGATAGACTAAATGGGGGTCTTCCTTTTGAGGCCCCTATTTGCCACATGCTTAGGTACACCTATACATATTGGGCATCAAACTATTCAGCGGACCCTAGGCTTTCATATTTGGGGTCATTTGTCTTGATAACCAATAGTTTGTTTGATATAAGATGCTGCAGGGTGGAAGTTTTGAGATGATTTTTGGAAATGTCCCCAACATTGGCAAATTTAGGAAAGATTTGCGGCCTGGTACTTTGGGGTAGAAAGACATGCATACCCAATTTAGATTCGGGGGAATGTGTACTTTCTGAAAATATATAGTTTTCTGGGGTGAACGTACTGTGTCCTATCTTTGCCCACCCCAAAATGATGTAAATGTGTTGATTTTGCAGCACCTGAAATGATAGACTAAATGGGGGTCTTCCTTTTGAGGCCCCTATTTGCCACGTGCTTAGGTACACCTATACATATTGGGCACCAAACTGTTCAGCGGACCCATGGCTTTCATATTTGGGGTAATTTGTCTTGACAACCAATGGTATGTTCGATATAAGATGCTGCAGGGTGGAAGTTTTGAAGTGATTTTTGGAAATGTCCCCAAAATTGACAAATTTAGGAAAGATTTGTGGCTTGGTGCTTTGGGGTAGAAAGACATGCATACCAAATTTAGATTCGGGGGAATGTGTACTTTCTGAAAACATATGGTTTTCTGGGGTGAACGTACTTTTTTCTACCTTTGCCCACCCCAAAATTATGTAAATGTGTTGATTTTGCAGCACCTGAAATGACAGACCAAATGGGGGGGTCTTCCTTTTGAGGCCCCTATATGCCACGTGCTTAGGTACACCTATACATATTGGACATCAAACTGTTCAGCGGACCCTAGGCTTTCATATTTGGGGTCATTTGTCTTGATAACCAATAGTATGTTCGATATAAGATGCTGCAGGGTGGAAGTTTTGAGGTGATTTTTGGAAATGTCCCCAAAATTACCAAATTTAGGAAAGATTTGCGGCTTGGTGCTTTGGGGTAGAAAGACATGCATACCCAATTTGGATTCGGGGGAATGTGTACTTTCTGAACATATATAGTTTTCTGGGGTGAACGTACTGTTTCCTACTTTTGCCCACCCCAAAATGATGTAAATGTGTTGATTTTGCAGCACCTGAAATGATAGACTAAATGGGGGTCTTCCTTTTGAGGCCCCTATATGCCCCGTGCTTAGGTACACCTATACATATTGGGCATCAAACTGTTCAGCGGACCCTAGGCTTTCATATTTGGGGTCATTTGTCTTGATAACCAATAGTTTGTTTGATATAAGATGCTGCAGGGTGGAAGTTTTGAGGTGATTTTTGGAAATGTCCCCAAAATTGCCAAATTTAGGAAAGATTTGCGGCTTGGTACTTTGGGGTAGAAAGACATGCATACCCAATTTAGATTCGGGGGAATGTGTACTTTCTGAAAATATATAGTTTTCTGGGGTGAACGTACTGTTTCCTATCTTTGCCCACCCCAAAATGATGTAAATGTGTTGATTTTGCAGCACCTGAAATGATAGACTAAATGGGGGTCTTCCTTTTGAGGCCCCTATATGCCACGTGCTTAGGTACACCTATACATATTGGGCATCAAACTGTTCAGCGGACCCTAGGCTTTCATATTTGGGGTCATTTGTCTTGATAACCAATAGTTTGTTTGATATAAGATGCTGCAGGGTGGAAGTTTTGAGGTGATTTTTGGAAATGTCCCCAACATTGGCAAATTTAGGAAAGATTTGCGGCCTGGTACTTTGGGGTAGAAAGACATGCATACCCAATTTAGATTCGGGGGAATGTGTACTTTCTGAAAATATATAGTTTTCTGGGGTGAACGTACTGTTTCCTATCTTTGCCCACCCCAAAATGATGTAAATGTGTTGATTTTGCAGCACCTGAAATGATAGACTAAATGGGGGTCTTCCTTTTGAGGCCCCTATTTGCCACGTGCTTAGGTACACCTATACATATTGGGCACCAAACTGTTCAGCGGACCCATGGCTTTCATATTTGGGGTAATTTGTCTTGACAACCAATGGTATGTTCGATATAAGATGCTGCATGGTGGAAGTTTTGAGGTGATTTTTGGAAATGTCCCCAAAATTGACAAATTTAGGAAAGATTTGTGGCTTGGTGCTTTGGGGTAGAAAGACATGCATACCAAATTTAGATTCGGGGGAATGTGTACTTTCTGAAAACATATGGTTTTCTGGGGTGAACGTACTTTTTTCTACCTTTGCCCACCCCAAAATGATGTAAATGTGTTGATTTTGCAGCACCTGAAATGAAAGACCAAATGGGGGTCTTCCTTTTGAGGCCCCTATATGCCACGTGCTTAGGTACACCTATACATATTGGGCATCAAACTGTTCAGCGGACCCTAGGCTTTCATATTTGGGGTCATTTGTCTTGATAACCAATAGTATGTTTGATATAAGATGCTGCAGGGTGGAAGTTTTGAGGTGATTTTTGGAAATGTCCCCAAAATTACCAAATTTAGGAAAGATTTGCGGCTTGGTGCTTTGGGGTAGAAAGACATGCATACCCAATTTGGATTCGGGGGAATGTGTACTTTCTGAAAATATATAGTTTTCTGGGGTGAACGTACTTTTTTCTACCTTTGCCCACCCCAAAATGATGTAAATGTGTTGATTTTGCAGCACCTGAAATGACAGACCAAATGGGGGGTCTTCCTTTTGAGGCCCCTATATGCCACGTGCTTAGGTACACCTATACATATTGGGCATCAAACTGTTCAGCGGACCCTAGGCTTTCATATTTGGGGTCATTTGTCTTGATAACCAATAGTATGTTCGATATAAGATGCTGCAGGGTGGAAGTTTTGAGGTGATTTTTGGAAATGTCCCCAACATTGGCAAATTTAGGGAAGATTTGCGGCTTGGTACTTTGGGGTAGAAAGACATGCATACACAATTTAGATTCGGGGGAATGTGTACTTTCTGAAAATATATAGTTTTCTGGGGTGAACGTACTGTTTCCTACCTTTGCCCACCCCAAAATGATGTAAATGTGTTGATTTTGCAGCACCTGAAATGATAGACTAAATGGGGGTCTTCCTTTTGAGGCCCCTATTTGCCACGTGCTTAGGTACACCTATACATATTGGGCACCAAACTGTTCAGCGGACCCTAGGCTTTCATATTTGGGGTCATTTGTCTTGTTAACCAATAGTATGTTCGATATAAGATGCTGCAGGGTGGAAGTTTTGAGGTGATTTTTGGAAATGTCCCCAAAATTGGCAAATTTAGGAAAGATTTGTGGCTTGGTGCTTTGGGGTAGAAAGACATGCATGCCCAATTTAGATTCGGGGGAATGTGTACTTTCTGAAAATATATAGTTTTCTGGGGTGAACCTACTGTTAGTGGAATGTTTGGCCTTGAAATCAGAAGTATGCCGTTTTGTGGAGCGGTGCTTTGGAAATTTGCTAGTTTACTGCTTGTAGATTTTGATCTATATTAGTGAGAAATCTCAATAAAACTATATATATTTGGTATTGTTGCGTTCATGAGACATAGACCTTTCCAAATCTGCTGTGTTCTCGTACATAAAATAAATGATGTTTCTGATATATGTAATTGTACTATGTGAAACCTGATTTTTTTCATTTTATTAGGCACTTTGAAGCCTATATTTTTTTTCAGAAGTTGAATTACACAAAAATTCTAGCATATTTTGAAAGCTCAGGTTGTCCTGAAAAAAAACATATATTTTTTCCCTGGTTAAACTAAAACACCCCCCCAGGAAATGCTCTTAAAGTGAAAGAGTACAAAATGTTCAAAAATGGTCTGGCAATAGATGTACCAAATCAGCCAAATTGTCTGGCAGCGAAAAGGTTAAAGGGCATGTAAAGGCAAAAATATAAAATCCCATTTTTACTTTCTTTAATGAAAAAGAAATCTATCTCCAATATACTTTAATTAAAAGATGTCTACAGTTTTTATCATAAACCTGACTGTATGCAGTGCAATTCCCCCTTCTTTTACTGCTGTGGATAGGAATTGTCAGATGGTCCCCAACTGCTGTGCAGGTAAACGATCATACTTTCAAATGGCAGGGGGAGCCCCCCCACCTTACTTCCCAGAACTCAAGCAGCATTGTTGGATTCCCAGTAGAGATTTGTATCCAGAGACGCAGTGCAGTCTCTATTTTATGATTATTAATCAGTCTTGCTGTATTGGCTTCTATGGCAGATATTATTTGACTTGTGCTGTTTATAACTTATGACGATCCCTAAACTTAACCTCCCAACTGAAGCCCATACCACACTGAGCATGTGCGAGTCTTGATATTGCAGAAATGTCTAACAAAGTTACAAGATGACAGCCCCCTGCGCCAACTTTGAAAGCATAAATCATTTGTCTTATTAGGCTGCTGGTGCAGTAAGTTCATATTTATATTTAGTATACATAATACAGCATTTCTAACATTATTCTATTTTAGACTTTAGTTGCCCTTTAAGGGATAAGATACTTTACTTAATTGCAAATAATACTATGAGCTTGTGCCAGCATGGTTTTATGTGTAATAGATCTTGCCAGACTAATTTAATTATTTTTATGAGACTGTGAGCAAGGTCCTTGACTCTGGGATGGCAGTTGATGTGATTTACTAGACTTTGCTAAAGCATTTAATACAGTACCACACAAAAGGTTGCTGGTTAAATTAAGGAATGTTGGCCTGGAACATAGTATTTGTATTTGGATAGAGAACTGGCTAAAAGATAGACTACAAAGAGTGGTGGTAAATGGAGCATTTTCTAATTGGACCAGTGTTGTTATTGGAGTGCCACGGGGCTCTGTACTAGGTCCTTTGCTTTTCAACTTATTAATGACCTGGAGGTGGGCATTGAAAGTACTGTTTCTATTTTTGCTGATGATACTAAATTGTGCAGAACTATAGGTTCCATGCAGGATGCTGCCACTTTGCAGAGTGACTAAGTTGTAAAATTGGGCAGCAAACTGGAAAATGAGGTTCAATGTTGATAAATGCAGGTTATGCACTTTGGCAAAAATAATATAAATGCAAGTTATACACTAAATGGCAGTGTGTTGGGAGTTTCCTTTACTGAGAAGGATCTAGGTCCACTAAAGCAAATAAAGTTCTGTCTTGCATTAACTTAAGGGATGAAAATATAAATTTGCCACTTTATAGGGTTGTTGTGAGTGTGTGCATTTATAGATGCTGGGTTTTATTAGGAGGGGTTGAACTTAAACTTGGTTTTGGTTTTTTTTCAACCCAACTTAACTATGTACCTATGATTTCTAGATCAAGAATAATACCAAAGGCTACTGTGATCTTAACATCTACAGTTATTTTAGTATGTGTGTCAGTATATATTTATATATATATATAGTTCATATACAGTTAGGCCCATAAATATTTGGACAGAGACAACTTTTTTTTTACTAATTTTGGTTCTGCACATTACCACAATGAATTTTAAATGAAACAACTCAGATGCAGTTGAACTGAGGACGTTCAGCTTTAATTCAGGGGTTGAACAAAAAAAAACGCTTAAAACTATGAGGAACTAAAGCCCTTTTTTCTAAAAAAAAAGCCTAAGATTTATGGGCCTAACTGCATGTCAGTGTATATATAGGTCTGTCTATGTGTAATGTGCGCACTGGGGGTCATTTGGAGGGGTTGGCCTTTGATTTTTTTTCAACCCAATTAAATTAAATTACATGTATCTATGTAAATCAAAAGATAATGCTGACAGTACTGATGGTACTTTTGGGAAGTGTCGACGTCTATTTAATGCAGTCTGATGTAAACCAACCTGCTTTTCTACAGCGTTTGTGTTTTGTAGTTAATTATAATTGCACAATAAATGAACAATGTTGGAAGACACATGGCAAAGGATTGGCAGTAACATGATAATTAGACAACTCCCTTTCTTCCTGGTTTGGGAATATATATATGTGTCTTTGTGACAAGTTCCAAGGATCAGCATCTTATCAGCAGCAATATGAGGTCTCATTATCCCTACTTTTTACTCTTAATCACAATCAGTATCTCTGTCCTCCCCCGGGCCACAGGATCAATAGTACCAGGACTAACAGGTAAGCAATACAGCACCAAAAAGATATATGAGTGGATTAAAAAAAAATCAGCATTAGGAATGTGCATAAGTAGATATTTTTTTAAAAAACAATTGGTGTCGGTTGGATTCCTAGCTTATCCGCTTCCCTGCTATTATTTTAAATAGTTTGCATCACTTTGTGTGTATTATGTATATGCCTCACACAAATCTATTAACATGAAGGTGAAATTAGTTATTTTATACTTAGAGATCATATTCTATGAGAAATTTAAGAGGCAGTAAAGTAAAGGTATCAAAACTGTAAAGCAGGGGTCCTTTTCTTACCTGTGAGCAAAATTGAAATATAAAAAGAGATGGGGAGAAGCACAAGCATGAAAAAGGTTCCTGGGGCTGCCAAATACGAGCTAGGATTGGATATTTGGAACCCCCTATGTGAATTGGTAGCCCTGTGTGGACTGGCAGCCTACAGGAGACTGTTTGGCAGTACATCTGTTTTTTATTCAACTAAAATGTGCCTCCAAGCCAAGAATTCAAAAATAAGCAGCTGCTCTGAGGCCACTGGGAGCAACATCCAAGGGGTTGGTGAGAAACATGTTGCTCATGAGCTACTGGTTGGGGATCACTGCTGCAGGGGTACCCTCCCAATGGGGTAGGTGTATACATGTATTAACAATATTGGATACAGAAAGAACTCTACTCTCCATTTTTATTCTCAATTCTCTCAATCCACAAGTCAATGTTGGGGGGGGGCTATTTCCAGCTGTTCACATCCAATAGGCTCTGACTCTTTGAATGTGATGGAAACTGGTGGTTCCTCCCTCAGTCATTGTAGACTGTATCCTACCCACACCCAAATCATTAACCTGAAAGAGTTTGAAAAGATACAGATTGAAGTCTTCTCTATTGGACTGTTGTTTGTTGCTGGATTTTCTACATCAGCTCTAGTTCAGAACAAACATTTTGTCCATTAGGTCATTCTCAGGATCAGCTAGCAGTTAGGCAGAGGACTAAAAATGTTCAACTTCATTCATATCATTTTTTCAACCTGTAACTGCCACCCTGCTGTAGTCCTGAGAGTACCCAGAGCAGTAAATACATATTTGCACTCTGAATCTGTTTAAGAATCTCCAGTCGTGGCTAGCTTATATGTAAAAGATAATAACCTGAACATATTTAAATGCTATAAGGGCACATCTGGCCAAGAGCAGCAGCCTGTGCATCAACCTTTAATAGATGCAAGCTCAAATGCTATGGTAACCCCAAACTCACCTTTTTTACACTCTCCATGTTTTGATTGGATTTGCATTAATGAAAGCTCTATTTCTTTCACATCACATTGTTGTTTTATCTGTATTTATACTGGATGTCAGTGTATATGTAGCAATGCTCTGCTAAACTAGAATTTCACAAGGGTTGCATAAAGGAAACAATGCTTGCAGCCAAGGCTTGGCTATAATAATTATTACATCAGTACAATCCTGTTTGTCCAGGATGATGGATACAGTCTGGTGATATCTTCTGTAAAGCTCAATAAATATGCATATATGTATATGATATATAAATACAGAAATGCATTTGCTTAAAGAAATGGGTAAAGCCCTCTCAGTGATCCAAGCAGTCAATAGGTTTCAGAAGGAATTCACCTTAAAACTCTTTATGTACAGGGTGTTTGGGAGCAGATGTCACCAGAGTGTGTCTGTCACTTCCCAACACCAACCAACCCAATGATGTTAATATGCCTTTACATGGTATGTTCTGTGTTCCTTACCATAGTGTGACTCTTTCACAGGTAAATGTCCTCATGCTCTACCTGGGAAAATCTGCCTGGGGATAGTTAGTCGGTGTGCGTCGGATAGAGAATGCAAATGGGGTGAAAAGTGCTGTGACAATGGCTGCGGGAAGTCCTGCATAAAAGTCCGAGGGGATTTTCCAGGAGGAGGTAAGGGTGGAATGGAACACCATATATGTACAGTGTACACTGCCTGTTATAGAAATCACTTTCATATTTACAAAAATATTGGTTTATTGATTTTCTATACTGTATACCAAAGTGTACTTTTAATAAAATTACTGCTGGGGGCAAATAAGAGCATCAAAACGATGGCTGGTCTGGCTAGACCTATGCTCACGTCCTTGCCTTCAAAATAAATGAAGGAAGTGATTTTTTTACACAGAAGTCTTCTTTAAAATTTTTCCCTTAAAGGAGAAGTCAACCCCTACATGCAAAAATCCCTCCCCCTTCCCCTGTGTAAGCTCCCCTCCCCCCCGGCCTACCTGCCCCAACGGGCAAATGCCTCCTACTGCGCATGCGCCAGAAAACATTGCTAAATCCAGGAAGAAGAGCCCTCGGGAGAAGATGGCTGCTGTGAACTCAGCAGGAGAGGACCTGCACAGCGGGGTAAATAACGAGTTAGGGGTATTTGCCCGAGGGGGCAGGTAGACCAGGGGGGAGGAGGGAGGGGGGCCTACACAGGGGAGGGGGGAGGGATTTTTGCACATAGGGGTTGACTTCTCCTTTAAGGCCACTGCTCCTAGAGATATTTTTGTGGGGGAACCTAGATATATTAAACTATGGGGACCAGTACATTGATGCTTTACTAGCGATAATTTACTACCAATGGTAAAATTTGCCCCAGTGCAGTTCAATCAGGTTGTAGCCTATTGCAGTTAAATAATGAAACCAAATCTCTGATTGGTCACTAATGGTTACTGCACTGGCCAAATTATCCCAGTGTTAGCCAATTAGCCCCACTGAGTTACGGTCTGTCTCCAAGTCCAACCAAGCCCAAGTTCTACAAAGAACATCAGACATTCTAATCAGTGGTTTCAGTCAATTAATGTCTGGGACGTACTGATTGTTTAATTTACCTGCAGCAAGCTAGTTACCCCAATGCCCTGGTTCTACCTTATTCGAGCACAATCAAGTCTTGTATTATACCCCTTGCAGTGAGTTTGCCATTTATCTACAGAGCTTATTAATTTATCATCTGCTTGTTGCAAGAGGCAGTCCCAATATGCAACCCAAATGTGCTTTGTAAAGCTTTGACATAGCTGTGTGTTATATAAAATTTCTGTCCTGAATATACTATGTAATATTCATCATTTTGATATTCTTTTTAGGCTTTCCACAATTTCCACCACAGAAGCCACCAGTATTTCCAAAGCCTAAAGGTAAGTAGCCTCAGTCTTTATTTAGATTCCCTCTAGAATAGTGAAAATAATACATTCTTCTTGACAGTGTCAAACAAAGGATTAGCAAATCCAGCAATTAACCCTTGGCAATGCATGACACTGCATTTCTCTCCAAAATCTGCCCACAAATATGGTTCCAATATATATATTTATTTTATATGTTTCTCTGTATGTACAGCAACGTGCCCCAGCCATGTGATGAAGTTTCGCTGCCTAGGGAAAATTAGGGATGAGTGTCAGGCTGATACGGATTGTGGCTGGAATGAAAAGTGCTGTGATAATGGCTGTGAAATGGTTTGCACTAATAGCGAGGAACAAGGTAAGAACTCACTGACAAACTTTATTATTATGTTCTGACCGAACAAATGTGACTTCACATAGAATAACTCTCTCCACATTAAAAGCCCATCAACCCAAAACTATACCTTTCTGTGCTTGAAAGCTCCCCAACAGGACCCTACAACTCATTACCCAAGCAGTGCTTGGAGTGTGCCCTTGCCCCACATATGTACTTTCTCATCATGGCACTTACTAGAGGCTGTTTGTGTAATCTCTGTAAAGAGGAACGGGGTAGGGCTGGTAGGTATGAGTCTATGTGCCTCAGATACTGTTATTTGAGTAGCAGTGCAAGTAACATGTACTTGGGTGTTTGCGGATTTTATTGCTCAGTTAATTAGTAAAAAGTAACAGGTGATTGGTTAGAGGTACTCTGGTAATGGGTAGCAGGCACTAAAGTGCTAGGGTAACGGGTACTTGGGTAACGTACTGTGTTACTCAGGTTCTTAAAGAGCAGATGTTCAGGGAACAGGCAACAGTATTTGGATTACAGTTGCTTCGGTACTAAGGCGCTAGACATTTAGGCAACAGGTACTCAAGTTGCTCAGGTACTCAGTGTAAGGAGCGCGGTTTGGCGCGGTTCGGCGCGTCCTTCCCCGCTGGCGTCCAATCCAAAATGACAGTGCCCAGGGCAGACCTCATGGGAAGTTGACGCCAGTTCCTCGTTTTGGACTCAGCGACTTGTCGCCAGCGTCAAACGCTGGACGCCAGCGTCACCACGCATGTTTAAGCGCCAAAATTCAGCTATAAAAGGACGCCTGAGGCCTACAGCCTTTGCCCGTGCATTTGTTCTACTTCACTGTGTTCCTGGGAGCGATTAATGTGTTTTTGGACTCTTGATCTTGACTTCTGCCTGTTTCCCGTTTATGAATCCTTGCCGGCTGAACTGATCTTCTGCCCGTCTGACTACCCTTCTTCTTGACCCCTTTTGTACCGCAAACTGTGTTTGGAAACCTCTAAGCTTCCTCCTTGGTCCGCTACTTCAAACTGAGCCTTTGGGCCCTGACACTCAGACACTCAGTTAACAGCTAAAAGGTGCTAAGGTAACAGGTGTTGGGGTAAAAGATTTAAGGATCTGGGTATCAAGTAACACGTATGTTATATGTACCCAGGTAATGGTTGCTTTGTTAACGGGTTCCCTGGAGCTGATGAAACAGGTACTCAGGCAACAGGCACACTGGGTACTAGGGTACCAGGTATCTGATAAGAGGTACTCAGGAGGTACTCTGATGACATTAAATAGTATTAGGTTCCAAACACTCAGGCAACAGCTAGCCAGGTAATTGTCTGCTAGATACTCGGGTAGTGGGTGCTCAGGCACACAATAACCAGTATTTTGGTACTAACGTAAAGCATACCAAAGTGCTTGGATAATAGTTGCTTGGGTAGCACGTAATCAAGTGTCAGGTATTTATGTTCTTGGGTACTTGGGTAAAATGTACTTAGGTAACAGGTGCAAAGGTTCTCAGGCACCAGGTATCAGGTATTCAAGTAGCAGTTGTTCAAGCAAAGAGATTCTCAGATAATAAGTGCCATATACTAAAATACTCATGTAATTAAGTTGACCAAGGCCAATGAGTTAAGCCAAGGACCTATGTCCTCAAATATATAAAAATGGCTTTCTCTAATGGATTATTAATGTCTGCAGACATCATAGTGTGCAACCCAACACATACCATTTGTGACCAAATTACACTATTAGCCGTATTCCTATGAACAGATCATAGAAGTGCCTGGCAATGTCTAATGTCTTAATATTCCCATATGCTAACACACAAATTCCATTTACAATATCATATGTGCCTTTTTTTTAGTAGCAGCTCAGATGTTCTCCCTGAGATAGCAAAAATAATGTTTTGTTCTTGTCAGTGTCAAGCAAAGGATCAAGCTAACAATTACAAAACATATTCTCTTTCTTCTTTCCCTCCTGTTGCCTTCATTCAAACTTCTCTTTCCTGCCCTCCTCCTTCTTTAGTGATTGTCCCCTACTACTGGTCCCCTGCTTTCCATTTTTGTAGGATTTTCTTTCCTAATTATACTGTGTTCTACTGATCATTTTGATATCCTTCTATTTAGGTATTCCAAAAGAGCCACCATTCAAACCCCCGAAACTCCCAAAGCCTGAAGGTAGGTAGCCTAGAGCTTTATTTAGTAGTACCATAGATAGCTACCTAGATAGCAGAAACATTTTTAAAGCCTACTTTCAAGATAATTCAGAACAGGTAGCAAGTATGCATCACCACCAGGAGAAATGCTGCTAACTAGAAGAGAGGGAGGTCACACATCTATATAAATATGTACTAAGCAAAAATCTGAAGGTAAATATTTACTTTGTGTAGCACCAGAAGCTGCTACTGACCTCTTATTGTAAGAAAGATGTAAAGCAAAGCAGGACATTTGCTGATGACTAAGTTACTGGTGCAAAATTCAAGTCAATTGTCCTCAAATGAATAAAAGTATGTTTATATTATATGTCAGAATATATTATTACAATATGAGAACTATATGAGAACTTGACAGAATACTCATTATTTGGGCTTCTTTTTTATCCAGGTATACTTCCAACTCTTAAACCACTCTTACCTAGACTACCAAAAATCCCTGTCTCAAAACCGAAACCACGACCTCCCATAATAGACCCACCAGTGCCACCCTTTCCTTTTCCCATACCTGAACCAAAGAGGCCACATTTTCCACCATTTTGGGACCCTCCTGCACCTGAACCACAACCTCCCATAAAAGACCCACCAGTCCCACCCTTTCCTTTTCCCATACCTCCTGAACCAGAGAGGCCACGTTTTCCACCATTTTGGGACCCTCAACCTGAACCCTATTACCCAGATCAACCGGAACCTATAGATGTTGTTAAATATATACCATAAGACTGGAATTAACACTCTGCATAGAAATGAAGATTGTTCTACTCAACTCTAAAAGAACAAGCCATTGAGCCACAAGACGTAGATCCATTTAATATAAATAAAATGTCTTTACAGAAGCATAAATGGTTAGAATCTCTATTTTTTATTTAAGCTAATGTTGTTGGCTGCTGATCAGCCTGTGTATGAGACCAAAACAATTTTGACTTCCAGATAAATATTTCAACATGTTTCTCCCCATATCAATAGGGGTAGGCAGATAACCCAATTAAGGACAGGTTTGGGCCATATATGTAGCCCAATGATGGTTGAGCTGCTACAAATGATTCTACCAAAGGCCTGAGAGTACTATTTGCCAAATCAGCAAAGACCCAACCATTTAGCAACCTGTCCAAACAGAGTTGTATGTGTGTGTGATCAGTTTAAGAGTTGAAAGGAGGTGACTGGGTTTAGCAACAGTACTGTATAACATCTGTGAGGTCAAATTTATATGAAAAAATACAGCTATAGCACCTCTTTGTTGCAAAAAGTGAAACATTTAATTTATTAAGTCAGACAACCAGGCACATTTTCTGGCTTAGTCTCGCCCTTTTTCAAGCTTCAAGGTGAAATTTATAGTCAGGATATTTTATCCAATCATTTATGCCAAGAAGGTTTTTCTGAGAGTGGTTCGGGACTCTATAACTCATCCTTATGGCAGTTACCTCTCTTCCCAAATCCCTTATTCCAGTTAGATTGCAACATCATGGTGGCGTATTTGCAAAGTTTGTCCTTGGTACAGTCCCTTTGCCAATAAATAACATTTCTACGGTTAAGGTTTGCCCCAGCACAGGCATCATACCACCATCCACCTCCGGCTATGCCCTCGTGCTCTAACTTTGCACAGTTATGAATATAGTTGTCATTGTCTCGGTCCCGAGTGGTAAATTTTTGGTTATCGTGGACATATGCTTCAGTGTCACGTGTAAGAGCATCTGTGGCAGAACCGTGGTACAGTCCTAAACGCAGTCGGTACTGAGAATCTTCAGGTTCAATAAGGACTGGATCATACACGCCCCACTTAATCTCCCCTTCCATAGTTACAAGTCTGATGCCCAGTTTCTGAAGGCCTGGAGGCTGGGTTAACCGATGCATGTATTCATTGCCCAGCCAATGATCTCCAAGGACACTACCAAAGCCAAATTTATAGTCTTCCCAACCACGATCAAAGTCCAAACTGCTATTTGCAGTGATGTGCTGGATAACCGTCCATCCATTGTCTTGCATGATACAAACAACAACAATTGGAACATCTGCTGGTTGTATTATATATAGACCATCTGTTGCAATGCCTTGGGACTTATATAAAATTTCCGAGCAGTCTCTGTAAAAAACTGAAAGAATCACATAGAATATTCAATATAAAGGTAGGTAAGGTTATTGGAGATAATGTAGTCAGGAGAACCCTGATGCTTAAAGACTTCCAGAAACAAATTCAGCATGTAAAAAAGAATGTCCATTTTGAAAAGGCTTTTATAATACAGCTTTTTGTGTCTGGGTAGCAGGTCCCCTTTAAGGTATAGAGATCCAAATTAAAGGAACAGTTCAGTGTGAAAATAAAAACTGTGTAAATAGATAGGCTGTGCAAAATAAAAAATGTTTCTAATATAGTTAGTTAGCCAAAAATGTAATATATAAAGGAGAGAGTGAACAGATGTCTAATAAAACAGCCAGAATCCAACTTCCTGCTTTTCAGCTCTATAACTCTGGGTTAGTCAGCGACTTGAAGGGGGGCCACATGGTACATTTCTGTTCAGTGAGTTTGTAATTGATCCTCAGCATTCAGCTCAGATTCAAAAGCAACAGATATGACCCATGTGGCCCACCCTCAAGTCTCTGATTGGTTACTGCCTGGTAACCAGGGTAACCAGTCAGTGTAAACCAAGAGAGCTGAAAAGCAGGAAGTAGTGTCCTGACTGACATGTTATATATAAAATCACTCCAGCCTTTATAAATTACATTTATAGTTAACTATATTAGAAACATTTTTTATTTTGCACAGACTGTCTATTTACCCAGTTTTTATTTTTACACTGTACAATTCCTTTAGGAAAAAAACAGGTCCCAAGCATTCTGGATAGCAGATCCCATACCTGTAAATGTTTGTGAAATCCCCCAACTCAGACACAAATGCCATTCATTTTCAACTGAAGGTGGAATCAAAACAAAAGTATGAAGGAAGGGGAACAGAGGTGAAGCAGTTCAGAGATAGTTTTAAGCCTTTTTGGCCTGTTAATAGCCATTTCTAATATCCAGTGAAAATGTAATTCTGTCCGGGCACAATGCTGCCCTTTCCAGTTCTATAACAGGCCATTGTATAATTAAAATCCACATTAGAGTCTTTTCGGCTATCAGATGGATACTTCTGAATATATATTTACAGCATGAACCCCTTGGTTTAAAATATTTTATTTGATTTTCATATTAAACAAATGAAATCAAAATGACAACAAATGTTATGCAGATGAAGAAAATATGTTGCAAAGGAGACAATGGCATGATAGTATCAAAACTATATCATTCATGAAAAATAACAAAAAACAAACTAAAAATTAAACCCCTTGACACACCCAGACAATTCAGGAAAGTGCAAGTATAACCTTGATTCAACTTGACTTCCTGCTAACATGCAAATGATTACACATCTAACCTGTCTCTTTTCCATTCATTATATTGTCAGTATTTCCAGGCAGGAGATGGTTATTATGCACAGGCACTGATTCACAGGAATAGGATCCCAGCACACAGCCAAGCAGATACATATAAGCTGCTTCTTTACTCCAAATCCACCCCATGTCGAGAATGTTCCTGCACAGAAGCAATCAAATGCGTAAAACTCATATTAAAAGAGGAGTAAAACATACTTTATTATTCTGCATCAATATTATGTTGATCTATGGCAGTGATGCCCAATCAGCAATATGTTGCTCCCCAACCCCTTGGATGTTGCTCCCAGTGGCCTCAAAGCAGGAGCTTATTTTTCAATTCCAGGCAAGTTTTGGTTGTATAAAAACCAGGTGTACTGCCAAACAGAACCTCAATGTAGGTTGGCAATCCACATAGGGGCTACCAAATGGCCAGAAGCTCCCTCCCAGTGCAGGTAGCGTAGCGCAGGCTTTGTTTTTTTAAATAAAACGACTGTACCCCAAATCCGTACCTTGGCTAGTTTGTACTTTCAAAACCCTCCTGGGCTTTAAATTAGAAACCCGATTTGGCTAGAAAACTGCCAACCTGGCAACCCTGATCAAAATCTCGGTTGTCAGTTGGCCATGTCTGCCTTGAACTGACTATACAAAGGGTGATATTAATTGCAGACCTGGTTTCTTCAACCCAAATAAGTTGCTTATTGGTGTATGAGGTCAAAATGAATGTACTGTATATACAGCACTCTATCACCCTTGAGAAAGATTTTACAGACTTTATTGATAAACAATCATTTTCTGCTCAATTGGAAGTGCAATATCTTTCTTTGATTAAAGGTGCTGATGCCTTCTTTTTTGTTTATTCAAAATAAATGCCTGTCTGAGCAATATCAGGACAGGGGTCAGCTAAATATCGTTTCTCATCATGCAGCAACTTTGCATTCAGTAGATGAACAAACTATCTGCGTAACATATAAGTATCATATCAGTAGGATCTTCCAGGTATCATGATCCCAGTACCTCTGTTTAACATGCACATGGCATCCTCCTCACAGATGGGGACAGTGTAGCAAAGAGTTTAGTTCTGTAACCCTAAAACACCTGACATTCGGACTCGGGTAGAATTACAGTGGCCAGAACACTCTTTACTGCCTGTCACCACTCAGGAAGTGAACATTCCTGAGTGGAAGAGCGTTTCCCATTTTCCTTAACGCTGGGAAGGGAATTTCTACTGGCTGCAAGAATACTATACCATAGAGACTTAGGGTTGGGGCAGACGTGCAGATTCGGGAAGATTTAGTTGCCTGGCGACTAATCGCCTCTTCTGCGGGGCGACTATCTCCCCGAACTGCCTTCCATCTGCCTTCCGTCTGCTTGAATGAAGAATCGTCTGTGCTAATGTACTTGCGGCGCTTCGACTTCCGAAGACGACTTTGAAAATCTAAGCACTGCAAGTACATTAGCACAGGCGATTCTTCATTCAAGCAGACGGAAGGCAGATGGAAGGCAGTTTGGGGAGATTGTCGCCCCGCAGAAGAGTAAAGCTGGCCATAGACTAAAAGATTCGCTCGTTCGGTGACATCGCCAAACGAGCGGATCTTTCTCCGATATGCCACTAACGGCATGGGGGGGTATGGCCGAACGATCGAATTACGATATGGCAAGGGGCTCCGGCGTAATTCAAACCTTCCCAATCGATATCGTGGCCAGATATCGATCGGGAAGACCCATCGGAAGCCCCCATACACGGGCAGATAAGCTGTCAAATTGGTCTAAATGACCAATATCAGCAGCTTTATCTGACCGTGTATGGCCACCTTAACAGTTACGATCTCTCCTGATTGTTTTCAATACAGACATTGAGAGCTGAATAATCAGATATATAGGGAGAAACAATAGAATTCTACCTGTATCTAACTATTCAACAGCAAACACTGGCCGATATTCGGTTGCCCATCAAAACTTTCCATCATGGCCAATTGAGATGAGCCAAGTTTTTTGCCAATATTGGTCGGCTCACGTTCCTCCATACATACACTGAATATCGTAGTAAACTTTGTTTTGTACTACATCTTTGGCCACCTTAAAATATACATTTCCCAGTATAACTCCATTAGTGGAGCTGGCAGACGTCTGCCCTGTTTAATAGCTTTATTTGAATACTATTCAGGTAGATGTTGTCCATCAGGTGGAATATCCCTGCTATAGTCCCTGTGAGCCATTGCTAACCTTGTTTGTGACAGTACAGACCAGTGGCAGCACTTACCTCAGTTCTGGCTTAGTTCAGGGATTAGTAGGTTACAATGGTGTTGCTTGCTGTAGGCTGCAGGATTCCTTGTGTTACAAACAGATCAACACGGTGTGAACAGTGGGATCAACAGTTTGAAATGCCTCTCCTGGACTTGTCTGTGTGTGTATATATATATATATATGCCGGGCAAACAAGCAGCAGGGAGACAGTGTTGGACTGATGGACTTTGTCTGCCACTGATATCAGGAGAACAGCTAAGTCTGATCATTATTTTAATTCAGTGAACTTTAGCCTGACACATAGCTACTGATAATGACTTTATTTTAATACACCACCGTTAATTACACTCAGTGCTGTAAACAGAACCATTCAGGCCTTTGCCATAAAGTTTCTGGTTTTAAATCAGTAGAACGTGAGGCACAGGACACTGCCTAGCAACAGGACAGGAATTAAACTCCTCCTTATGGGTCATGTAATAGATAACAATGTACATCTTTGTCATGGGGTTTAATGACTGAGGCAAATGGGCGAATTTTCTCCAGCGAACCAATTCGCCACACTTCACTCTACTTCGCCAGGTGCAAACTCTTTACCACTACGATAATTCAGTAAAATGCGAAGTTGTGTCTCAGCAGCTGAACGCTGGCAAATTTTCGGTAGCATTACTTCTCCAGTGCGAGAATTTCATAGCGAATTTTCATTCCTGAAAACTTCATTAGTACTCTTACGCTTAGGTCAATTTGAATAGGACGGGTACATAAAAGTCGTATGGACGTCATGATTAGAGATGTTGGTGCAAATGCTTGAAGTGGCTGCTTCTTATTACAAATGTCCAAGGAAGCAAAATAAAGACTAAAGAGATCATCTAATACCCTAGACATGAGCCTTACAAACATGGCATGCCCCTAAAATGGTTAAAAAAAAGTAAAAGTCGCCATCGTTTTTTACAACTTTAATGCATTTCGGGCATATAGGATATGATGTCACAGACATAAGACTGAGGAGGATAGAGCTTTGTTTTATCAGTTCGCCAGGTCTAAGGTGGCGAATGAAATTTGTATCTTAGTGAATTTGCGGAGTAGCGATTGTTTGCCAGACTGAAAAGTCGACCTGCCAATTGGGTGCGAATATAAACTAGCGATGGTCTCGTTCGCTAGTGAATTGTCCTCTATGCCTGTTAGTAATTTGGTGATGTCCCTACGGATGGCATTTCTGGCGAATTGTCGCTAGCCCCGGCCACTTTGCCCTTTAGTGAATCTGCTCCCATGTCCTTTGTGGCTAAGCAGCATTGTAAGATACATTTTTGAGACAGATTAACTGTTCAAAATATAGTGATTTTAACAATCAGATTTGGAATAGTCAGTATTTGGCAAGGTGAGCTGAATGTAAGCTTTGAGTATGTATTTTTGGTATTAAATCAGTAGAACGTGAGGCACAGGACACTGCCTAGCAATAGGACAGGAATTAAACTCCTCCTTATGGGTCATGTAATAGATAACAATGTATATCTTTGTCATGGGGTTTAATGACTGAGGCAAATGGGCGAATTTTCTCCAGCAAATCAATTCGCCACACTTCCCTCTACTTCGCCAGGTGCAAACTGTTTACCACTACGATAATTCAGTAAAATGCGAAGTCGCGTCTCAGCAGCCGAACGCTGGCAAATTTTCGGTAGCATTACTTCTCCAGTGCGAGAATTTCATAGCGAATTTTCATTCCTGAAAACTTCATTAGTACTCTTACGCTTAGGTCAATTTGAATAGGACGGGTACATAAAAGTCGTATGGACGTCATGATTAGAGATGTTGGTGTGCTTGAAGTGGCTGCTTCTTATTACAAATGTCCAAGGAAGCAAAATAAAGACTAAAGAGATCATCTAATACCCTAGACATGAGCCTTACAAACATGGCATGCCCCTAAAATGGTTAAAAAAAAGTAAAAGTCGCCATAGTTTTTTACAACTTTAATGCATTTCGGGCATATAGGATATGATGTCACAGACATAAGACTGAGGAGGATAGAGCTTTGTTTTATCAGTTCGCCAGGTCTAAGGTGGCGAATGAAATTTGTATCTTAGTGAATTTGCGGAGTAGCGATTGTTTGCCAGACTGAAAAGTCGACCTGCCAATTGGGTGCGAATATAAACTAGCAATGGTCTCGTTCGCTAGTGAATTGTCCTCTATGCCTGTTAGTAATTTGGCGATGTCCCTACGAATGGCATTTCTGGCGAATTGACGCTAGCGCCGGCCACTTTGCCCTTTAGTGAATCTGCTCCCATGTCCTTTTTGGCTAAGCAGCATTGTAAGATCCATTTTTGAGACAGATTAACTGTTCAAAATATAGTGATTTTAACAATCAGATTTGGAATAGTCAGTATTTGGCAAGGTGAGCTGAATGTAAGCTTTGAGTATGTATTTTTGGTATTGTGCACCTTTAATGCTTGCCCACCAGATATCTTAACAGCAACATATTATATATGAGACCTGAACCATATAAATTTAGTATCTGATGCTGCCAGTCAGCTTTTGTGTTGCTTTGCTTGCTCAATCCCTCTAATCTGTCCGTAGACTTTGCTTTCTTGTTTACTTTAATTTGTCATCTTGTAATTAGTAACAAAAGCCAAACTCCGGATTATGCAACACCTCACTGTTTGGAAGGTTGTTCTTTAAACCGGCTTGTTACTTCTGAGAAGCTAATTACAGGTGTTGAAACACACAATGGCCCTGCACCGACTCCTCCTGAATCCATATTCATAAAAGGGCAGTACTGGGGAACCTGTATTTCAAAGGCTGGGGTCAATAATTTTACCCTGAGGTACGTCCATTATTGGAACAGATCATCACATTCACAGTTTGGATTTCTGTTTTGGAAAGCTGTTACTTTAAAATATGGAAAAAGGTTCTCAGTGGGAGGCTCCATAAATATCCACCAACCAAAACACTCCATGCTACTGAGATTCTAGCTACAGCTTGAGTCCGCTCAAAATTCGAATGTCATATTCCCTGTCGAATGCAGACACTTTTGCCAGCAGGTAGGCATCTGGGTCTGTCAGTAAACAAGAGTTTTGATCACAGTAGCGCATCCTGAGTGGAGGGCGGTAACTGGAAAGTCCTGTGAAAATCATGTCAACACACAGAACTGAGGTCCAATCTGAATCGGTTTCACTGAAGTATTCCAAACCATTAATAGTAGTATTAATAGTCGAGCAGCTGAGATTAAAAAGGCAACCATTTCACATAGGTTATCTGATATATTATTTTATAAACACTGGATATAGTCCATATGAATTAAATGAGCTAATAAAGTGACTTGGGGAGATAGAACCCTCAACCCTTTATATTATATTCCACCTAGACCAGGCACAGAATAATTGTTGCTGCATCCCACCAGTGATGGGTATAGTTTATCTGGAGCAGCACCACAGAATTATTCCAATTTAAATGCCTTTATTGCATAAAAGCAACATTTCAGGCCATACAGACCTTTATCAAGCCGACACTCATTAACAACCCAATTTTGCACTGCCAAGAAAGGTAAACTGTCGTCCTTCCTAAAGTGTATCTGGAGACAGATGTTCAGTCGCATGGCCACCGCGTATCAACAAGGTTTGCTTCAAGAAATTGTCAGAGAAGGGAAGATCAGTTAAAGGGATACTGTCATGGGAAAAAATTTTTTTTTCAAAATGAATCAGTTAATAGTGCTGCTCCAGCAGAATTCTGCACTGAAATCCATTTCTCAAAAGAGCAAACAGATTTTTTTATATTCAATTTTGAAATCTGACATGGGGCTAGACATTTTGTCAATTTCCCAGCTGCCCCATGTCATGTGACTTGTGCCTGCACTTCAGGAGAGATATGCTTTCTGGCAGGCTGCTGTTTTTCCTTCTCAATGTAACTGAATGTGTCCCAGTGGGACATGGGTTTTTACAATTGAGTGTTGTTCTAAGATCTACCAGGCAGCTGTTATCTTGTGTTAGGGAGCTGCTATCTGGTTACCTTCCCATTGTTCTGTTGTTAGGCTGCTGGGGGGAAAGGGAGGGGGTGATATCACTCCAACTTGCAGTACAGCAGTAAAGAGTGATTGAAGTTTATCAGAGCACAAGTCACATGACATGGGGCAGCTGGGAAATTGACAAAATGTCTAGCCCCATGTCAGATTTCAAAATTGAATATAAAAAAATCTGTTTGCTCTTTTGAGAAATGGATTTCAGTACAGAATTCTGCTGGACCAGCACTATTAACTGATTCATTTTGAAAAATGTTTTTTTCCCATGACAGTATCCCTTTAAAGATGGAGAGGTTTGTGTATCATTAACAGCAGAGGTTTAAGTGTTCACCACCATTGCAGATGCATCAGAACATCAGGAAGGCAAAAAAAAAAACATCTGAAGTCTCTCCAATTGCCTCAGAGGGGGAAAAAATCCTTCCTGACAAGTCCCTGGATCAACTTGGACTATGAGCTATCTCCCATAACCCTGTATTCCCTTACTTGCTAAAAAGCCATGCAACCCCTTCTTAAAGCTATCTAATGTATCAGCCTGTACCACTGATTCAGGGAGAGAATTTCACATCTTTACAGCTCTCACTGTAACAAACCCCTTCCGAATATTAAGGCGGAACCTCTTTTCTTCTAATCTGAATGGGTGAGCTTGTGCCAGCTGGAAAGACCTACTGATAAATAAAGCATTAGAGAGATTATATGATCCCCTTATATATTTATACATAGTTATCATATAACCATAACAATAATTTGGCCAGTCTTTCCTCATAGCTAAGATTTTCCAAACCTTTTACCAGCTTAGTTGCCCTTCTCTGTACCCTCTCTAATACAATAGTCCTGTTTGAGTGATAGAGACCAAAACGGTACGGCATATTCTAGATGGGGCCTTACAAGTGCTCTATACAGTGGAAGAATGGCCCTCTCCTCCCTTGACTCTATGCCCCTTTTAATACAGTTCAAGACCTTATTTGCCCTTGATGCTGCTGACTGGCATTGCTTGCTACAGCCAAGGTTATCATCTACAAGGACTCCAAGGTCCTTTTCCATAATGGATTTGCCTAGTGCAGTCCCATTAAGGGTATAAGCGGCTTGGATATTTTTACATCCCAGGTGCATGACTTTACATTTATCAACATTGAATCTCATTTGCCATTTAGCTGCCCAGATTGCCAGTTTGAATTCCAATACCGAGCCCTGAGGGACCCCACTAAGAACCTTACTCCAAGTAGAGAATGTCCCATTAACAACCACCCTCTGTACCCGATCCTGTAGCCAGTTTCCTATCCATGTGCAAATGACTTCATTAATCCCAACAGACCTTAGTTTAGAAAGCAGTCATTTGTGGGGCACAGTTCAAATTTCTTTGGCAAATGCTTTGGCAAAATCCAAATAGATCACATATACTGCCCCCCCCCCCCACTGTCCAGCATCTTACTTACCTCATCATAAAAAGCAATCAAATTTGTCTGACATGACCTATCCTTCATAAAGCCATGCTGATTGTTGCTCATAATGCCATTCACTAGAACAACATTTTGAATGTGATCCCTTAACAAGCCTTCAAATAATTTGCCCACTGCAGATGTCAAACTTACTGGCCTATAAATGCCAGGCTGAGATCGTAATCCCTTTTAAAATATTGGAATAACATCAGCTTTTCACCAATCCATAGGCACCATACCAGATGAAAGCGAATCTGAAAAAATCAGAAATAGGGGCTGGTCTAAAACTGAACTAAGCTCTCTTAGAACCCAGGGGTGGATGCTATCAGGCCCTGGAGCCTTGTTTACATTCATTTTTATTAAAGCTTTATGGATGAGTAGATAACACTTCTTGGAATAAAGATTTGTTACACTTGGGGAACATTGTCACTCTGTAATGTTTATGAAATCTAAACAATATTGTTGTGCATTTTGTAGCAGTGTCCTGCTTGTGCCAGAAGCACCATTAGTGGGTACTAGGGGGCAGATTTATCAAAGGTTGAGTTATAAAGGGTTTTTTTTTTACCTCGAATGACCTTGAAACTCAAATAGTATCTTAGTTAAGAAAAAAGTCGAATGTCTAAAACAAATATTCCAACCCGAACAAATATAACAACCCGAAAACTCTAATCTAATTCGACTAAACTCAAATCGAGTTTTTTCACCAAAAAAAAACTTGAATGTTAGGAAGGCTATTAACATCTTCAAATGGTTCGAGGGACCTCTGTCATTGACTTCCACATGAACTCGGCAGGTTTTAGGTGGCATAAAAGTTGTTCCGAGGGTCAAGGTATGATAAATCTCGAATTCGGATTATTTGCAACTCAAATTTGAACAAAAATCCAACTGGAAAATGAGAATTTAAAATTCGAAACTTAATAAATCTGCCCCTAAGTGTATCACCAAAGGTTTCTCAATATATTATACAGATTAATTGAATTGGCAGCGAAGGAAAACATGTACAGTAGTAAATATGAACTTTAAAATAAAACCTTGAATATCGATGTTTTCCAGGCAATAATGAGGCCTAGTCAGTTACTAAGATTTTCCTTTAATTTGTTTAACATTTACAACAAGCCATTTAGCTGTTTTTTCAAGAAACACACACAGAGAATGGGACTGTAAAAACCCTCTGGGCTACTCAGCCAATCACAAGCAACATTCAGCTATACGTGCACCCTCAGAATTGCTCTTCACAAAGCAATAAGCAGATTATCTCTGTGCACATTTTAGTTGTTAGTAGATGGGAACCAGAACATTGTAAATTGCAACATACTGCAGAATAAAACCATTTGCCTGTCGCATGGGTGTGATAAATATGCTAAACCATTCATCTAAATGTATCTACCCAACATGCCCCTCGTCTCTCTGTAGAGGAGTCCTGAACACAGTGAACCGGAACCTGACAGGAACAATTTGATTATTTTCCTGGAACAGCAAAACTAGTGGTTCCTCAAACCACCTTGAGGAGGCCCAGGCTGAATGTCCACTTGGATAATATATGTGGAGAATGCCAATTAGACAATTTTGGAAACCCAATTTGAGGATAATATTTGGGGTGAATGCTTACTGTTCTGCACTATATTCCTGTAATTATGGCTAAAAGTGATTTGGCAGTGATTTCTCATGTTCATATCCTCCTCATGAGCTCCAAGATGACTTTCAAAAAGGTGCACGATAATGGAGTGCTCTACCTGTGAAGTTTCCACTTATTGAAAGTGGTGGGTGCTCAACCAGAAATCCCTTCCTTGCACGGGGACAAGTCAGTATAGACAAAATCCAGAAGAACACCAAAAATATTTGCTGCGTGAAAATACTGTATATACTCTAGTATAAGCAGAGTTTTTCTGCCCCAAAAATATGCTGAAAAACTCTACCTCGGCTTATACTCTGGTCAAGCGCAAAAACGGTCGCATAGTCGGCGGCGTACAAGAATAGTCGGCGGCGTCCGAGAATAGTCGCCGGCGTCCAAGAATAGTCGCCGGCGTCCAAGAATAGTCGCCGGCGTCCAAAAACGAGACTCCGGCACCTCCAATGGGAGCAGAAACCCTCAATTTTTTGATTGAAACTTACCAGAAGCTGCTGCATTTCTCACCCTAGGCCCTACTCGAGTCAATAAGCTTTCCCAGTTTTTGGAGGTAAAATGAGGTACCTCGGCTTATACTCGGGACGGCTTATACTCGAGTATATATGGTAGGTGATTTATTTAGCCCATAAGCTAAAGCATTTCACAAACAAGGCAACGTTTTGGGCCCCTCCAGGCCCTTTATCAAGGCTTGATAAAGGGACCGGAGGGGTCCGAAACATTGCCTTGTTTGTGAAATGCTTTAGCTTATGGGCTTAATAAATCACCTATTTTCACGCAGCAACTATTTTTGGTGTTCTTCTGGATTTTGTCTATACCGACTTTCAAAAATCTCTGTGAGAAACTTATACCAAAGATCGTTGCCCGTCATACACCTGTGCCAGATCCCTCAACGCCTCCATGAAATATTGCATTGTTGAATATACATCGTATTAACCTCAGAGCAAAGCAAAATGTTTTAGCAAATTTGTGAAAATGACTACAGAGATTTCTGTTCTGGGGCAGTAAAGAAACCAACCAGTGAATGTAAGCAACATAGCAGTGACCATAAAGTGATACATGGAGAAATGTGAACAATTATTGCAATAACACAATGTATATATTCATTAGATATAAGACAAGAGCTCTGAAAACAGTGGAATTTCATTGAAAAACAGTGAGTGGTATCCTGACCTTATTAAAGAATAAGTGGCAGAATTAGAAACACAAAAGAATTAGATTTTTTTTTCAATTTTACAGTATTTGCCCAACCCTACAGATTGATATCCTACATTTCACCCCAAAGTCTTGCAGCATTTAGCCATGTTTATATTAGAAAAGCAAGGTGACAAAGAAGTCAATGTCAGAGTCAGCTAGCAATTGCAAAATACAACACTACGTAACCTTAAAGGAACAGTAACATCAAAAAATAAAAGCGTTTTAAAGAAGAAAAGATTAAAGATATTAAAGATAAGTAAGCCTTATCAGAAAGGTCCATCTAAATACACCAGTAAACCCCCCAAAGTAGTGCTGCTCTGAGTCCCCTGTCAAAAGAAACACTGCATTTCTTTCCATCTATTGTATACACGTGGGCTTCTGTATCAGACTTTCTGCCTTCAGCTTAAACCTCATTGCCCTGGGCAAGAGCATGCTCAGTTTGCTCCTCTCTCCCCCTCCCTTCTCTGCTGTAATCTGAGCCCAGAGCAGGGAGAGACTCAGACAGGAAGTGATGTCACACCACATTAATACTGCAGCTCCTATCCTAAACAAACAGAGTTTCTAGAGCTTTTTACTCAGGTATGTTAAAACATTCTACAGAATAAATATAGCATTCTAGCGTGCACTATTGCAGCTAATCTATTGGCAATAAAATGCCTCCGTAGCTATCCTTCTCCTTTAAAGTAATACTAATATAATGCAGTGTTGCCCTGCACTGGTAAAACTGCTGTGTTTGCTTTAGAAACACTACTATTGTTTATATAAATAAGCTGCTGTGTAGCAATGGGGGCAGCCATTCAAAGGAGAAAAGGCTCAGTTTACACAATGGTGTTATCTGTTATCCACTATTTAACCTGTGCCTTCTTTTTAAATTTTCTCCATTGCTACACAGCAGCTTGTTTATATGAACTATAGTAGTGTTTCTGAAGCAAACGGGTCAGTTTTACCAGTGCAGGGCAATACTACGTGATATTTTCATTCCTTTAAAAATCATTCCTTTCATTTTTTTTGGTGTTACTGTTCCTTTAAGCCAAACAACAATTTTCTGGATGAGGTTATTTACTGGGCGGTGCAATTCCCATCCCGTTCAACTATTTACACTACAGCTGTCCTATGGCTGGGACAAATGTTCAAGCAGCTTTTAGCATTAAGTTACATGGAAAGTTAATTTACAGTAGGGATGCAACGAATCCAGGATTCTGTTTGGGATTCTGCCTTTTTCAACAGGATTTCGGCAGAATCCTTCTGCCCGGCTGAACCGAATTCTAATTTGCATATGCAAATTAGGGGCGGGGAGGGAAATCGCATGACTGTGTCACAAAACAAGGCAAGTAAAAAAAGTTTTCCCTTTCCCAACCCTATTTTGCATATGCAAATTCGGTTCAGTATTTGGCTGAATCTTTCGCGAAGGATTCTGGGGTTCGGCCGAATCCAAAATAGTGGATTCAGTTCATCCCTAGTTTACAGAAATATAATAACAGATGGGTAAGAACGCTAAGCAACAGGTGTAATGCAACAGCCAACATGATGCAAATATGATCCCTGCAACAGGAACGTGCACGACCCAAGGCTGTGTTTAAGTTTTGTTTTTTTTCTGTACATTTTCAGTAGAGAAGACAATTGTATGATCCCAAGTGACAGCTAGGATGATGTATTAATAATAATGCTGACTGAATATAAATGCCTGAGGCTGGAAATGTATCACAGGCAGGTGATCTACAACTTAAAATCACGTGCACTTCCCATATTGGTTCCAGTGTAGGGTGAAACAAGTATTTATTAAATGGCCCCCAAACTGGGAATAACAAAAATGATGTGTGTTTTTTTGTTTTGTTTTTTGGAAGATTAATAAATATAAAGACTACCCCAGTATTACATTAAAGGGTGAGTCAAACCCAAAATAAAAATTTGCCTAGTAAAAGAAAACATCATTCTAGGCAACTTTCCAATATAGATTTATTAAAAATTTTCAGTGCTCTTCAAGTTATTTGTAAAAACAATTGACATTGAATACAGTTTTTGCCCAAGGGTAGGACTACATGGACGTTTTCGCCAGCGTCAAATCGCATGCGACGGAAATAAAGTAAGTAATGGAAATGTCGGGTGAAGTTGAATCGTTGATCAGACGCGACACAACTGTCGGATGCAGGCGCTGCGTCTGACAGCTGTGTCGCGTCGCAGCGCTGCGACACCATCCGATACATTCACTTACCTTATTTCCGTTGCATGCGATTTGACACCGGTGTATTGTTGCGGCATGTCGGATCGCCCTGAAAACGTCCATGTAGTCCTACCCTAACTCCTAGTTGTTACATTTTAAACAATGTTGCAAAAGTCTTGGTTCCCCAGCAGCAAAGTGAGGCCTGTTAATCAGCTGGCTTGTCTTACATTTTATCAATAGTCTCTGCCATCAGGGCAGAGAATAAAAAGGGACAGACACTGCTTTCAGTAACATGACATGTACAAATAAGTTAAAAACCATAGAAAGTGTGTAATGAATGTATATTGCAAAGTTGCTTAGAATTAGGTTCTTTTACTACGCAAATTTTTATTTTGGGGTTGATTTGCCCTTTAAGACCACAATGAGCTAGTTGGGTGGGAGCCACTAGACTGAAGGGTATTATTTATATCCGTTAGCAAGATCACATTCTCATTGGGTGTGACCAAGTGCAGCCTGTGGGACAGGCACTACCTCCTCTTCCCAACAACACTCTTTCCAGCTTTTCCGCTCCCGCTGGACTTGCTTGATGATTTGGAGGTGAAAAGTCTGGTCATGAATTCTGAAACGTCAGGCAGTTCTGGGTTGGTGTTGAGCATATTCATAGATTGCTCCATTTCCTACAGAAATAATAATAATAAAAAAAAAGATAATATCAATCTGGAGTCAGCTGTCAATATGAGTTAATACACTGTCCTGCAAGGCACAGAAAACACTGGTTCCCTCATATATACCAGAGACTGCTTGCCACAAAAACACCTTTGTAAATAAATATATATGGCTGTTTTTGCAACATTGTGTGGCAGATTTATTAAGGGTCGAATGAAAATTCTAATTCTGAATTATCCAAACTCGATTTGAGCTTAAATTCTAATTTCACTATTTTCTCATAATCTGGCCCTTTAAAAACTCGAATTTGACTACCTTAAACCTGCCGAATTATTGTACAAGTCAATGGGAGAGGTCCAGGGATCAATTTGGTGATGTTTGTAGCCTTCCTGACAGTTTTTTAAAATTCTAATCAAGTTTTTTAAATTCGGATCGAGTTTTTTTGTTTTTTTTAATTAGGATTGAGTTTTTTTCATTCGAATCGAGTTTTTTTCATTCGAATCGAGTTTTTTTCATTCGAATCGAGTTTTTTTCATTCGAATCGAGTTTTTTTCATTCGAATCGAGTTTTTTTCATTCGAATCGAGTTTTTTTTTCCATTCGAATCGAGTTTTTTTTTCATTCGAATCGAGTTTTTTTTTCATTCGAATCGAGTTTTTTTTTCATTCGAATCGAGTTTTTTTCATTCGAAGAGTTTTTTTTTCATTCGAATCGAGTTTTTTTTCATTCGAATCGAGTTTTTTTTTCATTCGAATTTGGAACTCCAATCGAGTCTTTTGAACTCCAATCGAGTCTTTTGAACTCCAATCGAGTCTTTTGAACTCCAATCGAGTCTTTTGAACTCCAATCGAGTCTTTTGAACTCCAACCGAGTCTTTGGAACTCCAACCGAGTCTTTGGAACTCCAACCGAGTCTTTGGAACTCCAACCGAGTCTTTGGAACTCCAACCGAGTCTTTGGAACCCCAACCGAGTCTGTAGAATTCTAATCGAGCTTTTAGAATTCTAATCAAGTTTTTAGAATTCTAATCAAGCTTTTAGAATTCAAAAATTATAGTTCGGAATGAATTCAATCGATTTCTCAGATCATATAAATTCATTCTAGTTTACAAAATTAGATTTTATCAATAAATTTAAATACTATTTAAATAGTAGAATTTAGAATCTATGGGAGTTTAGGGGAGTTTAAAAAAAATTCACGAGTTCGAAATTCGACCCTTGCTAAATGTGCCTCCCCGTATAGAGCAACAGGAAGGAACCCTAAGCAGAGTGCAGTGAAGAATCAGGATTATATAGGGCGAGCGAGATCCCTACAGCTGATACTAAGCAACTAAGTGCCAGCGCATGCAATTACAGTGCCCTACACAGAGAATTCCCCTGGGACTGAGAACATTCATCCTGTCCGCCCCCAGACGATCGCTACCATTCAGAATGCCTGTTTAACCCTTTCAGCACAGCGTCAGGCTTTGTGTTCTTACAAGACGTGACACAAAGGCTGACATCAAAATAAGTGATGCTAAACTAGAAACCTCACCCTATAAATTATTACCTAAATGATTGCATTGATGTTGCACTTTTGCTTTGTCTACCACATGATCTCTGCTGGTGCTGTGCCAAGTAGTTACTTAATTCCCTGGCTGCTGTTTCTATAAGGATACACCCAACTGCCACACTGAATACTATTATATCTATAATTATAATATAAACATGTAGAAACAAATGCCCCATTATGAAGTAGGGCTATGACCTGCAGATAAATAAGGGTGTGCATATAAAATAATGTTCATACCAAGGGGCGAAAGAATAAGAGAGCAATTTCCAAACAGAAAAGAAAGCCAAGCAACAGTTTGCCTTGCACATTACAGATTTTTAGCAGGTCCATATTGTTTACCAACATATATATCCAAACTCACCAAAGGACATTTCAACTCTTTAAAAGAGTGGTTCACCTTTATGAAAACTTTAGTATGGCTAATTCTAAGCAATTTTTCCATTGTTTTTCATTATTTAGAAAAAACTTCAGTAGGACATTACCCAACATTTTGCCACACCTCGGTGAATTTGACTCTTTATAAATGATAATGTATAATAGTACTCAGACAACTAAGAAATGTTGTTTAAATACTAGGGGGCAGATGTATTAAAGATGGAATTGAAAATTTGAATTTTTGATTTTTTTTATGGTCAAAACTGTCAAATTTGACTAGGGAATTATCCAAACTATATAGGGTTTGATGGTTGAGACACGTATAGTCACCTGACGCATTTCATGCCTCTCTTTGGCATCCTCAGCATTCAGCTCAGATTCAAAAGCAACAGATATGACACATGTGGCCCCCTTTCAAGTCTCTGATTGGTTACTGCCTGGTAACCAGGGTAACCAGTCAGTGGAAACCAAGAGAGTTGAAAAGTTGGACTATGTTCTGTTCTGTTACACATCCAGTCATTCCAGTCTTTATACATTACATTTTTGGCTAACTATATTAGAAACATTTTTTATTTTTACACTGAACAATTCTTTTAAGAATTCGAATTCAACTTTTCGCCAACTAAAACCAACTAAATTACTTTTTAAGTCAATGCAAGAGGTCCGGGGATCAATTTGGAGATGTATGCAGCCTTCCTGACATTCAAGTTTTTTTTCGGAGAAAAAACTTGAATTGAGTTTAATCGAATTTGAGTCGAGTTTTTGGGTTGTTTAAATTCGCCCGAGTTTTAAAACTTTGATTTTATTAATAAATATCACCAAGTCGAATTTCGAATTCATTCTAATCAAAGGGAGTTTAAAAAAAACTCACATGAGTTCGAAATTAAACCCTTGATAAATGTGCCTCTATGTATCATTAAAAACCCTTTATGGATATTTTTTATTTTAAAAAGTTCAAATAAAGGGTTGCTTTAAGAGCAATATTTGAAATAACCTTTAGCTCTAAAGCAAAGCTAGATTTCGAAAGCGGTTTACTTACCTTTCTCATTTCAGGATCACTGGTGTTCACAACTTTGGGCAGCAGCACAAAGATTAGCAGTGGCAAAACCATCATCATTACCTGGGAAAGTAACAATAACAATAGTATGTAGACATTTTTGGGCAAATGGCAAAAATTAAAGCAATTAAAAGCTATTCCCACTGTATACCACAAGAACCAGATGCAGGACCAATACTTTTAACTGTGTTAATATAATAGGTATGCAATGAATTTGATTACGACATCTTTTAACAACAGAAAAATCACTCTTACATTTAGCACAATAGAAACCAGTAATGCTGCTTGGCAAGTCACACACACTTCCACACAGGCACCACATACTACAGCTGTATTACTATACTACTACTATACAATAATATTATTGCTTGTGCACTGAACTATGCATTTGCTAAACAATCATAGAATGGACAGCATTATTAGAGCTCTTACCATTGGGTTCATCAGAAAATCAGTCCAACCCCAGGTCTCCCTCTTAATAAAATAAGATGGAGGCCCGGAGGATTTCATTTGGAGAGGGTAAGGCAGCCGGACAACTTCGGAGGTTTTGATGTGATTAACGTATCTGGCCCTAAAGGCACAGAGAAAGAGAGGGAGACATTCAAGAAACCAGTAATCAAACACAAATGGGCAGTTTTAGGAAGGGACAATATTTTTTTACTAATGAAGGTTACTGGTATGTTAATACTCTGTACAGACTTTTCATTTATCAGTGTGCTACACTGTTCCTCAACTTATGACAATGCTGGCTGCTCATCAGACCTGATTACTGATTAGGATTCTAGTGAGCAAAGCAACAAGGTGTAATAACATTTTTAGGGTCTGGTTTGGCTAGCGGCAGCCTGTTGGACATATGTTTGTAAATGGAAGCTGTAGTACTGTAACCTTGGACTTCAAGAACAGCTGAAAGGCTGTCGGTTGGTATGACATATAAATTATACAGATATCCATTTGTTATGAGGCATTGTATTTATAGTCATTTGTCATTTTACCAAAATTATAGTGTGTTCTAGTGACCTAAGTCTGAAGGGCCCCAGAGAGTCCTACCAGGCCTGATGGTAGAGAATGCCTTACCTCATTTTTCCCTTGGAAGTGATGTCCACTCTAACAGGCTCAAACCGATAAGCTGGAGAAATAACTTCTACCACATATGAGCCAGACTGTACATCGTGAACAGCAAAACTGCCATCAGTCCTGTGAATAAAACTCAAGAATTAGACAAACTATTCCAATGCAAACCCAAACTTCTCATGCTTTGGCCTTTCTGATTGGACCGCCTGTCACCACTGGTGTGATGCATAAAAAGAAATCGCAGTGGCAATTTAGGTCATTTTGGTTACTGCTGTTTGTAAAGCGAAGCATAGCAGATGTCAGACCTCCCTTTGTACAATTGCCCTTAGTGCAGATCAACAGTACCTCAAACTGTGAATGTAAACAAATATGTTATACAGTAACTTAATACTACATTTCACATGTACACTTTTTTTTTTCATGTGCTTTCTGGTTTTCATAAATGGTTAATGGTTGCAAATCATTAAAGGAGACATAGGATTAATGAAAAAAAACCCAATTTTGTAGGCAATTATAAGTAATATATGGTGTTGCTTTTACATGGAGCTAAAACTGTATATTACCTTTATAAAAAGCCCCTTTATTGGAGCTCCCTATAGATGTTTTCTGGTCCCTGTCTGTGTTTCAGTAGGAGGGGGGACAGCCAATCACAGTCACACAAGCACAGACAGGCTTCAGTTCCCTATCAGGTCCTGCTAGCTGCTGATTGGTTCCTGTCCTACAGTGCAGTGAGAGCTGACGGCCCCCCTGCAAAGCCTGGGAATTCAGGGAGCAGGAAGTGGAAGAGAAGGGCGAATTTATTCGGCAGGTGAAAATTTGCGGCGAATTCACAGGCGTCAAAAAAAATTTGTTGTCGGCGTCAAAAACGGACGCCGACAACGTTTTGCAAATTTTTCGCACACATTCACCCATCACTAATTATTAGGGTTTTTGCAGAAATATTCAACAAATCAGCCTGAAACACTACTTTTTTAAGCACAATTCTTCAATATCTAAAATGAGTATAACGCACTGGTACATTCTTATTTTTTACACAAAATGTCTCCTTTAAAGGGTATATCTTTCAAAAATCTGTTTGTTTTTTTTTTGCACTATAATACCTATTATTATTGTCCAATAAACACTAAAGAACGTTACAGTGTTAGTTTTAAACACAATTGCAACATTTCTTTGTCCCTATGAGATCTACGAGCAGAAGAAGTCAGTTCTCCTCCAGCTGATTTCTGCTACATTTCTTTATGCAATGTAAGAACCACAACATACAGGACTACTGGCACCTACTGGGGATACAAATAGTTGATGATTTGATCATTGAATATTTAAATTCTTTGATCAAGTAAAGGCAGACTTTCAAGCAACAGCAAATGCATGGTTGCATTATTACCAACTCAAACATGCATCAAATGTGCAATGGCCAACGTCTCAATTACTTTTCAATTAATAAATATGGAAAATATACTGGACAATTTGGCAAATATATGTAGCCTATGACTAAGTGTATCATGTATTTTAGGTTACATTAAAAGAAGAGATGCAACAATTCAGGATCTGGTTTGGGCCTCTTTTAGCAGGATTCGGCCGAATCCTTCTGCCTGGCCGAAGCGAAATTTGTGTATGCAAATTATGGGTGGGGAGGGAAATCACGTGACTTTTTGTCACAAAACAAGTTAGTAAAAAATGTTTTCCCCTTCCCACACCTAATTTGCATATGCAAATTAGGATCCTGTTCGGTATTCGGCCAAATCTTTCACGACGGATTCGGGGGTTCGGCCGAATCCAAAATAGTGGATTCGGTGAATCCCTAATTAAAAGCAATAAAAACAATTACCCAAAAAAAAACTTTATATATAACCAAACGCTGGTATCAGTTACATTTACATAGAAAAAATCAAATAACAAGATAACACTAAATGTATATCGAAAAACGAATGTTTCATTGTGTAAAAACTTCATTTTTGTGTAGTGTCCCTTCTTACCGTAAAAAGCCGACGTGTTCTTCGCCATCGACTAGCACCCGGGCACTGCTCACCCAGTCCTGAGGCCTCACCCCGGGCACCACAGCCCTGCCCTCCACCTTGAACTTATCTCCGCCAGAGCCTGGACTCAACACGTCCAGATCCGCGATGCACAGCTGAAGCAATGCGAACAGCCACAGAGAAAGGCTGCGCCATTGAACACAGATACCAGGGGCTACGGCCGGCATGACAGAGGCAGGACACTGAAACATCAATACATCCGGTCTAGCACTTCCGCCCTGTATCTCTCGGCCAATCCCTGCCGATCATAACCGGAAGAAACCACCGAGATGACGTTTATTAAATTGGAACGCAAGGAAACGTTTTGCGTTCCAAAATTAAACCATTGTTTTCTTTATTCTCATTTGCATGTATATTTTTCTAAATACCGTTTCACCCACATTATACTTTTAGGCTACTTGTGTTACACAAACGCCTTCTTAAAATCCCTAACGTTAAAGAGCAGCTCAGATCGTATTCTTATGTATTTCTTACTGACCCCAAATTTTAAAAACTGCATTTTGTTGTTTTACAACACCGGCTACCGTTAGTTTTTCCCAATTGCTTTTAACAATTTGGATATTCTGGCAATCAGTCCAGGGTGTGACAATTTTATTTATTTATGGCTGTTTATGTTATGTGGTCATATTAGTGTTGCATTAGCGTTGCTACATTTTCTGGCAAAAAATACCGGCCTTCCTATATATTTATAACATTGGGATCAACCATGATAATTTTTATCAGCCAGGCCAGTAAAATACCTGCCAGGTGGCAACCCTAGCCTCATTATACTTAAAGGGATACTGTCATGGGAATTTTTTTTTTCTCAAAATGCATCAGTTAATAGTGCTGCTCCAGTAGAATTTTGCACTGAAATACATTTTTCAAAAGAGCAAACTGATTTTTTTATATTCAATTTTAAAATCTGACTGAATGGGGCTAGACATATTGTCAGTTTCCCAGCTGCCCCCAGTCATGTGACTTGTGCTCTGATGAACTTCAGTCACGCTGTACTGCAAGTTGGAGTGATATCAACCCCCCCCTTTCCCCCATAGCAACCTAACAACAGAACAATGGGAGAATGCCAGAGTTTAATGTACATTTCAGTGCAGACATGCACATGAAGGAAGTCAAAGGAAAATTAGCTACTCCACTTGACAACATTTTGCTGGAACATGCCAACCCAGTCCCTTCTTCAGCGCTTACTTTAATGCTCTCCCAATGTTTACAACATTCTGGCCCCAAGCCTCCTTGCCCTTTATTATTGTGCTAAGTGACCATGAGCCCACATATCTCCTCTGATGAATAGTGTGCAGGTGTGACTATTGATACTAGAGAAACCTGGAGCTATCCTGGACATAAAATTTCCAGGGTTCCTACACCAGGCTGTATCAATGAAAACAGACATGCAACAAACAAATCATACCTTGATTAAGTTTTAAAACTGTGCAGCAGAAATTATATAATTGCCACTCTGAGACTTTTGACAGCAAGGCACCTCTAATTCACAAAAACTTTGACTAAAATAGTCCTCTCAAAGAAAATCACAGAGAGCAAGATGCTCTTCCCTACCTGCAGAAGTTTCCCATTAATTTGAATGACTGCAGGTGTCAGAGTGGTCAGAAAAGCAAATGGCCCTTAATTAAGGCTAGAGGCAGCGTGTGTGTTTATAGACTTGAGCATTCTCTTAGCTAAGCAGAGTGTTGCACTGCACCTTAACCCACCAGCACTGCCCTCTCAAAGTTGTTGGCACCCTGAGCCAAGAAGGAGAGGGAGGAAACCATATTCATACAATATTAAGAACACCAAGAGGTGTTTCGATAAATATATAATTTAAAAAAACCAACTGCTATAAAAAGATAATGCTAGAAATCCTGGCGAATTTGTGTAATTTTTTTTTCTTGACCCATTCCATGATACTTGCTTCAGTTACTTCTCTTGAGCTTCTGGCTACTGGTGGGCATTGTTGCATTAGAGTCTAGTACAGTAGATATTACAGAAGGGCACAACCCTCATAAAAATAATCCAAATCTAAAATATTTCAATTGTAGAAAAAATGTTTTTAATGACCCAACAGTATTAATACTAGAGCCATCACCATGGAACCACAGCCCACACTGCCACATTTATTCTGGAAGAACAGATACTTCTAGAACATGACATGACATCATGTCAAACGGACTTTCTTACATAGTACCATGTTTTTTTTAGAAAAAAAGTAGGGTTTCAACAACTTTGCTTGCAGTCGAATTTTCCTACAAGGTTTTATTTTCTTCCAGGTAGAGGAAGAAAAACCCATCTGAAAAGGTTTCCAGTTTGCCTCAGAAGGGCTAATAAATAAATTATTTTCCGATTCCAAAAACAGGATCCTTGAATCAAATTGTACTGAAGTATTAACACAAATAACATTGCATTGTCTGTTCTCTGCTAAAACCATTGTATCTGTCAATGCATACACTGTACTGGCCCAACTCTCTTTTCCACAGTAAGTAATACCGTCTTGAGATTCTCTGCAATACACCTCAATCGGCAGATGTTGTATTGTCTTAAGATGTGGGAGGGAACTCATGCAGATACTGAAACTTAGGACCCAGCACTGGAAAGCAGCATTGTTAACCAAATTTAACTCAGCTGTCCTACACCTATTAACTCATGCAGTCTGCCCATGAGAGATATGAGTGGTTATTACAAAACTGATGCTAATTTTGAACTTTTGAATTGGGCCAGCGTGAATCATTTGGATGTACCAGATAAAGTTAAGTTGAGGAAGCACAGCATCAAACACTAAGGGGCAAATGTACCAAAGGTTCAAATAGTAAATTTGAATTTGAGGAGTTTCAAGATTCACACATTTCAAATTTTAATCCCCCTATTCGAATGGGAGATTTATCACATCTCAACCATGGAAACAGTCCTAATTCTAATATTCACCACCTAAAACCTGCCGACTTCATGTACACGTAAATGGCAGAAATCCGTTGAGCCATTTGGAGATGTTAATAGCCTTCCTTTTTTTCGGGAGAAAAACTAAATTCATACAAATCGAATACGAAAACATTTTCTGGTCGCAACCATTCAATCGAATATTAGACATTAAAAGCTTTTCTTAAATAAAATCCCAGTTGAAATTGTGAGCATTTTCGAATTTTACAGCTTGCACATATTATCCCTAATATTACCCAATACAGAAATTGTCAAGATTAGTTTAAATCCTATCACCTATCACCAACAATATGGCAGTAATGAGCAATATGTTCACAGGTTAAAAAAAAATAAAAAACACAATTTGTTTTACACTTTTGATATTTATTTATATATTCATAAAATAACTTGCCAATGTATTTAACCCTTTAGTGTTCTTGTTTTGCAGACCACCCATATGAAAGATAGCTCATCTGGAATAAAACTTCACTGAAGGCCTAACCGTGAAGACGATTGGGAATTCTCAAATTCCACCGCAAGCTTTCCGTAACAGATTTGTTAAAAAAAAAAATAAAAACAGGTTTCTTTTCTACTGCAAAGTGTCTTTAATATTTAATATTATGCTTCAAATAATATAACACAATTAGAAAAAGAGAGCTCCAGTTTCCTGTGTCCCATGCTAAAATGTCTGAATTAGAGGCACAAGGTATAGCAGGGATCATAGGCACCTGGAAGTGCATTTTGCTCTCACCAGTTTCTGACATGGTATTAGATCCCAGTTATAAAAGGTTCATATTTCAGTAGCACAGGTGCTGGCCTCAGAAGAGAAGGGAATGCTCCTCCCGTGTCTAGAGTGCAGGAGTACAAGGTAAACGTCCCCTTCCGAACCAGTTAAGTAGCTAGCTGAAGATAACACTACTTCAATATGAAGCAGGCAGTCACCACTTTAGTGGGTGCATAATTGAACTGTGGGAAGGAGCATAAGTGCTCTGCAATATGATAGTGGTTTTACAAGAGGTCACGTGGCGATGCAGCCATTCAAGTCTTTTGAAAAAATCCATTGCAAGCGCTGTCCATTATGGAGCACATTATAACAACAATTCAAGGAAATCTGTGACACATCCATTCAACGGAGCTGTGATAAATATCCATCCAGATCCTGGGGGGAACCAAGAAGTTGAATATAATTAAACATTTAAAAAATAAACACATGCAAGTAAACACGTTAAGAGCACTTACATATAAACAAGCTATGCAGGTATTGCAGACTAATATCATTGGCAGTACCACAACATTAGCAGCAACTAAGTTTAAACTCATCCATGTAAATCACCACTTGTATAAACACCCAATGATCATTATCTGGGCCCCTTACGGAGCACAGAGCATATATAGCCCTTTAAGCTACATACAGTCAGGCTCTCTTTTTCCTTAAAATTCAGACAACCTGTATCTAAAATGTTAATGTCACATAACCTTAAATTACAAGGCAAATAAAGGGAGAACTAAACCCCCCTAGTAACAAAATAATTAACTGCCTGCCTTTGAGCCCCTCCCCTTTCCCTCCCTGCACTGTGTATTAGTCAAAAAGGTTCCCCTGAAAAAGCACCTGACCCTTAAAAGCAGAGTAGAGCAACGGAGTTCCCGGGCACCATCTTCAGAGCGTTCGAAATTTCTTCGGGTTTCATCGCCGACACTAAGCCTGCGGGAGCATGCGCAGTTGAAGCAGATTCATGACTAGTGCATGCTCTAGCAGGTTTCATGTCTGTGAAGAGACCCAAAACAATGTGAAAGGGCAGAAGATGGTGCAGGGGAGCTCCGATACGCTGCTCTGCATTTAGGGTCAGCTTTTTTTTCAGGGACACCTTTTTGCACTGTGCAGGGAGGGAGAGGGGCAATGTCAGGCATTTAAATGGGGGCTTTTTTTTTCTAGGAGGGGTTTCGCTCTCCTTTAAGAAGACACTTTTATTTACACTGCAACTTTGTCACTTGTGCTCAATTTTGTATATGGATTCAGTGCATTCCTATTATCGACCCCTGGCATATTCAGTTGTCCAACATGTGTGCTGCGGCCTGAACTGCGCATGGGAGTGTAAATGGTGGGAAATCATTGGCAGACAATCCCTGAGATGTCACGAATATCTCTGCCAAAGGACAGAAAATTACAAAATGCTACAAGGAACAATGTGGCGTTGAGGTGCATTTGTCTTCTCTGTTGTCTTTCACATGTTCATAGACCGTACTTACAGTATACTACCGATATACAGTCGTTTCCACTTTGAAATAAGGAATCCGTAAGGATCAGAAAATGCAGTTATTTGTCAAATATTCAGAGAGGGGGGGTTAAATGAGAATTAATCAAACTTATTAGAAGCCCTTTGCTTGTTATATTTCCATTAGTCAACACCACTCCCCCTGCTGCAGCATCTTATTTCTACAGTCTATAGAGCTGAATGCAGCACAGTGGTTAGAATACTGATATGGTCAGGGGTAATGAACAATCTTAAAGGGATCCTGTCATCAGAAAACATGTTTTTTTCAAAACGGATCAGTTAATAGTGCTACTCCAGCAGACTTCTGCACTGAAATCCATTTCTCAAATGAGCAAACAGATTTTTTTATATTCAATTTTGAAATCTGACATGGGGCTAGACATGTTGTCAATTTCCCAGCTGCCCCTGGTCATGTGACTTGTGCCTGCACTTTAGGAGAGAAATGCTTTTTGGCAGGCTGCTGTTTTTCCTTCTCAATGTAACTGAATGTGTCTCATTGGGACATGGGTTTTTACTATTGAGTGATGTTCTTAGATCTACCAGCCAGCCGTTATTTTGTGTTAGGGAGCTGCTATCTGGTTACCTTCCCATTGTTCTTTTGTTTGGCTGCTGGGGGGGAAAGGGAGGGGGGATGATATCACCTCCAACTTTAAGTACAGCAGTAAAGAGTGGTTGAAGTTTATCAGAGCACAAATCACATGACTTCGGGCAACTGGGAAATTGACATGTCTAGCCCCATGTCAGACTTCAATATTGAATATAAAAAAATCTGTTTGCTCTTTTGAGAAATAGATTTCAGTGCAGAATTCTGCTGGAGCAGCACATGAACTGATTCATTTAAAAAAAAATTTTCCCCATGACAGTATCCCTTTAAAAGGAAACCATAATCACACAAAAATATGAACAATTTGTATTTTGTCACTGCTTGACTACACAAGCAGAACTGCATCACTATCACAGAAATGTGTTATGGCCATGCCACGGCACATTCATTCAGCTGTAACCCAGTTCTAAAAAGCTATAGTTACCTTGGCTATGTTGCCTGTATAGCCTGGGACTGATGTCAGGTGATTCTCCTGCTGCCACATTCCACTTAATTGGCATTTTAAAACCAGGATGTTTCTTTAAAATAAAATTCAAAATATCTCATTAACAAAAAAGTTACATAAAATAGTTTCAAAGCTTCATAGTTTGATTTTAAGATAATATACTGCTGTGACAACAAATCGGCTGACTGACGAAAAAGTAAAAATGAAAAGGAAATTGATTCCCAGCAGCTTAGTGAAAATCTGCAGTTTTATAGTTTTTTCTTTAAGGAAAGGCTGACAAACATAGCTCTGAAGGGCACGCAGAATACACAGAAGTGGTTGTTCTTGTGGGATCTTATGGATAAATAATAGTACATAGCTTTTCAGAAGCCTTTATCATCTTCAATATAAAATGTTAAAGTAAGAATAGCACATTGATACTTACTCATCTGATGAATTTTCAGAATTCAGAGATAACGGAGTCCACCATCTTTTCACAACCGCCTGGAGCCAGTTAAGCCCAACTATCACATATCTGCATAAATATATGTAGAACCAGATATTTATATTTTAACACACCATTATTAACCAGAAAACCCCAAACTCTTTTACAGATCTCAGACTACCAAGTTACACATGGCAATTAGTCTGTGACTCCAAAACGTCTCATAAAAGTTTTAATGTAAAACACGAGGAATGGTCATGAATCATGGGTGTTACACTATTAAAAGGATGGGCTACAAGAAGCCCTCTTAAGATTTTTGATCTAAAATTCCCACTTATCAACATATGGAGTGCCTTCAGTGCCCACGCCTGGGCCTGGAAGGAAGAATACAAAGGACTAAAATGAACACAATGCAACTTACTCTTCAAATTTACTTTTAAGCAGAGATTTAACTTGTGGTAAAAGGTCCACACAGCAGCCAACTGTAATGGAAGCTTTGTCTTCTTGTAGACTACAAGAAAAAAAAAATAGTTTGAGTGAGTAACCGCATATTTCACATCCTTAATATAGTCTTGTGCTGAATGAAGTATTCTGGTCAGAAATACGCTCTTCTTTGGCAACCAAAATTCCTTATCTTTCGCCTAGGGAATGTATCCTAGGGATTTACAGAGGCCATAACTAATCCTCCTGCAATACTCAACTGTATCAGGAAGTTACTCTTTCTGGCATGAATATATAATGCTCTCCCCATTCTCCCAAATGTACAAAACCCTTGGTAAATGATAACACTCATTTTTAAGATGATAAGGTACCTGGTAAACAAGACCCAGCACAGTTAACTAAAGGTTGAGTAATTTGTTACCACTCAATCTTTCCAACTTAATCAATACATGTAAACCATACTGATGTTTATGCTGTGAGCACTGGCAGGGAGGCACTTTTTTTTTTAATCTCCACCTTACTTGCTTCTGTTTCTTTAGGATTTCTTTTCACAGCCCTAATTCACAATTTCTAATTTTTTAAAATACAAAAATAATTCGTACCTGTTTGTAAGGACTGGTAGACAATCTACAAACACCCCTAAGTCTTGCATTCTGCAGAAAGAGAAAAACACAGAAAAAATGATCAGGGAAGAATCCTCAACATCACTATAGGGTTTTTAACTTTCATTCTCCTTCAACTACTCTGAGCATCATAGGGAATTCAACCCCCACAGTTTGGGAAAGTATGGTTTAGATATGCTCACAGGCTTACTTACAAGTATAAGTGATTCTCTAATAAGGCCCAACAATACCCCCCAGCCTAATTGCAACAATATTCTGAAATTTCCCTGCAATTTTATGTCAGCAGGGTCATACTGTTGTTTAAAAGAAGAGTAACACCAAAATATTTATTTTACAGAATCCACCTCTAAACTGGCATATTTTACTACCCTTTACATTTTTCAATTGCTTTACCCAGCAATACACTTTTCCTAAAAAGGGCAGTTGGGCATGCATAGCTGCTTGTTCTCACTGCTGCTCTGAACAGCTTGACAGCTGTCAGCTGTGTGCAGGGTAAATATTTGTTTGCAATGTGTCACAACCCTCCCCAGAAGACAGCTAGAACAACAGAAACACACATTTTCATTGCAGATGCTGCTTCGAAGTCTGAAATCCAAAGCTCCTATGACTTCCAGTTTAGAGCAGGAGCAAGCACAAAGAGGAATTTAGGCTTTCTGGAATAAGGAATTGCAGCAGAGAACAAATGTGCCGGCCCAAGCCCAGTATGAGGTCACAGATCAGACTGTTTGGCTTGTTGGACCCTGGGGCAAAGCTGGAATGTGGGGAGGGGTGTATATGTGTGAAAAGATGCAAACATTTCTCCCTAATCCAAATTTCTGAAAGTGAGTTTTCCCCTAATTATTAAGACTGCAGTTATCAATATTAACCAATGAAAAATTTATTTTGACCTGCCTCGTACAGAGAGAAAACCTGTAGAAAATCTCTTATTGGTCGCCAAGTCACTGTACCTTTTACAATTTGCACAGTGTTAATAAAAGAAGCATTTGAGTTGTTAAAAAAAAAACAAAAAAAAACAGAGAGGTACAAAAATGCAACAGTTAGGCTATCTATCTAAATGTCACAGTTTGATTCACAGAACGTATTGTTACTCGTGTGTAGATTTTAGAGGAGGGGCTGAAAATCTTCTACAGCTGAGACAGGCTTCAAGTTAGTTTGTATTCCCAGAGGCCATTAAGTCAGAACATATAAGCAGCACAGTCAGTAAATATTAACTTTATTCAAGGAACAAAGGAATACCTGACTAAGTATGCAACAAGCTCGTTTATGCTGCGTTTCCTCCAGAAGGTAAGAGCTACGTTTAGCCTGAGTTTCCTGCTAAATAGAACTTGCTCCATTGTCTCGTGGTCTTTAGAAACCTAAAACAGATAAAAAAAATAGTACATTTTAAATTTTTAGACAGGTAATTTCAATTTATATCACATGATATTCAAAGGTGTTGCAGGTTATGGCAGTTTAACTTGCAAGCAGGATTATCCACTAAAGAATGTGTAAATTCTCTGGCACTCCAGATTACTCGCCACCAGGTGATCTGCAATTCTCACCAGAACTGCCAGGGTACAATGACTTGAACGAAACCAGAAATAAAATCTAATTCCTTCTATTGTGACTACATGGGCTTCTGTATCAGACTTCCTGTTTTCAGCATAAACCGCCAGGGCTAGGGCTTGAGCATGCTCAGTTTGCTCCTTTCTCTCCCTAATGTAATCTGAGCCCAGAGCTATGAGTGAGCAGGGAGAGACTAAGGCAGGAAGTGATGTCACACCAAGCTAATATGGTAGCTGATATCCCAAATAAACAGAGCCGTTTACTCGGGTATGGTAAAGCATTCTGCAGAATAAATATAGTTTTATAGCTTGCACTATTGTGGCTAATCTTTTGGCAATAAACTGCTTTGGTAGCTTTCTTTCTCTATTAAAAAATGCAGTTGTAAAGAGATTTGGGAGTGGAGGAAGGAGGGTGCTAAAGCTTGGGGATGTGACTTAATCTCTCTGCATGTTTACAATCAAATCACTGCAGAAGCACCTACAATTTTTTTGTTTTTGTGACCTGCACCTATAGAAGGTGTTCAATTCTCTCAACAAGAAAGCAAATATTAGTGAATTGCCCTTCAATGTGAGCAAGAACTCCCACTGGTTATCCAATGCAATCAGGCAAAGTCTGTGACTACAAGACACACACACACACAAAAAGCTGAGGAGCAAGCAAATGTGTTTTCCAGCAAACAAAAGTAAAAATTAAGAAGACAATTAGCTCTCCTCAATCCCAGTACAGTACATAGCATTCACGTTCCACAAATCAGCACATGTTAAATACAGAGGGGGAAAAAAAACTCTTAACGTGTGTGACTTGGACCAGAATACATTGATCTCTTATGTATATCAATCAGAAGTCATACCTCTGCAAAGAAACTACTGTACTTGTTGGAAGGGCCTTCAGTATGGGAGTCACTGGAGTTGAAGCTGCGGCGGTCATTCTGAAGCTTATCGTGCAGGTTTCCTGCTGCTAGCTCATTTTCTTTATTTGCCATGTCACAGCCCCAAGCTTTTGGGAGCTGCTTCTTTTTGTATGTGGGACTCAGGGTTTGATAGTGAGCTTTCCTCTTGCAGTACACCACTTTGAAAAGGTTTTCGTTGGAGTGTAAAGACTGTTCGATCTGCGTTCTGTAACAAAAAAAAAGATACAAGTTATTTTATTAAAGCATGTCATGTTCCTGATGTTCCTTAATATTATGGTGATAAATAAAGTGGATTAGAAAAAGATACAAAAAGAGATAGCCAATAGACGTGGATACTGCAAGGAAAAACATAAAATGCAGTGTAACATGTTGGCAATGTATAAATGTGTTAATAACATGGAGTCCATAACTACTCCCAGAAACGCCAGTGCTCATGAGACAACCCAATAGCCATGCAAGTGCTGGAATATAACAAACTTCAGGGCAAGGTCACACGTGGTGTTTTTACATTACGTTTTTAAAAATGTGTGGTTGAGCATAAATCTGCCAATGAAACGCATGATATGTAGTTTTCTTTTCCCAACATGCATTTCTGTTTTTTCTCATTCCCTAAAATTTTATGTTTTGCAAAAAAAGCCAAGTACAAAACAGTTTACATGCAGAATGTAGCCGTACTGCTTGTCAATATGCAACGTAATTACATCACCGGCTTAATACGCCATAAAAACATATATGCGTCATTTATCCCGCAAGAATTTGCAGCTATATTTAAAAAATGCTGCGTCTTTACGTAAAGTGTAGTTTCAAACATGCAGCTCCCATAGAGTCTATTGATTTGGTAATTGATTGGTAATTTTTTGGCAAATTGGAGTTTCTGCTGAAAAACACCAGTACTGGCATCCCCTGGCGGACTCTGGCTTGCAAGTGCCCTGTAAGAATTGACATAGTGCGCATTGAATTAGATTCAGTGGTAGTGCATTTTATGCGTATTTACGCCCGAGCTTTTTTAAAAACGCAACGTAAAAACACCACGTCTGGCCTTGTCCTAAATAATCATTATGCTACAGTGATAACCTGACACCGCACTCAATTGTTTATCCCGATATATAAGGATGTGTGAACAAGGAGATAAGGTGACAAGTTGGCATGTTTGCTGTAGGAGCTAATGGCTACCCAGAAGCCTGTGCAACCAGACCAATATGCAGAACAAATCGAAAGAACCAATCACGTTATTATACTAAAGAAAATAATGTACAAGATAAAGTAGGAGCTGCCTCTCTGTGTTAGACAAATGGCTTGTATATATTTTTATCGGTGTATGTGAATTTTTATTAAATTTTTTTTATATCAGCTTATTCGTTCCATTCGTTCAGCATTTACCAAGGCAAATATACAGGCTTTGAAGCAGGGGTGTGAAGAAAGCACAACCATCAAGCAGTTCACCACTAAATCTCCACTACTGTGTATGAATTGTCATTATACTCAAAATCTGGTCAGCTCCAAAGTTTCCTCATGAGGCGACTTCGGAAATCGAAGTGCCGCAAGTGCATTGCCGCAAGCGATTTTTCATTTTAGCAGGCGGAAGGCAGTTCTGCCCGTGTGCTAAAACCCGAAGCGAGTGCCCCCCAGGAGCTTTTTACCCCCACTGATATCCTATTATTAGCTTCAATCATCCATTCGGAATTCCCCCTCCACTCGGTCTGTAGCTATAAGCTACTACATTTCAGCTGCTACTTCATACACTTTAGAAAGCTACAATACTACTTCTTACGGTGTTTACCGTTTATACCAAAACATTACAAGGCTGCTGTACTTGCCGGGTTATACAGCAACTCTCTGCCAGAGGAAGAGCAAATAGTTGTTTTAAGAGCTGGACATAACTACTATCAAAGTTTGTTTCCTCAAACAACTGCTTTTAGAGTTCCACAAACACTGAGAATTATCCAAATACAGCAGTTGGGAAGTTTCTACATTAAAAATGATGCTCATTTGCTGCTCTGAAATACAGATTACAAGCAGAGGCACCAAGTAAGGGTGTCTTTTACACAGGCATACATGTTTGAAATTACCCTGTAGGCAAGCACAATAGGAAATAAGTACTAAGGAGCGAGGGTGAGCAGGATATCGGTTTCCTGATAAGGAAGGAAAGCCTATATAAATAAATATATACAATAACATACATACACACACCAATTAGCTTACCTGTTTCTGTCAGAAACCAACTCTTCTTGTGAAATGTTATTTCCCTGTTAAAAAGAAGAGACAACAGTAGTGTTACAAAAATATACTTTGTAGGCAAGAACTTATACAATACCTGAATAAAATGTCAACAAATGCATAAGCCAGGAGGTCAGTTCTACAGCAATTGGGCTTGTATCAGTTCTGCCCTATGTAAATATTGGTATGCGACTCAATAAAGAAAAATGCAACTTAAGCTGGCCATGGACTCAAAGATCCGCTCGTTTGGCGACATCGCTCCCCGATATGCCACTAACGGCATGGCTATATCGGGGGTAATTCGAACGTTCGGCCGTATGGTCTAACGATCGAATTACGATACACCAAGGGGCTCAGACAGGTCGGACGGGTAAAAATCAAACCTTCCCGATCGCTATCGTGGCCAGATATCGATCGGGAAGACCCATCGGAAGCCCCCATACATGTGCAGATCAGCCATCAAACTGGTCTAAATGACCGACATCGTCAGCTTTATCTGCCCGTGTATGGCCACCTTTAAGCAGAAGAATTGAACTATTCCTTACTGTAAGGCAGGCATGCCAAACTTATGTTCCTCTGGCTGCACTACAATGCAGTTATAGTTGAGCATGTAGCTTCACAATTTATATCTTCAGATTGAGTAAATATTTTTGTAATATGAACATAGAAGGATACATTTGCGGAACAGGTGAACTGAACTCATTTTAATTAATTATATTGCTGAGTTTTTTGCGGCAGGCACTCTACTTCCAAAATGTGCACCAACCTAGTATCTATCTGCAGCTGTACTGTACCACTATCATAACCTATTTTCCCCAGAGACTCCTGGTTTAGACTTAAGCTCAGGCAGTATATTATTCAGGTATGGGACCTGTTATCCAGAATGCTCGGGACCTGGGGTCTTCCGGTTAACGGATCTTTCAGTAATTTGAATCTTCATATCCACTAGTCTACTAGAAAATCATGTAAACTTTAAATAAACACAATTGGCTGGTTGTTTTGCATCCAATAAGGATTCATTATATCTTAGTTTGGATCAAGTACAAAAGGTACTATTTCATTATTACAGAGAAATAGGAAATGATTTTTAAAAACTTGGATTCAGACTTCAGATACAATGGAGTATATTGGAGACGGCCATTCCATATTTCGTAGCTTTCTGGATAGCGGTTTCCGGATAACAGATCCCATAGCTGTACTGCACATTCACCAGTTTAAGTCTGTGCTAGGAAGCCCAGGAAATACAGGCTGGCCATTTTACAAAAAGATCTCCAGGCCACGTATGTTTTCCCATTTACAAATTACTTTATTGCTGGTGGGAAACCATTTCTGCTAGATTTGTCACCCTTGAAGAAACGTGGGTGACAAATCTCTTCAGGTGCCAATAGCCTTAAAGGACAAGGAAAGTTAAACTAAAAAGAAGACTAGAAAAGTTGTACATTATGTTTTGGTGTTTCTGTACCAGCCCAAGCCAATCACAGCCCTTTCGCAGTAAAGATCTGTATCTCCAAAGATGCCCATATTCTTTTCTGCTGATTCACTGCACATGCTCTGTGCTGCTGTCACTTACTGAGATTAGGGACCCACTCACAATATACAGTACACATAGAATAGAAATGTCACAATATAAGGCTGATTAGTAATTAATACAGATAATTACTACATGGCAGCACAGAAACCAGTGCAACTAGCATCAGAATTTAATAATCAGCCCTGTAGCATCAGCTTATATTACAGACCAACCTCATTTTCTGCTGGATAATTAGTAAAGACTCCTAAGCTTAGCTTCTCAACAGCTGCTCAGAGCCCACTGAGCATGTGAGTGTCACGGACACTTTTCAAGATGGTGACCCCCTGTGAGAAGTTTGAAGTCCTGGATCATTGCTGCTATTGACAAGCTGAAACTTTAGGCTGGTGCAATAAGTACAGTATATAACATAACATTTTTAGCCCTATTCATTTTTAGGGTTTAGTTCTCCTTTAAGGGCTTTAATGTATAGCTGCCTGTGAGAGACACTGTAGTAAAGGATTGCTTCAGGGAAGTCAAATAGTTTTTATGCCCGGATGCAAAAGCTCTTTTCAAAGAGATAACACCCTGCTCATCCCTAGTCAGTACCCTGCTATGCTTGGATCAAGTAGAATGGATCAACTGTAAGGCTAGTGCCACACATAGCAGATTATAGGCCTGCGCCTGCAGCCCGATCAAAAAGCTTTTAAGAGCGGAGGAGCAGATATTCGGCTTGGATTTAGCTGCAGGCCAAGAATCAATAGCCTTATAGCTCTTGACTGTGGTTGTAGGTCACAGCCATTCATCTATATACTTTGTGTAACAGTGTTGTTGCTATTGATGAAGCTTTTGATTGAATATTCTTCCTGCCAAGACCTCAACTTCTGAAAATCACTGCCTTTTCCCTATAACCTTATTTGCACTTAAGTTCTCCTGTACTATGATATTCTGGTACAACAACATATGGCTCAGTGGCCCACAGGGTGTGGCCTCATATAACTAGGGGTGTGGGCTGATGAGAAAAGCAAACCATGAGAAAAAAAAAAAAGGAAAGGAACAGCCTATTAAAGGAACAGTAACACTAAAAATTTTTATGTGACAAATCCACTCTAAAATGCTTCAATAACAGCTCTATTCTGCATAAAGTGTATTATATTCAATGCTTTGTCCAAAAAAAATATTAAATCTCTACTTCCGGATGTACACTGTAGAATGGCGAAAGGGCGATTCTGCAAAATCCGAAGTGCGGCTCTCCACATCTCTTCCTAGACTGCTGAACCGGAAGCTAGTTTTTGCTGCTGTACTGAGGATTTTACAGACCTCTGCAGGACTTACTTCTGTGCTGCGAGTGGAGAAGGATTGTCCGCAGTGGTAATTTACTGGGTCCTGTGTGTTAGATTTATGGCTGATCTACGTGCTTCCTTTACCGCACTGAACGAGCTAAAGCAATCTTAGGAATAACCGCTTTGGACGTTCCTTCTCCACTCGCAGCACTCACAGATGTAAATTACACTGCGGACATTCCTTTCCTGCTTGCAGCACAAAAGTAAGTCCTGCAGAGGTCTGCAAAATCCTCAGTACAGCAGCAAGAACTAGCTTCCGGTTCAGCAGTCTAGGCAGAGATGTGGAGCGCCGGACCTCGAATTTTTCAGAATCGCCCTTTCGCCATTCTACAGTGTACATCCGGAAGCAGGGATTTAATATGTTTTTTGGAGAAAACATTGAATATAAAAAACTTTATGCACAATAGAGCTGTTCTTAAAGCAGTTTAGAGTGGATTTGTCACATAAAGATTTTTAGTGTTACTGTTCCTTTAAGTAACTTTCATCCTTTACAGATTTCTAGTCAGGGGCATGAAACGCATGTGCACCTTCATTAGTTGGCCATTTTTTCCCCATTGGCCCAATTCTACTTAGCTGGTAGGGGCCACAGCTCAGGGACTGGTGGACTTATAATTGGGGCCCACTGGAGGGGGGGGGGCTCAGCTAACCAAGGCATTTAGAGCAAATTAATGTTTGTTCTGCAAGACATTCCTAGATACCCAACCTGGGATTAAGTGCTTATTTGCTCTACAAGAAACCTCCGTCACTTAGTAACTGAATCTTGCTATGAGCTAGGAGGGGACTGGTTTGAGAGGCAATTTGATTTGCAGTGCTAGATCTATCAATAATAGATAATAAAAGATACATAATTATCTGTAACATTGTTAGGGTATCTGGAATAAATGCTGGAACACAAAGGAGTGGGTTTAAAACCCAAACGGGGTTATTTATTAATAATAATCCGAATCTTTAGTGTAAAAAAAAAAAACTTGCATTTTTCGGAATTTATTAAACCCTGATGGTGTTAAATGTTTGAATAAAAAAAGTACTCCAAACTAAGACCTGCCAAGTTCATGTAGAAGTCAAATGGGGAAAGTCCCAAAGATATCCTGATCTGCGCTGGGTTTCATGCAATAATCCGAAGATTTCCTGGTTTTCTGGCAGAAAAATTCATACGATTCATTTTTTTACAATTTTGCTTCAGTTTTTTCCCAGCACGGGAAATTGTCAGAAAAATGTGTTTATAAATAACGGGAAAAAAACCCGTGAGGAGTAGTTTTCAGAAAATACTCGGATATTTCGGATTTTGATAAATAACCTCCCAAAGTGTCTGAAAACCACTACAGTAACATGTACATCGTGTTTTATACCCTCCCCTGGCAAAAGCAAAATTTCAATGGATCAACCAACTAGTTCTCTACAAAGCAGGGAGCATTAGAAAGCCTCCATATTTTGCCTTCAGATTGTATAAAGGGCCATTGTTCTCTAGTATAAACAAGCAAAAGTTGAAAGTGTCCTTACCTCCTTCATATTCTGCTTTGCTGAAGGCGAGATCCTTTTCCTTGGGAAATCATTGGAAGAACTTTCATCTAGGTCCCTTTTCTTAGTATGGCGGGCTCCTGATGCCATAATCCCCAATGAAGCTGCAGCCAAGAAAAAAGATAAAACAACACATCAAACACATGCACAGTATTACATGTAGAATATCCAATACTGGTTAAGGGGATTACAGACTATTCATGCAGTCGTACTACAACTAATACTACGTAATGTGTTTTAAAGGAGAAGTCAGCCCTTTACTTTATACTTACCCATCGGCGCAGATTCTGGCATCGGAGTTCCACGCAGCCATCTTCCAGGTCTTCGTGTCTGCTTCCGGCGATTCTGCAATTTTCGTGAGTTTCGGCGCATGCGCAGTTGTCGCAAGCCGGCAAATTGCTTCACCTGCGCTAGGATGCCAATCTCCCACTCAGCTTGCCGAAGACCCAGAAGATGGCTGCGTGGAACTCCGATGACAGAATCTGCGCCGAGGGGTAAGTATAAAATATGGGGCATTTCCCCAGGGGGGCAGTTAGACTGGGGGAGGAGGGTTTCCGTGGGGTGAGGGTTTTTTTCTTAAAGGGTTGAACTCTCCTTTAAGGTGTGCCGATAGAATTATTATAGGGCACACAATCATAAATAGTGAGTGAAGTTGAGGCACGAAGATATACAAATAAAAGGTAATTTAATTAATGAACAGTAACATGTAGCTGCGTGTCTACTGAGTAACAAATGCAATCTGAGGTTACATCATTGTAGGCTGAAATCTAGTCAATATTTTGGGATTGGTCCCACGTCTATAAACCATACTCCTAGGCTTGAGACATGCTGGTACAATTAGTTATTTTCAAAGGGAACAACATCCTGAAAAGTACTGGTAATTTAATGGCAATAAATTCCTGACTAAATTAACTAACTTTTGCAAAAGAACGAGTTCACAAACAACAAACAAAAGTAGGGCAGCAAGAAAACATGCCTATTTTATTATGCAATGGTCCTTTATATTAAAGGGATACTGTCATGGGAAAACATGTTTTTTTTTTCAAAACACATCAGTTAATACTGCTGCTCCAGCAGAATTCTGCACTGAAATCCAATTCTCAAAAGAGCAAACTGATTTTTTTATATTAAATTTTGAAATCCGACATGGGGCTAGACATATTGTCAATTTCCCAGCTGCCCCAAGTCATGTGACTTGTGCTCTGATAAACTTCAGTCACTCTTTACTGCAAGTTGGAGTGATATCACCCCTCCCTTTCCTCCCAGCAGCCTAACAACAGATCAATGGGAAGGTAACCAGATAACAGCTCCCTAACACAAGTTAACAGCTGCCTGGTAGGTAAAAACAGGAGGGCTTAAAGAATCCACCACCTAATATTACCGTGCCTATAGTACATAACTATACATCTATATGCTTATTCTCAAATGATAATTTTGTTTTCCGTTAACAATGCCCAGTACCATGCAATGCATAGTATTTTATCATAACAATAATGAAAGTAAGCCATTACATTTAAATTCAAACTAGAACATTTAATACATTAAGTTCATTAATACGGCCTTGTTTCTGTTTTTAACAGGATTCAAGTACATTATGGCAATTGGTGAATATGATTTATAAAGCATCTGCAAGCCTTTTCTTAGCAAAAAGGGACTGTGCACCCAAGTATACTGTATAATTCATATATTAAAATCACTAAGGTTCTAACAAGTCTTATACTAGTGGCTATAAATTGCGACCAATTGGTCATGAAAAAACTGGGCCATCCCCTACTTCCCCCACAGGCTACTAGATCTAACCAGTTCTATGGGCAAGCCAGTTACCCTATTTCTGGGAATAGATCCCCTCTAAAAAGATTCTTAATCTCTTTTTACACCCTCTAGTACAGTGATCCCCAACCAGTAGCTCGTGAGCAACATGTTGCTCTCCGATCCCTTGGATGTTGCTCTCAGGGTCCTCAAAGCAGGGGCTTATTTTCGAATTCCTGACTTGAAAGCAAGTTTTAATTACATAAAAACTAAGTATAGTGCCAAGTTGAGCCTCTTGTAGGCTGCCAGTCCACATAGGGGCTACCAAATAGCCAATCATAGACCTTATTTGGCACCCCAGGAGACGTTTTCATGCTTGTGTTGCTCCACAACTCTTTTTACATTTGAATGTGGCTCATGGGTAAAAAAGGTTGGGGACCCCTTCTCTAGTATTATCAATTCAACTATTTGTAGTACAAAACTGTTGGCATGGCAGTGTCTGCTAATCACTCATGCAATATTACGTGATTAGTAATGTAATTAAAGAAATAAAAAAAATCACATCCAACATGTAATGAATCAGTAGCAGTTATTTGTGCCACAAATTAAATGCTTTGGCCAGACATTGAACTCTAGAAGGTGCACAATTATTTCTGAAAATCACCCAGAGGTAAAATATGCTACTGTTCTAGAACATCAACAAGAGACAGAACTCCAACACAACTTTAATTGCATCTGAAACCTTAAAGGGATGGTTAACTTTTAAAACGTTATAGAATGGATAATTCTAAGCAATTTTTCAATTGGTCTTCATTATTGTTTTTTTTTATAGATTTTTAATTATTCTGCTTCTTTCCAGATTTCAAATGGGGGTCACTGATCCCATCTAAAAATAAATGCTCTGTAATACTACAAATGTATAGTTATTGCTTTTTATTACACATCCTTCTTTTCAGGCCCTTTCCTATTCCAGCCTGGTATTCAAATCAATGCATGGTTGCTAGGGTAATTTGAACCCTAGCAACAGTTTTGCAGAAATGGCAAACTGGAGAGATGCTGAATACAAAGCTTAGATAACTAAAACACGACAAATAATAAGAAATTAAAACCAATTACAAATTGTCTCAGAATGTCACTCTCTACACATCATACTCAAAGGTGAACAACCCCTTTAAGACAGTATTCTATAGCTGATTTTCTACACAGCAACAGGTTCAACTCAAATTGGTGAGTGAATGTTCCTCTCACAGGAACTGGGTGAGTCCCACAGGCAGAGAAGCAGAATTAACCAAGCTACCTGCATCAAGAGCCTTACTGTGATAGCTATTAGGAGTCATTCACAAAAGTCCCCTTAGACCAGTGATCCACAACCAGTAGCTCGTGAGCAACATGTTGATCTCCAACCCCTTGTATGTTGCTCCCAGTGGCCTCAAAGCAGGAGCTTATTTTTGAATTCCAAGCTTGGAGGCAAGTTTTGGTTGCATAAAAACCAGGTGCACTGCCAGAGCCTCAATGAAGGTTTACAATCCACATAGGGGCTACCAAATGGCCAATCACAGCCCTTATTTGGCACCCTAAGAACATTTTTCATGCTAGTGTTGCTCCCCAACTCTATTTACTTTTGAATGTTGCTCATGGATTCAAAAGGTTGGGGATCCCTGCCTTAGACAGTCTTCAGTTTGCCTATAAATTACTGTAGTTACAAATCTGTCTAATAGGGCAACATCTATGTGAAATCACTGTGGTGGGAAACATCAAGAATAAAGCACCCTGATATGGACCTTATGCGGTAATGCACTGATGAACTGAAAGAAGATATTACCTCCTAATTTAGGTGATAACTCATGCGTTACTGTATATTTACCTTTTTTAAAAAGACCCCTCAGTCTCTATTCTTTCCCATACAGCTTTCAACACACACATACAGGTATGGGATCCCTTATTCCGGAAACCCGTTCCAATAAGCTCCGAATTACAGAAATGCTGTCTGCCATAGACTTCCATTTTATACATATGATCCAAATTGTAAAAAATGATTTCCTTTTTCTCTGTAATAATAAAACCGTACCGTATACTTGATCCTAACTATGATATAATTAATCCTTATTGGAAGCAGAACCGGCCGATTGGGTTTATTTTATGTTTACATGATTTTCTAGTAGACTTAAGCTATGACAATTCAAATTACGGAATGATCTGTTATCCAGAAAACCCCAGGCCCCAAGCATTCAAATACAACACTGATACATTTTAAGGATGAATAATTTTACGGTTATTGTCCTAGACATGAGGAAACGAAGTTCTGCAGTGATAAAACGTAGAGGAAGTGTAATTAGCTCCTGATCAGAGAGTGTGTGTTTGTTTTCTTACATTGTAAGCTTCACTGGGACAGGGACTAATTGGAATGAAGTGTAATCTATATAAAATGCAATGGAATATATGATGGGCTGAGCTCTCCATATAGATCAGTAAATATACATATAATACCCAGCGCATCCAGTAATTCACAAAAGTAATGCCCATTGCAAAATATATAGTGAATAAAGTAAGACTTATTGTAAAATATAAGGATATTATAAGTCACTGAGGTGTTCCAGGGAACACAAAGGTTACTTCTAATATCGTCATATTTTCCAACAAGGGGTACTTTATTTATTATAATACACAAGTTTTAGTGAGTCATGTGACAAAAATGACATCACTCCTCACCGTTTATAAGGATATAATTTGCAGGCTATTTATTGCTAATAATGATATACCAAGTCATCAACGTTACCTGCAAAGTTACAAGGCCAAGTGCCTCTATACAGGTCAAGGAACTCCAAGGCGAGTTCTAATCTCCTTGCATTTTACAAAAGGGGGCAGATTGTGTATTATAATAAACAATGAACACTGAGTTAAAACAAATGACATCACAACTTTTAACGGATGACATCACCAAGCACCGCTTATAAAGACTGATTTATAAGAAAAACACTATCAGATATGGATGGCCCTTGTGTTCTGCTATATAAAGCATTATATATGTGTTTATTAGATTATCTGCACCAAGGTTTGGAAAATACCCTTGTGAGTTGCCAGGCAGAGTTGACTGGTATCTCAATGGTTATGACCAGGCCCGGACTGGCAATCTGTGGGTTCTGGCAAATGCCAGAGGGGCTGCTGTAAGTTCCGATAGACACCACTATTTTACAGGCTGGTGGAGGACTATTTGGGCCTCTGTGCACTTGGAATATCAAGGCCTATTTTGACTCCTGGTTATGACAGCATTAGGATTCTCACAAGGTACCACCAGCAACTACAAACATTAGAGGGGAGAGGTGCTGCTTTAAAGTACAAAAAAAGCAGAAAAACTGGCAAAGGATACTGGGAGCTGTAGTTTCTAAGTGCAGGTGGAGTTATCAAGCTACAGTACAATAATCATGGCCTAGAGACACTGCACGGGAGTTGACGCCCACATCACTGAGCACAAAGTACGGCTAATTGTAAGCGAGCAGATTCTTACCGGCTCATGGCCCCAAGGCGAGGGGAGCAGAGAAGCTCTTTGGCAGCGGGACACTGTCCTGTACAGTACGGCTTCCGGCTCCGGCAGCAAACTCACTCCTTCCTGACAGTAGGATGCGCCATTCAAACTGCCACGCGCAGCACGCCGGGAAAGCATAAACTGCTGTCAGACGCACCTCTGTGCCTAGCGCTCTGATTGGCTGCGGATGCGGGAAGCGCCTTACGTAAGGCAAAGTGCCAACCTTTCAATGGCGACACCTGACCCGGCGCCATGCTGTTAGGGTTGGCTGCTAGTTTACTCTGTACAGTAATAGGAAGGGTGGTGCTGTAATGGTAAGGAGGAAGGGAAACATAATCCGTGGAAGTTACATCAAACCTTTAGAAAATATAAAGGGTGTGGAAATTAGTTAGCAACTAAGTGCCGTTCGCTTTTGAAACACTTTTTTTCATTGGAATTGTTTTCAGTTCAATTGTTTTCTGATTGTTCCCCAGAAATAAAGACTTTATCCAATTACTGTCCATGTCTTAATTTTTTACCGTTTATTCAAAATCTAATTATTAGGGATGCACTGAATCCAGGATTTGGTTCGGGATTAGGCCAGGATTCGGCCTTTTTCTGCAGGATTCGGCCAAATCCTTCTACCCGGCCGAACCAAATCCTAATTTGCATATGCAAATTAGGGGCAGGGAGGGAAATTGCGTGACTTTTTGTCAGAAAACAAGGAAGTAAAAAATGTTTTCCCCTTCCCACCCCTAATTTGCATATGCAAATTAGGGTTCGGATTCGGTTCGGTATTCGGCCAAAAAAGTGGATTCGGTGCATCCCTACTAATTATAAAGTTGAATGCCAGTCTGGCAGCTCAGTAATTCAGGTGCAGACTCTAAATATTTAGTTGATACATTTTTTCAGCAGCATCTGTGGAGTATTAGCAACTATTGTATCAATTCTAACAGTTGCCTGTAATGAAACTCAGAGATTCTGCTCAGCAGGGACAAAGATAAGAAATGGATCAACTAAATGTATCAGTTTAAAATAGTTTACAGGGTCGGTGACCCCCTCTCTCCCAGCACTGCTTCAGGAGGTGAAAAATCGAACTTTACGCTCCAATATTAGAAAAACATTCATACATAAAAAAAATAACTGGAAAAGTATTTCTGGTGAACTACCTGAAAACAACTAGGTTGCTCACTTTTAAATAGGGATGCACCCAATCCAGGATTCGGTTCGGGATTCGGGCAGGATTCTGCCTTTTTCAGCAGGATTCGGATTCGGCAGAATCCTTCTGCCCTGCCAAACTGAATCCTAATTTGCATTTGCAAATTAGGGAGGGAGAGAAATCGTGTGACTTTTTGTCACAAAACAAGGAAGTAAAAAATGTTTTCCCTTGCCCACCCCTAATTTGCATATGCAAATTAGGATTCAGATTCGTTTCGGTATTCGGGCGAATCTTTCACTAAGGATTCGGGGGTTCGGCCGAATCCAAAACAGTGGATTCAGTGCATTCCTACTTTTAAAATAACTTTTAGTATGATGCAAAGAGTTAGATTCTTTGTTTAAATGGTTTTCATTTTTTATTATTTGTGGTTTTTGAGTTATTTAGCTTTTAATTCAGCAGCTCTTTAGTTTTCAGTTTAAGCGATCTGGTGGCTAGGGTCCAAATTCCCCTAGCAACCATGCATTGATTTGAATAAGAGACTGGAATATGAATAGGAGAGGACCCGAATAAAAAGTCGAGTAATAAAAAGTAGCAATAACACCCCTTTAATAGCTATGGTACTACTTACAGGCCACCCAACGAACCTTTGATTAGGGCACTCTTTGACTCTTTTCGAGTTGATGATACAGATGTAGGAAAACCTTGTTAGATCAATCATTCAGCCATAGTTCAAATAATATTTACTGGAGCAATTACATTTCCACCCCAGCTAACACCTAATTGACCTCCAAACATTTTTTCTAAATATTCCCCAAATCAGACAGATCACTTGAAAATTCAGGGACACCTGTAATAAATACACATTGCAGGGCTGCAGTGAATGCAGTTGATCGCAATCAGTGCAGCTCTTCTAGGTGGATTTTCTAAACATGTCTCTGATTTTTCAAGTGCTCTGGTAACCCTAGAATTGCTTTACATAGACCAATATGGCAGTTCCTGCTTCAAAGAAGCTTGTAATCTGTTTCCTACACACAACAACACACGCTAGGGTCACTTTTATCAGCTAACCTGCTTGCATCTCACTCAGTGGCCATTCTGCACCATTATTCTATCCTGTCTTTTTCTGAATCAGTAGAGAAGTAGATATTTTATTTCTAAAATGTGATGAAAATCTCCACCATGTACAATGCTGGCTCGCTTCTTAAGGGACTGTTTGCTTTCTCAGTGAGATCTGCTACCTTGGTTAAAGTGTTTTATAATGACATCCAATGGTGTCCTTGTTATTTAATTACTATTTTCCGCTCTAGGAAGAAACTTCACTTTATCAAAGAGCATCATGGTGATCTGTTTTTAGGTCCCAACCCTTAGGTTAAGAAATCCACAGATGCCTTTGGATCTGTCCTAAGCAAGATGATTACATGTCTTCTAATGGTCCTGCTTTCCACAAGACAATCCCAAACCACAGACCCCAAAATGAGCAGGATTTACTGGAAAGTGAACAGAGTTTGAGACCGATTTGAAGCACAGTTGAGGGGGACTAGGGGTGTGGCTTAAATTGTTGCATTTAGTTGATTCCAACATTTGGATATACTATTCTAAACAATACAGATTCATTAACATTTATGCCTTTATATCCGACAAGCACAAAAAAAAGAGCCCTGTTCTTACTCCTTGTCAGTAGATATAAAATATAGGCATCAGTTGTGCACTGAACTCTGCACATCAGTTACATTAATAGGTGTCAGCAATAATGGCACCTCTAAATGCTATTGTGCTGTGTAAGATTTCCCTGAGAACTCATGCAAGATGTGACCAAGACAAGTAAACATGTGCTATAATCTGGATGAACAAAATGAAGAAAAGATGGTAATTAAAATGAGTTGCACATCCTGAAACACCAAAACATATTGCTCCTTAGTATGCCTGCGTGATGTTCAAGCAATGCTAATAAACAGTGATGGCAAGCATACTCACACCTGTTTAGCACGTTCTGTCATTGCTTTATTATGCTGTTAAATGCGATGATGGCTCTTGAAGACAAGTTTAACCTGCACAATATAGGATGTGCTAACATCTACCATCCTGCCCAGAAACAACTGTGCTGCCACACACTAAGTGCACTTTTATTTACAATTTCTCTGTCTTTACTTTACCCAGACATTTTTTAACAAAGGTCTAAAACTTTGGGGTCACCAATTTGTTAATCATCCCCAGTGATTACAAAACTACTGCGAGAGGAGAAAATGAGGACATACGTAGCATGCCTTTATACAAGATACAGTGCCATTTCTTTAGCCGACATGCTCTATACCAGTTTACAACAAAAATAAATATATTAAAGCTATACTGACAGGTTTCTAACTAATCCAAGATCTGATATCCTAGGGACAGCACTTTGTTCCAGTGGCGCAACTATCATACTGTATTCGACCCTGCAACTACAGAGTGGCCCAGACTTAGTATAAATCCTGTATTCAACTTCCATATTCTCCCAACTACTGGTTCAAGTACAATCCTCATCTTCCCTCCAGCCTCCACCAGTGCAGTCTAACACATGGGTGAGTCGGGGCAGGTCATAATGGGTAATGTGGGGTGGAGGGGGCACCTAAAATGTTTTACAGGGGGACCTTAAGACATTGTCAAAATCACTGTATTTTTAAAGGTACACAAGACCCTACTCCAGTGATCCCCAACCAGTGAATTCTACGCTTGGAGGCAAGTTTTGATTTAAAAAATAGGTATACTGCCAAATAGTGCCTCCTGCAGGGGCTACCAAATAGCAAATGACTGCTCTTTTTTGGCACCCCAGGAACGTTTGTGTTGCTCCCCAACTCTTTGAATGTGGCTCATGGGTAAAAAAGCTTGGGAAAGCTTGGGGAACCCAGCCCTATTTCATGTTTTCCTGTGACATTTTACTGTGTATATTTTTAAGGAGTCATGAATAACTAGCTCTCTGTACAGAAGATATACTGTCATATTTTAGCCAACAGAGGGCACTGTTACCTTGTTTTTGAAGAAAACTTAACTCCTCAAAGTAATTATGGTTACTCCCTTACAAAATAGTATGACTGCAAGGGCCAGCCTAGGGCTAAATAGCATCCTGTGCAAAATAGAGTTATAGTTGCCAACAACTTGAAAAGCTGTGTACACAGAACAGTGGAACATTGAAAAATGTTATATTGTCAATTGTGTACTTCAAGTGTATCATGCATTATATGATAACTAAGGTTCTGTATGAAGAAATACTTATACCAATATGTTTTTACTGATTATTCATTAAACATGAAATTGAATTTACATATAAAAATGGGAATATACAGGTGTAAAGCTGCACTCTGACAGGGATTATCTTCCATGCCAGCATTTTTGACTAATCAATTATTTCCCTGCCACATATGAAAAAAATATAAGTGGGATAGATAAGGTTATTTAAAAGAAATGTCAGTTTTCATTTTATAATCATGATCTGTAGCTCAAAGGGGTGGCTCGCCATTAAGTTAACTTTTAGTATGTTGTATAATGTCTTATTCCTAGCAACTTTGCATTTAGTCTTCATCATTTATTTTTTATAGTTTTTTTTTTCATTATTTGCATTCCTCATCTTTCCAACTTTCAAATGGGGGTCACCGACCCTAGTAACCAAACCAAATAACTATTGCTTTGTAATACTACAATTTTATTGCTATTGTTACTTTTTTATTCTTTATCTTTCTATTCAGTATCTCTCCTATTTATATTCTAGTTGCTCATTGAAACCACTGTCTAGTCCCTAAGGTAAAAAAGACCGTAGCAACCAGATAGCTGCTGGAACACCAAACTGGAGAGTTGCTGAATAAAAGCTAAATAATTGTAAAAGCCATAAAAAATTAAAACCAAATGCAAATTGCCTTAAAATATCATTGTTGTTGTCATGCTATAAATTATTTAAAAGCTGAACAGTCCCTTTACACTATAGCAGATAAACATCATAGGGGTGCATTCACTTATCCTGACACAGTGAGCAGAGTGCAGTTTTGGAAAAAAAATTGACCATGTTTTTTCCCACAATTTACAGTTTTTTCCCCCAGAATTCATTTGTCAATGTGAGCAATGAATGGGATGCAATTAAACTTCATATGACTCAACTGTGCTGTGTCTGGCACAACAGCATCCGATTTGTCAAAATGGATGAAACTTCACATGTGCTTTATGGCAAGTCGGTCTCAGAAATCTGCCTGGTGTCATTTCTGGTGTGGCAATATAAAGGTGCATGGTTGCAGGCAAAATGTATACTTCAGGTCATGGTAACAGGGGTACATTATTTTGTATGAAGCACTCGTTTCAGTGTGTTATGTTATGCAAGCTATAGATAAATATATAGGAAGGCCAGTATTTTTTTTTCGGAAAAGGTGGCAACCCTAGGTATGGGGTCATGTACTGTACATGTAGAATGTGAGATGAGTCTTCTCCCATCTGAAAGCCGTGGTCAGAGAACCAAACATGGGCATTACAACAAGCTTTGTTGCATAAGGCAACTAGTCTTCAACTTAGGCAAGCCCATTTCACTTTTAAGCAAGAAAAATTGTAATTTCTAAATTCTAATAGGAATAAGGTCTAAAAAAAAATGATGTACCTACGTCTTTGGATGTGTTACATAAAGGATACAACTTAGCGTTCTTAAATAAAAATGTGCCGTATCCCTTTACCAAGATACAAAACATCATTTTTCTACACATTGTAACAATATACATCATTTGAAAAGAGGTATACCAAATCAAAAAAATGTACTGCAGCAGAGAAACAGTAAATAGGGTGTCAATGAAGTGTCACCCAGGTTCTTTGCTCAAATAAAGTGTCAGTTTTCTGTGCAACTGGACCATAGGTGTGTTTTCCTTTTTATCCTTTGTCTGTTACATAGGGGCAATTGTACTAAAAAGTGAAGTGACTAACGCGGGCGAAAATTCGCCAGTGTGACGTAATTTCGGTGCCGATTTACGGTCACTGGCATAACGTCACTAGTGAAGGAGATAGACTCTAGCGTTACTTCGCTCCCCAATGCCTTGTGAATTTGCGGTCGGGCGAATGGACGTAACTACGCAAATTCACTAACATGCAGATTTTACTGAGCGTTAACACTTACGCCAGATTTGCCTTTGCCACCTCAGACCAGGTGAAGTGCAATAGAGTAGATAGGACTTCCTAAAAAAATAATTGAACATTTTTTAAAGTACTGGCGTCTTTTCTCAGTGTGATAGGCTGAAAAAGAGTGTAAATTTTTTTCGGGGTAACCGGCTTCCCCCATTATTTCCTAACACATGGCACATAAATTATACACTGGGCTCATGTGTAGGGCAATATAACAACTCTATTTTATTTTATTAAGGTTTCCTAAGCTTGTATAGTGTAATGTATTTGCTGCAGCATATACGTCCATTCAACTGTAACTTCCCGCCGTATGCAAATTAGGCGACGCTAGAGCAACTTCGATTCGCTTGGCGAAGTAACGCTAGCGCAACTTCGCCAGCGTTTGGCGCCCTGGACGCAACTTCTGATTTTAGTGAATTAGCGTTGTCCTGGCGAATCTACGCCTGGAGAAGTGTTCGCTGTAAGCAAAGCCGTCGCTGGCAAATTTTTTTAGTTCCCATCTTCTCTCCTCTGTCCATTTATTCTTTTCGCTGGTCTGCCCTGACGACCAAATTTATTCTCTATTAAACCCTAGGCAGTCTTTGTTCTCATTTAATCCATATAAGGCCATTTACTGCAAGTTTTTACTCCTACCCTTTCCACTCATATCGTTTTACTCTCGCATGTGGAATTGTTCCTGTCCAATTTAAACTGCTTTTGGTTTCCCTCACTACAGAGCCTGCCAGAATTTGTGGATGGCTTGGCCCTTCTAAAGGCCCGGCTATTATGATGAGACCTGAATGTAAAGCTGCTGTAAAAGGGCGCAGTCACGTTGTCTTCCAGACACTACAGTAACATTTTGGAAAATATTCCTCTCGGCCAATCATGAGCCTAAACCTTTGTTTATGGAGGATTTGCTCGGGTGCTTTGTGGGAATTGTAGTTCCGAAGCAAAAGCATTACGCTGTTACTAGTGGGGTGAAGGACTACAATTCACAGGGTGCCTTGGCAACTCTTACGCGTCACGTGGAATTCGGCAGCCAATCAGTGCGCCGAATTCAGCTAGCGCTCTAAAGGGTCAGCGTCTCCAAGTGCAGGGAGCTGAGTATTGAGAGGTAAGTGCTCCGTTATTGCCATTAAATCTATGCTGCCCCTCTGTATGTCCATCCGCCTAATGCCTGGCCTGGTAACATACACAATCATGCGGCAACACTTCTACCAAGAGAACGATTTAAAGGGGAACTCAACCTAAAAGCCTTTTCTATTGCAAACTGGAAGGAAATGTCATTCTAAGCAACTTTCCAGTATACAGTGATTACAGTTATTCGTAGGTGTCATGGACAGTGAAAGCAGGGTTTGTTTAACCTTCATGCTCCTTAAAGGCTTTCTGTTTATGATGTATTGTATTTATTTCTAAATGACACTGTTTACACTACAGATAATTCACTCTACAATATAAAATTTCATTCCTGAACCAACAAGTATTTTTAATTGTAATATTGGTGTGTAGGCAGCCATCTTAGATCATTTTACCTGGTGCTTTCACAAAGAGTCAGCACTTTAGGATGGAACTGCTTTCTGGCAGGCTGTTGTTTCTCCTACTCAATGTAACTCAATGTGTCTCAGTGGGACCTGGATTTTACTATTGAGTGCTGTTTTTAGATCTACCAGGCAACTGTTATCTTGTGTTAGGGAGCTGCAATCTGGTTACCTTCCCATTGGTCTGTTGTTAGGCTACTGGGGGGAGGGAGTGATATCACTATCAACTTGCAGTGCAGCAGTAAAGAGTGACTGAAGTTTATCAGAGCACACATGAATGGGGGCAGCTGGCAAACTGACAATATGGAAAGTTGCTTAGAGTACCCCCCCCAATTAAGAACAGAGGCTTGGGGTTTTAGTAATTGACATACTGCTTCCTTAATTTATTATGAATCTTGTATGAATAATACAAGCTACTGATGATCTCCCCCCCCCCCCCCCCAGTGAATAAGGACTGCCAGTAATATACAAAACTAGCCTTTTCCAAACTAAATTACCAACCCCTATGACTACATTGACTGCAGTCATACTTATAAATCAGGTAATCCCTTATGCATATTAGGGAGATATAAGGAGGACATAAAGGTCATTCTGTGGTTCCTTATTTACAGTTAGATTTCTACAGATTTGGGGATTCCCATGAGATTACATGAGGCTTAAAGTGCATAATTTTTTTTTTGTTATGATGAAAAGTGTGAAGTTGTTTTATTCTGTCCCAGAAGTGTTTGGATAGGCAGTGTCAATGAATGGTGTGATGCCTTTTCACAAGTGAGAAAATACTGGGCTACTGGTATTGCTACTCATATTACAAGGGGATCCAAGGACAAGTACAGTGTTGTTTTTTACTTACCTCTGGGTCAGCTAGAAGGAGCGCACAATGTATTTTTAGCAGCCCAACTACAATATTATTATAAATTTATCATGCAAGGTAACTGTGCCATTGAGGATTTCAATGCAATTTCAGAAATCTGGTTGCTATGGTCATTTTGACTCTAGCAACCAGATTGCCGACATTGCAAACTGGAGAGCAGCTAAATAACTAAAACAAAAACACATGAAAACCAAATGCCAATTGTCTCAAAATATCACTCTCTACATCATACTAAAGTTGAATTTAAAGGTGAACAACCCCTTTAATGAAAGCAAAGCAAAGTTTATTTTTGTGATAACAAAGTTACTTGTAAAATGAATCTGCAACAGTAGAATTCCTCATTATTGGTCTTTAAACATGTTGGATTGTAACTGTGTTAATAAAAGCTACAAATGTATCTATAACATATTTTGCAATACACCAGTGATACATTTTGTATGTATAAGATATAGTGTAACTTGTAATAGGCGAATGGTTGATGTATATCCCAGTGCAATCCTTGGGTATAACCTAGTTATAGCCGTGGTAACTTACATGACAGCAGTTTATATTGGATACCGTAAAGTTTTGAGCCAGGAGTAATCCTAGGGGCATATTGCCTTTGATAAAGCTCTTGTTTAAAGGAACAGTGACGGTAATGTTTCAAATTAATTTTAATATGATTTACTATTGCCCTGCACTGTGTGTATTAGCTTTAGAAAAATAAATATCCATTATATGAACAAGCTGATGTGTAGCCATTGGGGCAGTCATTCAAACACAAGATAGACAGTAGATAACAGATACATTCTGAAGAATCCTATTGTATACTACAGAGCTTACCTGTTATCTGCTGTATACCCTGTGCCTTTTCTCCTTTTTCAGTTTTAAATGGCTGACCCCCATGGCTACTCGGCAGATTTATTGTATAAACTATAGTAGGGTTTCAGTGCAGAGCAACTGTACATTATATTTTCATTACTTTAAAACACTTGAATGTTTTTTGGTGTTACTGTTAAGAGAGAAGGCAGCCCCACGGGGGGAATAATATTAAATACTGAGATGCAATATAGGCCCTTGTGTTTAATTTACACAGAGGCCCAAACAGACCTTCACCAATCCAATTAATAGTGACTGTCTATAGCATCTTACAGCAGCCCCTCTGGCTTTTGCCAGAATCAACAGATTGCCAGTCCAGGGCTGGGGCAGTCCAGTTTCCTCGTGAGGCAACTTCGGAAAACAAAGCACCGCGAGTACCATCCCACTGGTGATTTTTTATTATAGCCGACGGGAAGGTAGGGGAAGGCAGTTCGAGGAGATTGTCACCCAGAAGAAGAGACGATTACTCGACAGGCAACTAAATCTCCCCATGTGCCCTTACCCTAAGTGGTGGGTGCGTACCAAACGCGGTACCTTGTGATTAATTAACTCCTTTGGGAGCCCTGTAGTGACTGTTCCTGTCGTTTCTTCCAGCACCCAGTTCATTTCCAGAACATCTCTGTTCTTTTCTCCAAGAAGGAGTAGGGAACTCCAGAGGACTAACTGAGGAAGCTGCATAAAGATGTTATGATGGACAGTTTCAAGCCACTCCACTCTCTAGGTACATTTTTTATTGTAGTAGAATGTACAGAATAGGGATGCACCGAATCCACTATTTTGGATTCGGCCGAACCCACGAATCCTTCGCGAAAGATTCGGCTGAATACCGAACCAAATCCCAATTTGCATATGCAAATTAGGGGTGGGAAGTGGAAAACATTTTTTACTTCCTTGTTTTGTGTCAAAAAATCACGTGATTTCACTCCCGTCCCTAATTTGCATATGCAAATTATGATTCGGTTCGGCCAGGCAGAAGGATTTGGCTGAATCCCGAACCGAATCCTGGATTCAGTGCATCCCTAGTACAGAACTCCATAAATATAGTTAACATTTCTCGATTGCCTTTATATGAGTGGAAAAGCCAACCAGTTTACTAGGCAACACACAGCTCCGACTGTTTAACACATAGATAACATGGGTTTTATCCCTCCATGCTAAGTTTTTATGTAAACACCATCACTAACTTGTTGTTGTGACATATGGCTTGGACAAAGTTACTAAATGGATTCAGATCCTAATGCCAGCTCTGAAAAGAAACATGTTACAAATATACAGTGTAAATCATTTTTAAAAAGGGAAATGAGATAAATTACAAGTATGGGATCCGTTATCCGGAAACCCATTATCCAGAAAGCTCTGAATTACAAAAGGCCGTCTCCCATAGACTTTATTTTACCCAAATAATCCAAATTTTTAATATCATTTCCGTTTTCTCTCTAATTATAAAACAGTAACTTGCACTTGATCCAAGCTAACATATAATTAATCCTTATTGGAAGCAAAACCAGCCTATTTGGGTTTTTTAATGATTACATGATTTTCTAGTAGACTTAAGGTATGAAGATCCAAATTCCAGAAAGATCCATTATCCAGAAAACCCCAGGTCCAGAGCATTCTGGATAACAGATCCCATACCTGTACTTGGTCCAGACAACCTTCTTCCCTTAATGTGGCCACACATGGAAAAAGGTTGTCCTGTTCTATCAAGTTTGTCTGAATCACTTTGTGTGAAGGTCCTTTTATTGAGCAAGTGTTTTTAACAAGCATTTTAAATAAGCCCACATGTTATGCAAGGCTGTACAACTGATGGGGTATACGTGAAACATACACTTTACATACAAATACTTAAAAATACAGGAGGAGCTAACAATCTACAGCTTGGCTAATGGTCCTACAGATGATGAATGTTACAAAACATTCAGGATATCCACCGTTGGTTTACATCTTATTTGTGTCTCCTGCCCAGGTTTTGTTGGGGTCAAGCCAGATACAGCATTAAAGACTGAGCAAAGACCAGCCCTATATATGAGTGATCTTCAGGACACTAAAACAAAGCAGTTGCCTGGAAGTCATGGGCACAAAATAGAATCACCAGTGGTGGGTCCATTTGTAGAGAGCTCAAAAGACATGTGTGCAGAAGACTTGCACAGGGAGGAAATACACGGAAATCAGATGCATCTAGCAAAGAAACCCGGTGTTGGAAATGTACAAGCAGCCCAGGAAGTAGAGCCCACTAGAAGCTATCTACAGGAAACTTGTAGGACAGAGCTTTGTATGGAGACTTCCCAGGAGAAGAGAGAGAAGACACCACCCCCTCCCTTCTCTACTGGTAACTATCATTTTTATTATGATGACATTTTTTTATAGCATTATTAAACTCAAAAAATGTCTCTCTATTCATGCTGTTTAAAAAAGTCTTTTTTTTTTTAATATATTAAAATAACCATAACCCCACATGGAGCCTAACGCGTTTCATGCTTACCCAGCATAGGCGATTCCAAATGGGACACATATCTCCAAACATATACATATACAAATAATTATATATATATATATATATATATATATATATATATATATATATATATATATATATATATATATTTGTATATGTTTGGAGATATGTGTCCCATTTGGAATTGCCTATGACTAAGTGCTGGGTAAGCATGAAACATATTAGGCTCAGTTTTTTTAGTTAATATTTTGCCTCTTTTTTTGTCACTAGTGGTCTCTTATCATGCTGCGAATGAACAATTGGTGAATTCTGAAAGCAGAATGAGAGTGGTTGCTGCATTTTAGCTGTTTGCATCTTTTCAAAGTGCCCCAGCGATCAAAAATAAATGTGCCATTGACCTAAAAGTTTTAGGCAATAATATGCCAATCTCAAAATGAACTAAATTTGATCTTTACTGTTTATTGGAACCATCCCTTTTTTCCAGGCAGTTGTAAGCAGGAAGACTCTTACACACCTGGGCAGTCCACAGACTGGACAGTGAGAGAGTGCGTAATAAAGGATGAATATGAGTGGGACTCGTGCCAGCAGGACGACTCTCCAGAGAACTGGATGCTACCAGATCACTTTAACCAGCCGGATTATGTACGGTGTAACACGGTGCAACATGCAGAGGATACCCTCGCCCAGGATGAAGGTGGGAGAAGCTTGAACTGGGGTGATCTGGAGCATAATCAGAAGCATAGATTTCAACTGACAAACCCTGAAGAATATGGGGATTATGTATGTACTATATGTGGAGACAAATTCAGTGACAAAGCAGAGCTTGTTGTTCACTCCTGCAAAGCCAAGTTGTATTTGTCAGCTCCATGTGAAGAAAATTTAGCATGGGGCTCGCAGTATATTACCAACCTGATAGGCCCCAATGGAAAAATGCTGTTTGTCTGTGGTGACTGTGGGAAGAGCTATGCCTACAGGTCCCATTTTGTTATACACCAGAGATCTCATACAGGCGAAAAACCGTTTCCCTGCACCGAGTGTGACAAGAGTTTCACTTGCACTTCCCATCTTATAGCGCACCAGAGAACTCACACAGGGGAGCGGCCATATGTGTGCCCTGAGTGTGGGGAGAGCTTTACACAAAGCTCTACACTGATTATACACCAGAAAATACACACTGGAGAGAAACCCTTCGAATGCAACGAATGCCCTAAAAGCTTCTCCCGACATTCCCACCTTGTACTGCATCAGAGGACTCATACAGGAGAAAAGCCCTATGCATGTACTGAGTGTGGGAAAAGCTTCAGCAGCCTCTCCAATCTCACTGCCCATCACAGGACCCACACTGGAGAGAAGCCATACCTGTGTGTAGAGTGTGGGAAAGGGTTTACCCAAAGCTCAGCTCTGGTTTTGCATAAGAAGATCCACACTGGTGAGAAACCTTACGAATGCGGCGAATGCGGGAAAAGCTTCAGCCGCACTTCTCATTTGACTCTGCACCAGAGAACCCACTCTGGGGAGCGGCCGTACGTGTGCCTCGAGTGTGGCAAAACCTTCCTACGGAGCTCACATCTTGTCTTGCACCAGCGAACTCACACGGGAGAAAGACCGTATTCTTGCAATGAGTGTGGAAGAACCTTCACACAAACCTCGCATCTTGTTAAACACCAAAGATCTCACACTATAGAAAGGACACCGAGCCCTACAATGGGCGAAGCAATTTCTCCTATGAGGACAGCCAGTTAAGTTATTTACATGCTCTTTTGTCACCAAGGAAGTTTTGGAATTATCCATTGCACAAATACTTGATAGCCTTTTACTATTACTGTTGAGCGAAAATAGTAACCATTAACTTAATCATGGAGACATTGGTACATAAGCTTTAATTCCCTTCAATTATGCTCAATATCTGATTTGCCCTTTTACATCCTGATAGGTTACGTGAATTTCCCCAATGGGAATCGAAAATTTGCAGTTAACGCTTCCAAGGTGGGAATTTACAAAGGTGTAGTTGGGAAAACGGATTCATGACTAAAAATCCAATTTTAGCCAAAGTTCGTTTCATTTTTTGCAAGTTACTTTTTATGTTTTTTGGTGTTCAGCAGTAGGAAAGTTTAACCATTTGTGGATTATAAGGATATGATTATTTGACCATATATAGGCCACAGACTGTTATATATGACATGACTCTGTTTGTACTACTCATGCAGTATAATGGGGAATGAATCTTTTTTCTCGCAATTATAAGGTCACTTATAAGGTTATATTTCTGGACAATTATGTTTTACATAGAGAATAACGATATGTAAGAATGGTTGAAGCCACCAAGGCAATCCATAACCATATAAAGGTTTGAGGCTGCAGGCCTTCTGCCATTGAAGGTGACTACCAGTATAACAGACAGTATATTATTTTTTTTTCATCATACACAAACTGAGTCATGCATCACAAGTGATATCACTAAGCAGCTTTTCATATGGATGTGTAATGTGCTGTACATATAAAAAATCACTACTGCTACTATATTTTCATTTGTATAATGTTTGCCCAGGTGAAGCAACCCATAGCAACCAAAAAAAAAACATTTACTTTTATACAGATGACCAGTCAGTGTTACCTGCCACATGGTTGCTGTAGGTAACGTTGTAGCATTTATTGCACAACTCCCAAAAAGTTCAATACTTTTTTTTGGACAAGACAAGCTTTGTAATCTGCTGTTATTTCACCACTTTCTGAAATAACCCCCATTGAGACAAAGTGGCCAGAATTGTTATGTCTGCCATTGCTTTTATCTAAAAGCCCGAACTTGCTTGAAACTGATGGCTCCTCCTTCTGCTTTAACTCTACAGTCGCCCTTGATAGACAAAGGTTCTGTAGAGGTTATATGAGATAAAACAACAGGTATACTCCTCCTGTATTACAGTTTCCTGTAAGGAGGATGACTGCAAAGGCCTTATTTTAATAGAATATTACTGCCAACATCTTATTTTCTCTTAAAGGGATACTGTCCTGGGAAAACATGTTTTTTTCAAAATGCATCAGTTAATAGTGCTGCTCCAGCAGAATTCTGCACTGAAATCCATTTTTCAAAGGAGCAAACAGATTTTTTTATTTTCAATTGACATGGGGCTAGGCATATTGTCCGTTTCCCTGCTGCCCCAGTCATGTGACTTGTGCTCTGATAAACTTCAGTTAGTCTTTTTTGCTTTACTGCAAGTTGGAGTGATATCACCCCCCTTCCTCCCCAGCAGCCTAACAAATGAACAATGGGAAAGTAACCAGATAACAGCTCCCTAACTCAAGATAACAGCTGCCTGGTAGATCTAAGAACAACACTCAATAGTTAAAGCCAAGTCCCACTGAGCCTGATTCAGTTACATTAAGTAGGAGATATAACAGCCTGCCAGAAAGTAGTTCCATCCTAAAGTGCAGGCACAAGTCACATGACTGGGGGCAGCTGGGGAAACTGACAAAATGTCTAGCCCCGTGTCAGATTTCAAAATTGAATATAAAAAAATCTGTTTGCTCTTTTGATAATTGGATTTCAGTGCAGAATTCTGCTGGAGCAGCACTAATAGCTGATGTGTTTTGGAAAAAACATGTTGTTTTTTTAAAATTACATTACAGCACTGCTCTAGTCAACAGCACTGTGCACGTTTCACTGGTATTACAGCTTTTCCTCCGTTTCCTAATGTACCTTTGAGGACTCCTGGAAATGGACCTCAATGCTGAACCACAGAAATTAAATAAATCTTAAAAAATAAATCTGTGTTCTGCATTGGGTTCATTCCTGCGTTTACAGATCCTCTGTGCAATACATTAACTTGCAAACACATTTTGATCCATGTGTGCAACTTGTCATGGGTACATGCCCGAAGAGCAAAGCCATACAAATTGGTAGCCAGTTTTTTCCACTGCTGCAAACCGTGAGATGAGCGGTCAGCCTAAGTAGTCCGAGTGTGCGTCATGTGTGACCTAGTGAAACTCTGTATCAGTATTTACAGTGGAATTGTTTTTGGTAAGACATTTGTGCCACGTAGAAAACATGGAATGTTGGTGAATAAATAAGAGCAGTATTAATGCACTGACCATACACAAACTGATAAAAACCATTTGTATTAGGACATTATGCCCCTTGTTTTTTACTGTTGTTGGAAAAGTATAAGCTTGGAATTATTTCTGTGTATAAACCCAAAGACACTAATATTTATATATGCACACACAATAAAATGTTCATAACCTGATTACTTGCAGATGGTTTTATTGCTGAATACAGAGGTGTATGTCAGTGCTGTATTTCAGTCCGGTGCTACTCTCTTCACCAGACCTAAGGACGCCCCCCTCTAGCCAACTGTGTCAGACGCCTGCATGGATAACCCAGGTATGCAAGGTCTTGAGGGATCTGGGGAGATTCATTTTTTCTTTAAAAAAACAAAAACATTTTTATATAGGCACCATTAAAGCTGCTGCCCTAGGCACAGGCCCTCCGGTGCCTATTTATAAATACGGCCCTGGTGTATGTATCTGAGCAACTCCTTTGTAATGGCCAATATGCAACCTCAATAGTTATGCAGAAGAGAAAATACCAGACCAATAAAAGTTAATTAATTTTAAAGAAAATTGAATAAAGAAATTCACAAGAGAGGGTTGATAGTCCCACCATGTTATGCATTTGTGACACGTGCACTCTAAGGAGCCTTATTTATTAATGCTTGTGCTCGAAAATTCTTATATTTTATGGGCTATTGTGGACAAACTGTATTTGTAAAAGCAACAATCGGATTTCTGCAAGCCAGAATTCTATGGTTTTATATACAACAAATACAAAACAAAATAGAAATTAGTGGGAAGTGAAAATTCTACATTTGCCATGGAAATAACCGTTCTTGACAGATTTGTGGAAATTGGCAGAGCCCATCACAGTTCAAAAGTAGGAAGAAAGATGGTGCTCCAGAATAAATTGTAAAAGGCTCACCAAATAATAAATGTGGTCCGAGTGCACCAGCCCCGGACCCCCCAGCTTTAGGGAGAGGTACGACAACAGATTTGTGGAAAAAGCAGGGCCGACTGGCACTCAAACGGATCCACAGGACTCATCAGAAGATCAGTTAAAAAATGATTTTATTTATACAAAGTTAAACATGTATATTTGCATCTCCATCCGCCCTACACGTTTCGCACCCACTCATGGCACTTAGTCATGGGCTCCATCCACCCTACGCAAAAGGCGTAGGGCGGATGGAGATGCAAATATACATTTTTAAGTTTGTATAAATAAAATTATTTTTTAACTGATCTTCTTTGGTCCTGTGGATCCGTTTGAGTGCCAGTCGGCCCTGCTTTTTCCACACATCTAGAGCCCATCACAGTACCAAGAAAATTTCCTTGGATAGTATGATATGACACTGGTTGTGGTGATGCTGCTTTCACGGTTTACAACAGTGACAGTTGGGCTCATTTATAAACACTGGGCAAATTTGCTTCTGGGCAGTAACCCATAGCATCCAATCAGTGACTAGCTTTTTTTCAGCCAGCTACAGGTTCAACACTGAAAGTAATCATCTGATTGGTTGCCATGGGTTACTACCCAGGTGCAAATTTGCCCAGTGTTTATAAATGAGCCCCACTGTTACACTGCCTACCAGTGCGTGTATATAAAACCCATTATGGAATCTTATTGCTGTTATGCTACTTTCTAACAACAGGTGGCTCTGTGTAAACAATTGCTGTCATTATTAATACATTTGGTTTAGAAACTCTGCATTTCCCCACTGTAGGAATGGCCATGGGCAGGCGGACCAGAACCAACAAATATTTTCTGTCCTAAATACATGGAAGCCCAGCTTGAAGGTCCGTTATGTTGAGATTGGGGTGAAACTTGATAGTTTCCTGTATAAGTAACAGGAGGGGAGTCGTTTGTGATGGGTTGAAGATACGTCCCCTATCTGGGGACCATATATTAAAAGGATTTTTGGAACAGGGAGATGGAAGAAGAGCTTGCTCTGTCCACTCCACACATCAACAGTGGAAGAAGACTGCCCTGACCATCCCTGCAGGTAGCACCAAAGGGGGAGAATCATGCAGGTGTCGGCTTGTTTGCTGCAGGTAAAATGCCTCCATTTTGTACCTTATCTGTCTGTCTCCTTAAAGGAATAGTTCAGTGTGAAAATAAAAACTGGGTAAATAGATCGGCTGTGCAAAATAAAAAATGTTTCTAATATAGTTAGTTAGCCAAAAATGTAATATATAAAGGCTGGAGTGAACAGATGTCTAATAAAACAGCCAGAATCCACTTCCTGCTTTTCAGCTCTATAACTTTGAGCTAGTCAGCGACTTGAAGGGGGGCCACATGGTACATTTCTGTTCAGTGAGTTTGTAATTGATCCTTAGCATTCAGCTCAGATTCAAAAGCAACAGATATGACCCATGTGGCCCTCCCTCAAGTCTCTGATTGGTTACTGCCTGGGTAACCAGTCAGTGTAAACCAAGAGAGCTGAAAAGCAGGAAATAGTGATCTGACTGACTTGTTATACATAAAATCACTCCAGCCTTTATACATTGCATTTTTGGCTAACTAACTATATTAGAAACATTTTTTATTTGGCACAGCCTATCTATTTACCCAGTTTTTATTTTTACACTGAACAATTCCTTTAAGGTGCCAACCTATGCAAATACAGGCTGCCGGGAGAAAGAGGCGCCAGGCTTCTGCCATAGAAGATTAAACGATTACAGAGTGATTACAGAAGTAGAAGAGACCGTGAAGGAGTTCTGCCCTGCGTATCTGTGCTGTTCTGGGTATGGAAGAGCCGCTCTCCGTATGGTGGGGGGGGGGTTGGCTCTGTGTGGGGGGACGGGACTGATTTTGTGTGTACACTTTAGTTGATAGCAGATGTTCCTAGATCTGCTACTGCATAATGCCTAGATCTACCATAGCAGTACGTCTAGATCTAATATAGCATCAAGCTATATATATTTATTGATTGTACTATGGACTAGTCATACCAGTCGTTAACATAGTATTTTTTTTAAGGGGGAGTTCCCACTCCACACATTGACCTGGTATTGCAGTACATCCAGGTGCACCCTTACCTGTTCTAAGATCAGATCAAGTGCCAAGCCAAAATATTGGGTGAAAAAAAACTATTTTAGAAGTCTAGAGTCCCACAGTCCCATCAACGGCAACGGAGAAGAGCAGAGCAAGTGATTAGACTAAACCACATAAGAAGGTGTTTGTCACCTGTAGGAATCAACCATATTTCTGGCACCTTGCTTATGTATAGGGGACAGGGGTGTCCGAATGTATTGTTTATTACTGTATGTAAGGAATTTAGGACTACATTTCCAGCTGCCTCTCACTGTATTTAATATATGTAAAATGTAAGGATATTGTTCTTGAAAATCAAAGTACCATTACCTGTACAAGTATTTATGTGGCCCTTTTCTGTACAAAAGAAGTAAAAGGCATATAGGGGAGTTTCTTAACACTGTATTTTAACTGTCAGAGAAACACCTGAAACCACCTATTGTTCTTTCAATTGACGTAAATGCAAACTGCCAGAAATGCATATTAGAGCATTTTAATAACTACTTGTAGTGACCGTGTTTAGCTGGCCATAGACGCAAAGATCTGATCCGTACGATTTTCACACCGTGTGTGGAGAGTCCAAACAGTTTTCGTCCAGCGGAGATTGGTCACTTGGTCGATCGGACATGTTAAAAGATTTCTGTCGGCTGTGGGTAATATCTCTGCGTTTATTGCCGATTGTACGATTTTCAGAGGGAGACTTGTCACTAGCTTTTGTCGGACATAACTTTCGTACAGTTGCTGTCAGGGGCAGAACATCGGCTCATCTGTTCTTTTGTGCTTTATTTGATCGGAATGGTTAGTGGCAGGTCGGGAATTGGAGAAGTCCGACCGTACGTTGATTTGTACAATCGGATCTTTGCGTCTGTGGCCAGCTTTATTCAGTTTCAATTATGGTTAATGTACACAAGGTCTTTAGTTCAGTCAGTGTGTGCTAAAATACTCCTGTGATGTGCAGATATATCAAATAATACGCGCTGCTCAGGTGGGTCCGGGACCCGAAGAGGGGTTGCTGGTTTGGGGTTGGTTGGTTTCAATGATAATACAATACCAAAAGTTGACAAAAGAAATTATCCAGAAGGGGGTCAACTGTTGTTCCATGTGCAGGTGCAGGAGATATAATAGTTTTTAAAATTTCCTGTACACCAATCCCCATTGCTCTGGTCCTGATGATGAAAAGATAGTGGGCCTAGGGGTGCCCGCTATGTAAATCCAGCCCTGTGTCAACCTAAAGTCCCCTACCACACATGCATTCTGTAGGGCCCAATTTATTAATATTCATGACTGGATGATCACACATTTTATTGGCTATTGGGGCCTCACTTTGTAAAAGCCTCATTTTTGCAATACGGAATTCCATGGTTTTCAAGATTTGCAATACTTTAAACTCAAATTGATTAGATGTTTCATATTATTTGCTCAGATCTACAGAAAATCAATGGGAAGTGGATATGCAAAATGCATTGCTTCTGAAACTGTGGGGCTTTCCCCAATTAGGGTTGAGATTAAAAATCTTGCGGTCCTAGCTACACCCAAAATCCCAGCACGAATAGTGAATTATGTTAAGATTTGGGGTGAAAACATATATATGTGCTGCTTGCTTTCTAACAGCAGGTGGCTCTCTGTGAAAGACTGTAGTGTGTAGTATCTGTTATTAGTGGTTTAATATCTATGTCACCTATCTGGTTTTGCAGTACCCCCAGGACTAGTGCACCTCTTTTTCACAGCCCCTCAAAATCAGTTCAGCTTTTTGGGGAAGTGTTGATCTTATAAGAAGAGAAGAAGACTTCTCCGTAGACTTCAGGTAACAGCAGTGGGGGATGGGATTAAATGTTGGCTGCAGGTGAGACGCTTTTGTTTCGGACCTTACCAGTCTGTCTCATTGCAGAGCCAACCTATTCAAATACAGGCTGCCGGGAGAGAGAGGAGAGACAAGTTTCTCACTCAGCTAATCAAAGGACTAAGCAAAGACAAAGCACATAAGTGACCACATAAAGACAGGATAAGGTGAAGGAGTTTTGCTGTTTGTCTCTGTGCTGTTGTAGGTAAGGACAAGCTGTTCTCCTTATAGGGCCAGTAACATCAAAAAAAAAAAATTAAAAAATTTGTTAGTGCACAATGAAAAATACCAAGACAAATGAAACTTTTAAAAAGCAAAGACTTTATTAAGAAATAACTTACAGAAAATCCACTTCCTGTCTTCTTCAGAAAAGGCGACCCTCCACACTGCATCGATCGATTTCTCCTCCCTGGCTATTCACTGACAGGCATCCTCCTCCCGGCGTCCATTGCAAGATGTGTCTCAGGCTCTTCACTCCTTCCCAGTGGATCGGCTTCCCTCATCCGCTCACCTCCCTCTCTGTCTTCCCTCCTCCCTACTCTCAGAGAGAGACATGCGGCGCCTGATTACAACCCAGGAAAGGCGCACGTTACAGGCTCTCCTTCACTGAGCAGTGAGCGATCTTTGCCTGAGCCCTCCCACGTGGGAACTGACCTGGGATTAACCCTATCACTGCCGATGCACGGTGAAGAGGAGAGCCTGTGACACTGCTGGACGCCTGTAACGTGCGCCTTTCTGTTCTGCCTGGGTTGAAAGAGGGAAGCAGAGCGAAGTGAGGAGAGCGGAGGAGGGAAGCCGATCCACGGGGAAGGAGTGAAGATCTTGAGACACAGCTTGCATGGACGCCAGGAGGAGGATGCCTGTCAGTGAATAGCCAGGGAGGAGAAATCGATCGATGCGTGTGGATGGTTGCCTTTTCGCCGTTTCTAAAGAGGACAGGAAGTGGATTTTCTGTAAGTTATTTCTTAATAAAGTTTTTGCTTTTTAAAAGTTTCATTTGTCTTGGTATTTATTTTTCATTTCAAAATTATTTTTGATGTTACTGGTCCTTTAAGTTGAGGGGTCAGGCCCTGTAGGGGGTTGTTTCTGAATGTGAGTGTCAGGTTAACACTTGCCTTTGGGCTTATATTTATCTTTATCTTAATGTTAAACATATTCAACAATGAATTCACTTTATGTCTTATGATTATTAATTGAATCAATTTTTCGAAGGGGGAGTTCCTACTCCATGCATTGGCCTGGTATAGCAGTACCTCCAGGATCGGTGCACCCTTCCCTCAACTGTCTCAAGATCAGATTCAGTGTTTGCTAAGGACAAGTAAAAAATCGTGGAGAATGATGGTGTTCATGGGTCTAGCTTTTTTTCCCCAGAGTCACTCCAGCAACAACCGAGGAGAACAGGGCAAGCAAGTTTTTTTTTTATTGGCAGTAAACCGCTGCATTCCAGCAAAGGGGTGATAAAAAGAGTTTCTCCTGCCGCCGCAAACAACAAGAAGGTGTTTGGGTCTGCCATTATGTGCTGCTATTGAAAAAGCAACTGCCTTTATGCTGCTCTCTGACCAACCAACAGGTGACTTTGCGTGAGAATGCTGTCACTGTAACAGAACTGCTGCTAGACAATGGAGTCAGCAGGGTGTGCTGTTTAAAAGCAATATAATTATTGTTATGCTGCTTTGCTGATGTACTATCTATATTACTCTATGTCCATTGCAAATTATGATTTCTACCATTTAAAATTTACATTTTTAAAAATCTTTTTTTTTTTTTTTTTTTTTGAAAAACAGAGTGGGAGCAGCCAATTAATTTCATTGTATATACTCCTGTGTTTGCAGAAACAGCCAGCACAGCACAATGCACTTCCTTTCAGGTAGCTACTGTCCCATTATTCAATTCTTATCTCCCTGCAATGGTTCTGAGTGCAAGCAAGGAGAAAACTGATGTCACCATAGGGGCTGATTTTTGGTTTTCCAGAGGCCAAGTATCAGCCCCTTGTGGCATCAGCTTTAGGCTAGTTCCACACAGGGGCTGCAACTGGCCTGTTCTATGCGTGCATTAGCCCTGTCTGCACCAGAGTTAAGGTGGCCATACACGGGCAGAATAGAGCTATCTGCCCATGTGTGGGGGCTCTGGACGGGTCCTCCCAATCAATATCAGGCCAAAAATCGGGCAGATATCGATCGGTCAAGCTTGATTTTTTTCTACGATCCAGGACCGCATCTGCTAGTTGATGCGGTCCTGCGACCCGTCTGCGCCCATTCACAGCATTCTAATCCGATTGTTCGGCCTCAGGGCTGAACGTTCGGATTCACCCGATGTCGCCGGCCGTTAGTGGGCATATCGGGTTAAGATCCGCTCGTTTGGTGACCTCGCCAAACGTGTGGATCAAATAGTTTATGGCCCCCTTTTCCGGGTGCGGACACGCAGCTGATCTCGGCAAAGTAAAAAAACCGTTTGCATTCTTGCTTTGAAATCACTGTATGTGTCTGCACCCTAGTTCCGGATTTTTTACTGAGCTAAGTATAGAAACATGTAGGTGCTATCAGCTCAGCTGAATCCCGTTACTTGCCTATTGTTCCTGGCTGAAGATAAGGTTGTAAAGAAATACGATCAGCTAGTGGTGGAAGGGATAATTAAATCAATTAGCAGGGCAGCTCTAAAGAAAGATTGTAGATTATCCAAGGACTCTTCAGTACTAACCAACATGGGGCTCTGGTGTGTAGAATAATGTCATTGTAACATAGAAGTGGTGATACAGTTATCTCACCAACAAAGGGTGCTAGGCAAGACTGCAATTGCTGTAAATCTTGCTTATAACCAACACAGGGAGCTAAGAGATTCCACAGTTGCTGTAAATCTTGCTTACAACCAACAGAGGATGCTGGGCAAGACTGCAGTCAATGTAAAGCTTGCTTACAACTAATAGAGGGGGCTGGACAAGACTGCAGTCAATGTGCAGCTTGCTTACAACCAACAGGGGGCTGGACGAGACTGCAGTCAATGTAAAGCTTGCTTACAACCAATAGAGGGGGCTGGACGAGACTGCAGTCGATGTAAAGCTTGCTTACAACCAATAGAGGGGGCTGGACGAGACTGCAGTCAATGTAAAGCTTGCTTACAACTAATAGAGGGGGCTGGACAAGACTGCAGTCAATGTGCAGCTTGCTTACAACCAACAGGGGGCTGGACGAGACTGCAGTCAATGTAAAGCTTGCTTACAACCAATAGAGGGGGCTGGACGAGACTGCAGTCGATGTAAAGCTTGCTTACAACCAATAGAGGGGGCTGGACGAGACTGCAGTCAATGTAAAGCTTGCTTACAACCAATAGAGGGAGCTGGACGAGACTGCAGTCGATGTAAAGCTTGCTTACCAACAGGTGACTTTGCGTGAGAATGCTGTCACTGTAACAGAACTGCTGCTAGACAATGGAGTCAGCAGGGTGTGCTGTTTAAAAGCAATATAATTATTGTTATGCTGCTTTACTGATGTACTATCTATATTACTCTATGTCCATTGCAAATTATGATTTCTACCATTTAAAATTTACATTTTTAAAAATCTTTTTTTTTTTTTTCTTTTTTTTTTTGAAAAACAGAGTGGGAGCAGCCAATTAATTTCATTGTATATACTCCTGTGTTTGCATAAACAGCCAGCACAGCACAATGCACTTCCTTTCAGGTAGCTACTGTCCCATTATTCAATTCTTATCTCCCTGCAATGGTTCTGAGTGCAAGCAAGGAGAAAACTGATGTCACCATAGGGGCTGATTTTTGGTTTTCCAGAGGCCAAGTATCAGCCCCTTGTGGCATCAGCTTTAGGCTAGTTCCACACAGGGGCTGCAACTGGCCTGTTCTATGCGTGTATTAGCCCTGTCTGCACCAGAGTTAAGGTGGCCATACACGGGCAGAATAGAGCTATCTGCCCATGTGTGGGGGCTCTGGACGGGTCCTCCCAATCGATATCAGGCCAAAAATCGGGCAGATATCGATCGGTCAAGCTTGATTTTTTTCTACGATCCAGGACCGCATCTGCTAGTTGATGCGGTCCTGCGACCCGTCTGCGCCCATTCACAGCATTCTAATCCGATTGTTCGGCCTCAGGGCTGAACGTTCGGATTCACCCGATGTCGCCGGCCGTTAGTGGGCATATCGGGTTAAGATCCGCTCGTTTGGTGACCTCGCCAAACGTCTGGATCAAATAGTTTGTGGCCCCCTTTTCCGGGTGCGGACACGCAGCTGATCTCGGCAAAGTAAAAAAAACGTTTACATTCTTGCTTTGAAATCACTGCATGTGTCTGCACCCTAGTTCCGGATTTTTTACTGAGCTAAGTGTAGAAACATGTAGGTGCTATCAGCTCAGCTGAATCCCGTTACTTGCCTATTGTTCCTGGCTGAAGATAAGGTTGTAAAGAAATACGATCAGCTAGTGGTGGAAGGGATAATTAAATTAATTAGCAGGGCAGCTCTAAAGAAAGATTGTAGATTATCCAAGGACTCTTCAGTACTAACCAACATTGGGCTCTGGTGTGTAGAATAATGTCATTGTAACATAGAAGTGGTGATACAGTTATCTCACCAACAAAGGGTGTTAGGCAAGACTGCAATTGCTGTAAATCTTGCTTATAACCAACACAGGGAGCTAAGCGATTCCACAGTTGCTGTAAATCTTGCTTACAACCAACAGAGGATGCTGGGCAAGACTGCAGTCAAGTAACGCTTGCTTACAACCAATAGAGGGGGCTGGACGAGACTGCAGTCAATGTCCAGCTTGCTTACAACCAATAGAGGGGGCTGGACGAGACTGCAGTCAAGTAACGCTTGCTTACAACCAATAGAGGGGGCTGGACGAGACTGCAGTCAATGTAAAGCTTGCTTACAACCAACAGAGGAGGCTGGACGAGACTGCAGTCAATGTAAAGCTTGCTTACAACTAATAGAGGGGGCTGGACAAGACTGCAGTCAATGTGCAGCTTGCTTACAACCAATAGAGGGGGCTGGACGAGACTGCAGGTAAAGCTTGCTTACAACCAACAGAGGGGGCTGGACGAGACTGCAGTCAATGTAAAGCTTGCTTACAACCAACAGAGGGGGCTGGACGAGACTGCAGTCAATGTAAAGCTTGCTTACAACCAACAGAGGGGGCTGGACGAGACTGCAGTCAATGTAAAGCTTGCTTACAACCAACAGAGGGGGCTGGACGAGACTGCAGTCAATGTAAAGCTTGCTTACAACCAATAGAGGGGGCTGGACGAGACTGCAGTCAATGTAAATCTTGCTTACAACCAATAGAGGGGGCTGGACGAGACTGCAGTCAATGTAAAGCTTGCTTACAACCAACAGAGGGGGCTGGGCAAGACCGCAGTCGATGTAACGCTTTCTTACAACCAACAGAGGGGGCTGAGACGAGACCACATTCGCCATACTATCTTGCTTACAAACCAACAGAGGGGGCTAGGTGAGACCGCAGTCAACGTAACGCTTGCTTACAAACCAACAGAGGGGGCTAGGGAAACCGCAGTCTATTTAAAGCTTGCTTACAACCAACAGAGGGGGCTGGGTGAGACCACAGTCACCGTACTATCGTGATTACAACCAACAGAGGGGGCTAGGGAAACCACAGTCTACGTAAAGCTTTCTTCCAACCAACAGAGGGGGCTGAGACGAGACCACATTCGCCATACTATCTTGCTTACAAACCAACAGAGGGGGCCAGGGAAACCGCAGTCTATGTAAAGCTTGCTTCCAACCAACAGAGGGGGCTGGGTGAGAATGCAGTCAATGTAAAGCTTGCTTACAACCAATAGAGGGGGCTGGACGAGACTGCAGTCAATGTGCAGCTTACTTACAACCAATAGAGGGGGCTGGACGAGACTGCAGTCAATGTAAAGCTTGCTTACAAACCAACAGAGGGGGCTAGGGAAACCGCAGTCTATTTAAAGCTTGCTTCCAACCAACAGAGGGGGCTGAGACGAGACCACATTCGCCATACTATCTTGCTTACAAACCAACAGAGGGGGCCAGGGAAACCGCAGTCTATGTAAAGCTTGCTTCCAACCAACAGAGGGGGCTGGGTGAGACTGCAGTCAATGTAAAGCTTGCTTACAACCAATAGAGGGGGCTGGACGAGACTGCAGTCAATGTAAAGCTTGCTTACAAACCAACAGAGGGGGCTAGGGAAACCGCAGCCTATTTAAAGCTTGCTTCCAACCAACAGAGGGGGCTGAGACGAGACCACATTCGCCATACTATCTTGCTTACAAACCAACAGAGGGGGCCAGGGAAACCGCAGTCTATGTAAAGATTGCTTCCAACCAACAAAGGGGGCTGGGTGAGACCACAGTCGCCGTACTATCCTGATAACAACCAACAGAGGGGGCTGGGCGAGACTGCAGTCTGCATAAAGCATGCTTACAACCAACAGAGGGGAGAAGTCACAAATCTCAGCCTCTCAACTTTCCTCTCCTTCCCTCTCCATACATGAAGTTAATAAAGTACTCTGTTTAAATATTCCAGGTAACTCCTCGTTTTCATACAAACCAAGAATTTACAAATCTCATTCTCACTTAGTCTTCTTCTTTCTATTGTTGGCAGCTGGGGACATTTTGCCCAAACCCTGGCCCTTACCCCATCCCAGTTATATCACGGCCACGGGCTCCTCTCATTCTGAATGTATTCCAGTGATACAGAACTCTTATCCCTATACCCAAGAATCCAGTTAATCTTTCCTGTGCTAAATTTTGGAAGGTGCACACCCTAAAGTGAATGCTGAGGTGCCAATCCAGTGGGGGCTGCCCAAATAAAGCCTTCTAGTGAATATTATAAAAATAAATAAAAGGATTGCACACTTGGTCTATATAAAAAAAGTCAAAATGCATTATATCAAAAACTTACACCATAGCAGACAGCCCTGCACATTTCAACCACCACAGTGGCCTTCATCAGGGGCAAAACACTTTTAAATACAAAAATTTTAAAAAAAGGCAGAAAGATTGTTTATGCTGTGCTGTTTAAATACCTTAAGAAGTATCAGATTACCCCAGGACTGTCTGCTATGATGTATGTTTTTGTCATAATAAATTATGACTTTTTTATATAGACTGAGTGTTCAATCCTTATATTTAATCTTTCCTGTGCTCTCTGGAACACCTGATCCGTTTGCAACAAACTCACTGCTGTACACGACCATTTCATTGCCAATTCCTTCAACATACTCACACTTACTGAGACCTGGATTGCTCCTACTGACACTGCTTCTCCTGCTGCCCTGTCCTACACCTTAAGGTGGCCATACACGGGCCGATAAAAGCTGCCGACAGACAGAGTCGGCAGCTTATTGGCGTGTGTATGGGGGCCCCCGACGGGCTTCCCCGATCGAGATCTGTCTGAAAGTCGGCCAGATCTCGATCGTATGGGACTAAAAATCCCGTCGGATCGCGGCCGCATCTGTTCGTTGATGCGGTCCCGCGATCTGACCGCGCGTTTGCTAGGATCCGATCGTTGGGCCCTGGGGCCCACGATTGGATCAGCCCGATATTGCCCACCTCAAGGGTTTGGCGACATCGCCAAACAAGCGGATCTCTCCATTTATGGCCACCATTTATGGCCACCTTAACTCATACTCCCAGGCCTGGAAACAGAGCTGGCTGGGGATGGGGTAGGATTGCTGCTCTCTCCCCACTGTACTTTAAACTTCTTCCACCTGTTCCTTCTCTATCATTCTCCTCATTTGAGGCTTACTGCATTAGGCTCTTTTCTCCTGTTTTGCTCCGCATTGCTGTCATATATCGACCTTCAGGAGCAACTGCACAATTTTGGAGGATTTTGCTGCCTGACATCCTTACTGTCTTCAACTAACACCCCATCCATCATATTAGGTGACTTTAATATACTCATTAACATTAACAACCCTTCTGTCTCTTAACTTCTCTAAACTAAAACATGCTCTTGTCACCCCTATTCTGAAAAAAAACTCATTTGATCCCTCCATCTTGACAGCCTCCGACCTATCTCTCTGCTACCTTACATCTCTAAACTACATGAGCACCTAGTCTGCAACCGACTAACCTCATTCCTCTCTGAGAATAACCTGCTGGACCCCCTACAATCTGGTTTTAAGTAACAACACTCCACTGAAATTGCCCTAACCAACTAATTAATGACCTTTTAACAGCTAAAGCCAACAATCACTTCTCACTACTAATACTGATTGATCTCTCAAATCTGCATTTGACACTGTAGATCAGTCTCTCCATTCGCTTCGGCTTCGTGACATGGCCCTGTCATGGTTCTCTTCTTACCTCACTAATCATTCCCTCAGTCTCCTACAATGGCATAAGCATCTTCTCCCCTACCTCTTTCTGTTTGGGTTCCTCAAGGCTCTGTGCTGGGACCATTACTATTCTCCCTCTATACTTCCTCCCTCGACAAACTAATCAACTCGTATGGTTTCAACTAATCAACTCGTATAGTTTCCACTACCAGCTCTATGCTGATGATACTCAGATCTATCTCTCCTCTTCTGATCTCAACCCAGAACTCCTAACTCTGGTCTCCTCCTGCCTGTCTGCTATCTCTACATGATACCTTCCCGGAAGTATCCATCATAGCTAACAATTCCACTATCACCCCATCACCCAATCTCCCCAGGTCTTGGAGTTACCCTACAGTCTGCCCTGTCCTTCACTCCTCATATCATAACATATCCAATATACGATCAATTATCACCCAAGATGCTGCCAAAATTTGATTCACTATCTAGCAGGGGCGTGCCACCAATGAGGCGAGTTGAGAAACTCGCATCAGGCGGCACACCGGAGAGGTTTCCAGGGGCGGTAAAAAGCTGCTCCTGGTACCTTTAAGAGCCGAATTTCCGGTTTCCGGAATCGGCGCTGCTTTCTAGTCATATCACATCTAGATTACTGTAACTCTCTTTTAATTGGCCACCTCTCCAGCCCATAATAAATCCTGCAGTGAAGCTCATAAACCTCAGCAACCGCTTCTCTGCCATGCCACTCTGCCAATCCCTACACTGGCTTCCGCTACCTTTCAGAATAAAATTCAAACTAATGACACTGACATTCAAGACACTTTTTAACTTTGCCCCACCCTACATCTCTGAATTCATTTCTACATACTCACCCAACAGCTTACTACGCTCCTCTAATGACCTGCTACTCAACTCTTCTCTCATTACCTCCTCACATGCTCGCATTCAAGACTTTGCAAGGGCTCCACCCCTCCTCTGGAATTCTCTCCCACTGTCTGTCCGACTTTCTCTAAATCTTTCTGTTTTAAAAAGATCTCTTTAAACGAACTTCTTTAGAGAAGCCTACCCTTAACTACCAAATGCAATACCACATACAGCACTACATTTCATCCACTTAATTCTAATCTTGCCCACTCCCACACCTCGTGTCTTATTCCCTTCCCTTTAGATTGTAAACTCTTTTTGCACAGGGCCTTCATCACTTCTGTTCTTGTATTGGTTGTGATGTATGTAACTCCATGTGTTATTTGTATGTAATTTTACCTAGAATACTTAAACACATTTACTTTACAGCACTGCGAAATATGTTGGCGCTATATGAATATATGATAATAATAATAATAACAATAACAGAGGGAGCTGGGCAAGACCACAGTCGCCTTACTATCTTGCTTACAACCAACAGAGGGTGCTGGACGAGACTGCAGTCAACGTAAATCTTGCTTACAACCAACAGAGGGGGCTGGACAAGTCCAGAGTCAACGTAAAACTTGCTTACAACCAGCAGGGGGCATTGGGCAAGACCACAGTTACTGTAATATCTTGCTTACAATCAAAAGATGGCATTAGCAGTTGTAAATTATGCTTATAACCAACACATGGTGCTAAGTGAGACTGGAGACACTTTAAATGTTATTTATAACCAGGGCTGCCATCAGAAATCACAGGCCCCATCCAGTTCTGCAAAATATGTTGGCGCTATATAAATACATATTAATAATAATACAATATTTTCTGAGCCCCCTGGTCCCCGCCCACCTCAGCCCAGTGTCCAAGCCCTACCCAGGCCACACAAACGGTGCTAAAAACGGTAAACCCCCACACGCACAAGTTATAAAAAGCCATTGGTGGTCAGGACCCCCTTATAAGTTAGAAAAAAGGCGGCCAGGGTCCCACATAAGTTTTTTTTTAAAAAAAACATTGTTGGTCAGGCCCCCCTACAAGTTAAAATGAAAAACATTGGTACAAGTGCCCCCCATAACAGTTTAAAAAAAAATTGGTGGTCAGAGGCCCCATAGAATATATTTTTAAAAAAAAACATTGGTGGCCATACAAACATTGGTAGTCTATAAAAAAAAAAGGCTCCTTTCCTGGCTTCAGATCTTTTCGCGGCTTCAGGACTTCAACTTCGGATCTTTTCAATGCTTCGGTTGTTTTTGTGGCTTTGATTCTGTTTGCGGCTTCGGCACTTCAGATATTCGGGGCTTTGGAACGTCGACTCTTCTGGACATTGGCCAAATTCAAAAAGTTTTCTATTCTATGAAACAGATTCACACATCTAAAAACAATGAAATATATTAAAAATAAAAGGGTAGGGGCAGATTCGGGGGAAATTTAATTGCTGAGTGACTAATCGCCTCTTCTGCGGGGCAACAATCTCCCCGAACTGCCTTCCGCCTGCTTGAATGAGAAAACACCAGTGCAATGCACTTGCGGCGATTAGATTTCCGAAATCACCCGAAGTTTCCTTGTGAGGCAGGAAGAAGGCAGTTTGGGGAGATTGTTGCCTCGCCAGGCGACTAAATCCCCCCCCGAATCTGCCGTCTGCCTAACATGGGAGACTTGCTGTTAATACTCTTTATTTCTAGTGTGCCAATACATTTTATTCAGCACTTTTTTCATAAAACAATGGGCTCGTTCTTCCCATTGGCCCACGCTGTTCAACTGATAATTAGTTTAACACGTAATGGGATTAGTGGGCATGGGGTCTGTGAGGGTGGGAGATCCATTGTTTCAGGGAATGAAGACGGGGGGGGAGAGACAGGAGTTAAGATCCCTCTTGGACTTTTGCCTATGGACTATACACCTGTATGCTCTCTCTCTAACCAGCTGATGTGGATCTTTGCAAAGAAACCATTACTGCTGCTTTCTAGACAACACTAATATAGGCACTATATTATAATGTGTTTCTACGGTTTTTATGCTGTGTGACCAATAGATGGCATTGCCAACGTTGCTTTCTAACCAACAGATGGCGCTGAGTAATAGAGCTGCCATAGTGCTGGTCCTCTTTCGTCTCACTCTTGTTTTTGTTTATTGTTTTCTTATATTTTGATCAAAAGTACCAATTTTTACAGGCAAATAATATGTTTGTGGAGGCAGCTATGAAGAATAAAAGCTGAGAAATCCAAAATGTAACCAAACCCTTTAAAAACAAATGAATGTACAAATCAGCAGCTATGGTTTGCAGCAATTGCAGAACAGCTTTAATTCTAAAAAAAAAAAATTACTTGACTAGTCCTGTCTTTGTTAAACTACAATGCAATGCAATCATATTGTTCTCTAATGCAATGTAGCATTTTAAATAGTTTTTGTCAGTGACAATTAGATGGCAATACAGGATAAATAACTTGATTAAAAGGAGCATTGTGAGCCCGACATGTTGCTTATCATTTTTTATGATAAAAAACCTCTTTACTTTATATAAAGGCAGATACATAGATAGTTTCAAGGAAAGGATTGGATTCCCTTTTAGCAATGGTATGTGGCAATAGCTATTGGTACAAATCAGAAGTTTCCCCAAAAGGCCACAAAAAGCTGCACCTGAAAGTAGTTTGTACGGAGGTGATTTTAAGTGGTCTTTTTTTCTTTCAGTTACACTGTGAAACATATAATTGTTCATGTCATGTGTTGTACAGATCCTATAAGATGGCCTGGGGCCCATCAGGGTTTTTTTCCTGGTGCCCAGCTGGCCTAGTCTGGTCTTGGTTGTCAAGAGTCTCTTCGTGAGCTTCAATTGGCATTAGCTGTATGAGTTACATTTTTCCCACTCAGGGGACATTGGTACAAAAGATTACCTGTGACCCAGGCTCTATCTTGCATCCAAAAGGATATACCTCGGGCCAGTTTCACAAATGGTAAAGCACAGTCTGCTGCAAAGTTTGGGCAAGTGGAACAATTATTAGGTAGGATTGAATGTAGAAATAACTTACAAAAACTCCTGAAACCAGCAGCTGTACTTAAAAAGAATACTCCTGGTAGCATATTTTTCATCTTTATTCCAGAAGTCATTTAAAGTGATACTGACACTAAAAAACTGCTTTTTAAAATATTAGTGTACATTAAAAGTCACCTATAGGTCATGTTGATCGTTTTTTGCTGAGAGGTTTGTTTTTGTAAGTAATTTTTAGTTGAAGTTTCTAAATCTGACTGTTTTGCCAACCTGACTGTCCCATCTCAGGCAGTCAGTATTGTATTTCTGCCAAATAAAATAATTTTAGTCCTATTTTGGGTTATTCAAAACACAAGAACCTCTGTTTCCTTGCATCTGTTGCACCCTGTATGTTTTTTTACTTGTGTACAGTTGCACACGATTCATCAGAGCAGATTGAATGGGCTTAGTTGCAGTTAGCACAATTTGTAAAGCATGTGTACAATTGTGCATTTATTTTAATACTTTAATTTTGTAAATTAGCCTTTTGGTCTTTACTGGAATGCATACAGTATATGTTTTGTTTCTTGGTGGCCTAAATGACAAATCCATTTGGAGTTTAAACTATGCATGTTACTTCTTCCATAAATCAACCATTAACTTAAAGTTTAACTTGATGCAGAATATCAAGGGGTGTTTGCGCACATCCGCATAAACAGTGGCGGAACTACCAGGGTCGCAGCAGGTGCAGTTGCACCAGGGCCCTTGCCCCTGCACCCTCGATGGGGCCCGCAACCCAGCAGAGAAGTTTACAAGTAAAGTTGTATACAGATCACCGGGTTATCCACGGCATGCTTCTCTGGCGTGCGTGCTCCTCTGGCTGTGCATGACGTCACTGGCGGCGCATTGATGTTAGGAGACGGAAAAGAGCAAGTTTGCTAGGACACAGTGCCGGTCTTAGGCCGACTGGACCAGTTGCTCCCAATTGGGCCCTGTGTCTACAGGGGCCCCGCACCATGAAAAAAGACAGCAGCAGCCAGGACAAGCTTTTTCTAGCTTGTAATCGTTCCCTGAACGCTAATGTTACCTCACACGCGTAAAGTTTTTTTGAGCGCACACAGCAATTGATGCTGGTCTGACTCCGATCACTCCAGTATCTGCTCTTCCGGTGTCCAGGCTGCAGGGGGGAGAGCAGGAAAAGCAGAAGAGCCGTGTACCGCATGGATCAAAATGACAGACTTGCTGCCCCTAAGTGATCTTAATTTCCTGCCCTCGCAGACTCCTTTTCACGTGAGAGGGAAATAATTATTTTTGACGATGGGCTCTATACTTGCTCAGTGGCTGGCTAGTGGTTACTTTTCAGATTTCCCCCCCCCCCCCACACACTGTCTCAGCACAGGGAGCTTACTGCCTGGTAAGAATTTTGTTTTGTTTTTTACTTGCTTGAACTATTTATTTAGATAGCATTGTCACTACCGTTATCAAGACTTATGTTGTAGGGATCTGGCTAGTTCCACTCTGTTTTCCATAGTCACAAAATTAACTCTTTCCTTGCTGTCATTAGTCAGTCAATTCAGCAGGAACAGTCCCTACGTTTGCTCATAGTCTGTACAGAGAGATCCCATAAAACTATGGCAGCATAGGTATTCCCTGTACTTAGCACAATTCAGCAGGAACTGTCCCTAAGTTTGCTCATAGTCTGTACAGAGAGATCCCATAAAACTATGGCAGCATAGGTATTCCCCTGTACTAAGCACAATTCAGCTGGAACAGCCCCTACGTTTGCTCATAGTCTGTACAGAGAGATCCCATAAAACTATGGCAGCATAGTACGGATGGGCGACTTTAACCAATTTCGTTTCGCCAAAAATACGCGCCTCTTTTTTTTTTTTTTGATGCACAACGCCATACCAGTCTATGGCCATCATTTTCCCGGCAAACAAGGCAAAAAAATTTGCCCATCCCTACAGCATAGGTATTCCTCTGTACTAAGCACAATTCAGCAGGAACAGTCCCCTCAGTCTGAAAAAATGCATTGCTTTTCCTTGCTTTTATATCCGTTTTCCCTAATTTTACACCAACATTTATTTATTGTTATGGCGTTCCCCCAAAATGGCTGGCAGTTCACTGTAAATGTTGTTGGTGAACTTAAGAGGTCTAAGATATTTGCCATAGTTATGTCTGTAAATATTTCATTCCAATTAGTCTGTGCCTAAAGTTATGCACCAATTCACCTATTGCTCTAGGTTGTGCATGTAATGTAACTGGCAGAAGCCTTGCACATGCCCCCCATAGTGTAACATTAAAGGGGTGGTTCACCTTCAGGTTAACTTTTATAATGTTATAGTAAAGTGTAATCATGTCCCCTCGCAAGCGCCTTTTTTCAAGGTTGAGGTTGTTTTCTCTGGAAAAAAGGCGCTTGCGAGGGGACATGATTACACTTTACAAGTACATTAGAGGACATTATAGACAAATGGCAGGGGACCTTTTTACCCATAAAGTGGATCACCGTACCAGAGGCCACCCCTTTAGACTAGAAGAAAAGAACTTTCATTTGAAGCAACGTAGGGGGTTCTTCACAGTCAGGACAGTGAGGTTGTGGAATGCACTGCCAGGTGATGTTGTGATGGCTGATTCAGTTAATGCCTTTAAGAATGGCTTGGATGATTTTTTGGACAGACAAGGCTATTGTGATACTAAGCTCTATAGTTAGTATAGGTATGGGTATATAGAATTTAATTAAAAGTAGAGAGGGGTGTATGTATGGATGCTGGGTTTTCATTTGGAGGGGTTGAACTTGATGGACTTTGTCTTTTTTCAACCCAATTTAACTATGTAACTATGTAACTATGTAACTATGTATAGTATGGTAAATTTTAACCAACTTTTCAATTAGTCTTAATTTTTTCTTTTAATATTTATTTATTTCTCTCCTTCTGAGTCTTTCCAAGTTTCAAATGGGGGTCACTGACCCCATCTAAACAACAATGACTTGGCTATACATGTATTGTTATTGGTACTTTTTTTTAATCAGGCTCTCTGCAATTCATATTCTAATCTTTCATTCAAATCAATTCATAGTTGCCAGGGTAATTTGGTCACTAGCAACCAGACTGCTAAAATTGAAAACTGGAGAGCTGCAAACTGCAAATAAATTTTTTTTTTTAAAAAATTGCAAAGTTTCTAATAAAATCCCTCTGTGCTCCATATTAAAGTTAATGTAAAGGTGAACAACCCTTTTAATGCTGCACTGATTAAGCCTTGTCATTAGCACAATAAAAAATCTATTTCAGACTCCTGTGCTTATATCCTTTGAGTACAGGTATGGGACCTGTTATCCAGAATGCTCAGGACCTGGGGGTTTCCAGATAATGGATCTTTCCGTAATTTGGATCTTCATTTCCTTAAGTCTACTAGAAAATCATGAATCATTAAATAAACCCAATAGGCTGGTTTTGCTTTGTTTTATTATTACACAGAAAAAGGAAATCATTTTTAAAAAGTTGAATTATTTGATTATAATGGAGTCTATGGGATACTGTGTTCCAGTCCAATGCATGGGGGGGGGGTCAGTGTCGCGTAGGGGGGCCCAGTTGTAAATTTACGTACCAGGGCCCTTAGAGGTCTAGTTACGCCACTGCGCATAAAAGTAGCACCCATTGGATTTCAATGTAGGCTGCACATTGCACACATACATGTGCTTTATTAAGTGCAAAGTGCGATGGGCAGGTAATAAGTAAGTACAGGGCTCTCCTCCATCTTTTGCCTACCAGTACTGCAAAACTTACACATCTGGATAACTTTCAAGCTAGGGGACATCCAAGGGAAAACTCTTTGACCACCCCCAGATCATCACTTTTTAAATCAGCATTGCTGAACACAGTTAGTGCTGTATTCATGGGAAAGGTGAAGATGTTTGTAGATTCAACCTACTTTTCAGTACTGTCCCATCCTTGCCACTTCTGCTGCAGGGAGCCAGCCTATTGCATCCTAACCAACCCCGACGGGCTGCTACTTCTGCTTTGTAATGCCGGCAAACTGAGCTCCTTATTAGTGATGGGCGAATTTATTCGCCAGGCGCGAATTTGCGGCGAATCTGCGTGATTCGCTGTCGGCGAATAAATTCGCGAAACGGCCGCGAAAATTTGCGGAAAAAAATTCGCCGGCGTCAAAAAAATTTTTTCGAAAAAACGGACGCCGGCGCCAAAAACGGGCGCCGGCGTAAAAAACGAGTCGCCGGCGCCGTTTCGCACAAATTCGCCCATCACTACTCCTTATCTGACACCCCTCCCTTCTCCCTCCTCCGTGCTGATAAACTTTACCGATGTGCTTCCCCATTCTGTCTGTGCTTTTGAACTCCTACACAAATTAATGCGCTGTAGTCCTCCAGCCCCTGACAACTGCAGAAACTGGAGATATCGCGAGAGGAGTGTGCAGGGCTGATTCTACCCATGATGCCTTGCTCTCCTGACTTTCAGAAAGTCGTGGGCTTCAGTCAGTATCTTGTGGACATTTTTAAAAGTAGTTATAAATTGAGATTTAGTGAGATTTGAGTTGAATAAATTGAGGTATGTGGTTTGTTTTAACAATTTTATTGCCTTCCTAGTGTTAACTCAATCGTGACCGGTTTCCTTTAAGGGTTACAGGGGACAGTGTCATGCAGGCACCTTAGCCAAAGGTGGAAAAACTTTATTTACAGGCCATGAAAGGGACGGGGCTTGCTAGGATCATGGGCTGAGTTTGGCAGGACAGATAAGTGGTGACGATTGACATAACTAGTGATGGCGGACGGATCAAAAGTGTGAACAGGGCCACCATTAGGAGGGCACAGGGGGTACTGTAGTACTCGTCTGGGCCAAAAGGGTGGCCCGGCTGTGCTGCACTTTTCAAAATAGCCAGGCCCCCCTTGACATTGCCAAAGCCGAGCCGCACCTACCGAAGTCCCGAAGCCACGAAAGGAGCCAAAGCCAGGAAAGGAGCTGAAGTCCCAAAACCGCGAAAAGACCCCGAAGCCACAAAAGGAGCCGAAGCTGAAATCCCGAAGCCGCGAAAAGAACCGAAGCCAGGAAAAGAGCCGATGCTGAAGTCTCAAAGCTGCAAAAAGACCCAAAGACAGGAAAGGAGCAAAGCATAAGTCCTGTAGCCGCCAAAAGACCAAAGCCAGGAAAGGAGCTGAAGTCCCGAAGCTGCGAAAAGATTTGAAGCCAGGAAAGGAGCCGAAGTTGAAGTCCTAAAGCCACAATTTCAGTTCTTCTGAATGTGTTTTTAAAATATTATTAAACCCCTAGCAACCAATGTATTATTTTAATACTCTATAGCCCCCTTCCACCAATGTTTTTTTTAAAAATATTCTCTGGGGCCCCCAATGTTTCTTTTCACTTTTAAGGGGGGCCCTGGCGCCAATGTTTTTTTTAAAAAACTTTTATGGGGGGGGGCTGGCACCAATGGGATGATTTGAAGCAGGTTGTCCATGCTCAACAGCCATCAAATATAACTGAACTGGAGAGATTTTGTATTGACGAATGCACAAAAATACCCCCATCCAGAATCCAGACACTCATCAAAGGCTATAGGAGGCGTCTAGAGGCTGTTACATTTACAAAAGGAGGTTCAACCAAGTATTGATGTAATATCTCTGTTGTGGTGTCCAACACCTGTCTAATTTTGTTATTAAGCATATTGCATATTTTCTGTTAATCCAATTAACTTTATGTCACTACTAAAATACTACTGTTTCCATAAGACGTTATATATTACAATGAAGTTGCTACTTTGAAAGCTCAGCCAATGATAAACAAAACTCCAAAGAATTAAGAGGGGTTCCCAAACTTTTTCATATGACTGTATATATCTCTAGAATAAAATATGAATTCCTGATGTCATAGACAATTTTGCACAGTACATTTTCTCTAACAATGGATTACGTTTCTACTGCTCCTTAATTTGGGCCGATTTCAGTTCTCCTCAGTACAGGTTCTAGGGATGGCTCTCATTTGATAGAAGAGTCCCTTTTTCCGGAAGGCTCGTCTCAGGATACCCAGGTTAAATGTATCAGTGGGGCTTGCAGCTCTGATTGCGAATTTCTGGAGCAGGGCTGTGAAGAAGAGGAAGATTTCCATACGAGCCAGCCCCTCTCCTGGACAGATTCTTTTTCCTATAAGATAAAATTATTTTAATTATGCTTTATTGTTATAGCACCAAAAATGTATGCAGTTCCAAACATTAGTCCCAGCCAAAGTGAACTTTATAGTCTAAGTTCCCTATCACATTAACATAACACAGTTTAGACACATGGGTTATATTTTTCAAATAGTGAAGTTAGAGATCGCCACCAGGCCCGGACTGGCAATCTGTGGGTTCTGGCAAATGCCAAAGGGGCTGCTATAAGGCGCATCAGTCCTCAAGAGGAAAATTCCGTCACTCTCCATTCATTTCTATGGGATTTTGAATTACGTATTTATCAAAGGATGAACTTTCACTTTCACCCATTGATAAATACCCTTTTAAAAATCCCATAGGAATTAATGGAGACTGGAGGAATTTTACTATAGAGGACTGTGGTGATTTCTACCTTCGCTCTTTCATATATATATAACACTTAGACTGTAAGTTCTACGGGGCAGGGACCTCCTTCCCACTTTATTTCATTCCCCCACTAGGGGAATGTAATAAAAGTCGCAAAGAGCAAAACAATTCGCACCAATAACACTAAAAATCCACATCTCGCAATGTAATATTGTTCCTTAAACTGTTATTACATTGCAAATTTTAATTGCGCATTGCGAATTTTAATTGCGCACTCATAAGAAGAGCTTGAAGGTGTTGTAATCTTTTGGAGCAAACATAACGACTTTTTCAGTAAGAAGTTTTATTACATTGACTGCGCATTGGCGCAAACTATAAAAATGGTCTTTCACTGTCGGAAGTGGTGGCTTAGTTTCCGGGCTCGCAAAAGCTATATTAAATTCGCACAAAGCAAAATCTGTTTGCGCAAAGACATAACTTTTCGCATTGCGAATAGTTTTTCCGTTAGCGATTTTTATTACATTCCACCATATGTCTCTTACCACATAGCACTTAAAGGAGAAGGAAAGCTATGGAGGCATTTTATTGACAATGATTAGTTGCAATAGTGCAAGCTAGAATGCTATATTTATTCTGTAGAATGTTTTACCATACCTGAGTAAAAGGCTCTAGAAGCTCTCTGTTTGTTTAGGATAGGAGCTGCAGTATTAACTTGGTGTGACATCACTTCCTGCCTGAGTCTCTCCCTGCTCTGGGCTCAGATTACAGCAGAGAAGGGAGGGGCGGGGAAGAGGAGCAAACTGAGCATGCTCTTGCCCAGGGCAATGAGGTTTAAGCTGAAGGCAGGAAGTCTGATACAGAAGTCCTTGTGTACACAATAGAAGGAAAGAAATGCAGTGTTTCTTTTGACAGAGGACTCAGAGCAGGGTTTACTGGTGAATTTACATGGACCTTTCTGATAAGGCTTACTTAGTTTCAACCTCCCCTTCTCCTTTAAACTCTTTGTTCTGCATATATACATTGTTTCATTTGTCTTTTCAATATATAATTAAGTTATACATACATATACACACACACACACACACACATGCAATGTCATTAAAAGCCAATTTATCCTCCTGTATATTTTGGAAACAAAAGTACCAGAGGAAACTCACACTGATATAACGATCCATTGCTATTCTGTTCTGTAATGAAGCAACTGTTAGTTATTTATAACCTTGTAATTCATCCATATTTGAAACATGCTTTTTTTTCTCTCAAACATATACATATAATTACATATTGCAATATGTATGTTTATATGGTAGCATGTCCAATGTTATGTTTTTATTTACAAGCACTTTACCTGCTGAGAATGGTATGAATGCAGCCCGAGAACAGAACTGTCCTTTCTCATCAAGGAAATGTCCTGGATTGAATTCCTCCGGTGTTTTCCATAGGGCTGGGTCCCATAGTGCCGAACCAAGAATAGGTATAACAGTTGTTCCCTATCCCAAAATTTTTATAAGTAAACAACATGACAATCATGCAATATCACAACACCAGTTGTAAATTATCAAATACGCACTCTGTATAAAGATATGAATCCACCTGCAGTTTAACAGTAGCAGAAATATAGAGTTTATTTTTTAATCTAAGTGAAATGTACTCTTACCTTTGGGATATTGAATCCACGGAACACTGTATCCTCTGTTAACATGTGAGGAATGGCCATTGGTACAAGGTCCAAAAACCTCTGAATCTCATGAATAACTGCATTAGTGTAATGCATTTGGGCCCGGTCTGCCAATCCCGGCAATCGATCTGATCCAACTATTTTGTCTATCTCCATCTGAACCTTGGCTGAGAAAAGAAGACTATCTCACTAGAATCATTTACTATATTGTTGCAAGCATCAAGCTCTTTTGTTGTCTTTACTCTCAAACAGTTTATTTACCCCCAACATGCCATTCTAATTGTACTTGCTTAAAAAAAATGAACATGATGAAACCTGTGCAGGATTTGTTATTATGGTTTTTAAAAATTGGCACTTGCATGCAATTACTGGCAGCTGGAGATCGGTGAGTATTGTACCTGATACTCCTGATATAGATGAGCAGTGGCTACCATAATTCTGTATCTTTATGTATTCCTAACACTGTGTTTATAAATAATAAGAGGTTTGAATCTCACCTTGAATGTGGGGATATTTTAACATGACCAGCAAGCCAAACTGAAGGGTGTTTGTGGTAGTCTCTGTCCCAGCTACATACAAATCCAGGATTGAAGATACTAAATTTTCTGTGCAGAATTCACTTTCGTTTAGGTCCTTTTCCTACGTAAGAAAACAGTGTTTCAAAAACAATATGAAAGACGTCCAATTTATCATCATTTGTTTTTTAAACCGGAAATAATTAATACTCTAAAAACATAAATATTTTTTAAATAAATTCCTTGCCACTCATTGTTTCTTCCCCATACTAGCAATTATAGTCTAATATTGATATGACTATGTTGTAATATATGACTACGTTGTAGCACTCCCTTCCATTACTTATTATTGACTATAATATTATGATTTTCTCTTGTCAACAACAATATATTGGAATATTTCAAATTACCTGAGCTGCCACAGTCAAAAATTAAGCAGAATCTAATTTTTTAGATGTTTCAAGTTGACCATCTAAACAACTGAGTTGAAAGAGTCTTTCCATCTCTACCTAAGTCCCACCCACTTATATCTCCCACCCACTTATGGTACCTGTTATCCAGAATGCTTGGGACCTGGTGTTTTCTGGATAAGAGATCTTTCTGTAATTTGCATCCCCATACCTAGTTTTTGCACCCTAATTATATATTATTTGGGATCAAGTACAAGGTAGTGTTTTATTATTACTACAAAGAACAATGAAATGTGTTTTAACATTTTGAATTATTTAATTTATAATGGAGTCTATGGGAGGCAACCTTCCCATAATTCTGAACTTTCAAGATAACAGGCTGGCAGATAACAGATCCTATACGGTCCACAGTGTTAGGGGAGCAGGGGGGGCAAGTAGGGGTACAAGCAGGAGTGGTCAGGGGCAGCAGCAAACTGCCTTAGGTACAGGCACTTCTTGGCTTGGTTTTTTTTGCATTTGCATATATATATATATATATATATATATATATATATATATATATATATATATATATATATTTGTTAAATCACCTCGTTAGACTTGATGAGAAAACAGTCAATTAAATCCCGTGGGGAATCTGAATCCAGTGTTTTCCAGTGAAAACGAATCTGCTCATGGAAAAATGATGTCAGCACTTCACTGTCTTGGAATATCTTCTGATGTGGGCCAGGAAGGTACCGCATAATTCGGGGAAATGCAGCATATGTCTGTAAAAATTACATTATCAATGACATATATATATATATTTTCCATAGATTCTCTTTGGAAGAGAAGCACCTGTATCCTCAAAGCTTCAGAATAGTCATGAGAGGCTACAAAAGGGATAATAAACATACCACTCCTATTGGGGATCTGATAAAACCAATCAAGCTGTTGGTGATGTTAAGGTATTTGAGGCACTGCTTGTCTTCATAATCCCAGCGTCTGCCAAACACCGTAAAGTTGATAATGTTGTTTACTGAACGCTCAAGGAGATTCAAAGGATCTAATAGTTCCCCTTATAAAAAGAGAACAAAGTCACTCCAACAGCAGTTCTAGTGACATTACACAACTAAATCCCCCTAGCCTCCACGCTAACTACTATATTCAGTGCTCCTCTTCCACTGTGACCGATAAGGAAGTCTCAAAACTTTTGGCTTCCTTTCATTTTACTACCTGCCCACTTGATCCTATTCCTTCTAAGGGTAAGGGCACACGAGAAGATTCGGGGAGATTTAGTTGCCTGACAAATTGCCTCCTCTTCGGGCAACTAATCTCCCTGAAAAGCCTTTTCGCTGGCTAGAATATAAATCACCGGTGTGCTTCGGAGTGCTTCGTTTTCCGAAGTTGCCCAAAGTTTCCTTGTGAGGCAACTTCGGGTGACTTAGGAAAACAAAGCGCTCCTTGTGCCATCCAGCTGGTGATTTAAGCTGGCCATAGATCTTTTCATTATCGTGAGACCAAGATTATTTCGAAACGATCGTTAAAATGTACAATTTTCCATCAACTATTTTCCATCAACTAAAAATAACTTTTCAGGCGATATTGCCAGGAAAACTGAAGGTAGCTGCCTGCTTGGCCCCGCAAACACAGATGGATTACACTGGGACCAATAAAAAATTTTTAACCTGACCGATCAATTTTCTGACAGATGTGGGACAAAAAAAAAATCGTAAGATGTATGATCGTTCAATTCCCCATAATAATTTGATGGATTTGATGGATTGGTCGGATTTTGCTAAAATCGGTCGTTCACCAAGAAAAATCTTACGCCTATGGGGATCTTTAGATTCTATCTGGCGGGAAGGCTTTTCGGGGAGATAAGTTGCCCGAAGAAGAGGCGATTAGTGGCCTGGCGACTAAATCCCCCCGAATCTTCCAGTGTGTCTCTGTCCTAAACTGTTCCCAATGCCAAACTCTGGCTATTGAAAGCCATAACTCATCTATTTAATTTCTCCCACTTAACTAAATCTTTCCCCTCCTGATTAAAACATTTATTTGTCACTCTCATTCTGAAAAAGATCCTCTCTTGATCCCTCTTATTTTAGTAACCTCCAACCAATCTCTCTGCTCCCTTTCATCTCTAAACAACCAATCTCTATGCTCCCTTTCATCTATAAACAACCAATCTCTCTGCTCCCTTTCACCTCTAAACTATTTGAACATTTAGCTTACTACCAACTGACACTGTTCCTTTTAGACAATAATCTTTCCTATCTGACTAAAACATCTTTCTTCCTTGAAAACACCTCTTAAAACACATTTATTAGAGAAACTCGCCCTCATTTAGTTTAGCAGAACTTCAGTGTGCTGCTGTCATACCCTATATGCTATGCTTGGCCCCTGTGTAGCCAACATTGTTGTGCAAATTTTGATTACCTCCTGTCTGCTCTACAGCTTGTACTAGGTGCTGAGCTTCCTCTTGTATTCTCTCTTCCATGGACCTCTTCCCCATGCCAAAATTTCTCAGTGTTGTCAGTGCAAAGCGCCGCATCTGCTTCCAGCGTTCACCATTGACTCCAATGATGCCTTAAATGAGAGAGAGTGTGTCGACAGAGGCAGAATTAAAACATCTTACAAATGCACTGAGCTTCATTGAAAAAAAATTAGCAGGTTAAAATTATATTTTGGCTACAAAAGAAGGGTATGTATACATATAAAATCTAGTATGAATACTATATCATTATTTCCTTGGAGAGACATGTAAAGACCTGCCCTGAACATGTCAAGGGATTACTTTTACTAAAAATAATAGCTGCTGAGACTTGTAATAGAGAACTTCATTCTGTATCTTAGGCAACATCTGAAGAGTGTATATAGTTAGGCAACTAAAGCTGGCCATACATAGGGAGATCTGCTCATCTGGCAATGTTGCCAATGGAGACATTGGGCTGACCTGATCGTTGGGCCCTAGAATCAATGTTGTCCTTGATCCAAAGGGATTTTCAGCCAGAAATCGATCATGGAAGCCAGTCGGAGGGTCTCATATTCTGTTCAATTAGCTGCCGACTTAATCTGTGGGCAGCTTATATCTTTAAGAAGTGGTTTAAGTGTGATATCAAATGTTGTATTACGATTGCTAAAACTCAATCCCTAGATACATTTTCAAAGCACTCTGGCTAGGTGTTACGACTAGGATTGCCACCCTCCTGGTATTTAACCGGCCTAGCCAAGGCCGGGGCCGGTATTACAAATTTACTGGCTATGTAGCCTTAAAGGAGAATTAAACCCGTAGGTTGATGTGCAAGGATTTGCATTACTGTCGTGCTGCGGCACTATCTCCAGCTGGCCCCAATGGGGAACGGGCCCTGGTGCTGTTGCACCTCCCCTGGTAGTTACGCCACTGACCCGGGTCTTTCACATCACAGCCCACCCCTTTTGTTCCAGCCACCACCACCGGTCGGTAGAAATTTGATCAAAAGGTGGCAACCCTAGTTATGACCCATCTGTTCTGCTCTTTAGTGCTCCCTTCCCTAGTGGCCAATCCAGGATACAGTGTTTTTAAGAACGGCTGGCACTCCCCCTTGACTTAAGAATCTACTGTAGACTTCAAAGGCCAATGTTCTGCAGTGAGATTTGTCTCTGAGGGAAATCTGCGCAAATTTCATGAAAATACCTTTCCCTTTATTTATAATTAAAGAGGTTGTTCACATTTGATTTTTGAGTTATTTATTTTTCATTTCAACTCTCTACAGTTTGCAATTTCAGTCATCTGGTTGCTATAGTACAAATTACCCTAACAACCATGCATTGATTTGAACAAGAGGCTGGTATATGAATGTGAGAGGGTCATGATGTTGGCGTGTAAGAGTAAATAAAGCAGGCTTTTTTTATTACTCGTCTTTATATTCAAACAATAAAAGATTAATTTTCTTTTTTAAAACTGTCATTTTGCTATTTTGGTGTAAAGAATACAAATGTCCTGTGGCGTAACTATAGCGCAAGTAGACTCCCGCAGTCACAGGGGGCCCTGGATGCATAATCTGCTTTCGCTATAGTTGGTAAAAATACCCCCTTCCCAGCCATTCTCCTACCTACTGGGGAGAGGGGGGTATGAGCAGATGGATAGTGGAAAAAGGATATTGTAGAGAAATAAATAGAAAAGGAAAGCAGTACAGAAAAACAGAAGCAGAGTAGACCTTGTAACTGTACAAAATGTACATATATAGCACTGCACTTATGTGTGGGGTCTTGTGCTCCAAATCTCTTGGGCACCTAGAGAAATTTATTCTGATGTATAATGCAACTTTGGTTAGAATTATATTTTTTTCATTGTGCAAAAAAAAAAAAACTTTTCTTATAAAGAGAACGTCAAATACTTTTTTTCATGCCTTATATCACTCCAGGCACCAGGCAAGATGCTCAGAATATATCTTATATCACAGATGAAAGGTGTACAGGAGAAGACTTTTATGTAACTTCATGGTTGAATTTAGGCTGGCACTAGAGAGAGTACTGTATATAAGTTCAGGGGGGTAATAGAATAAAAGTCACAAAGTTTGACCCAGTTCTAGTAACGCATAGCAACCAGATACGTGACAAGTAAATGTTTTTCTGATGTGTTGTTATGCGTTACTTAACCTAGGTAGAAATGTATTGTCTTTTATCACGTTAACTGGCTGCAATTCAGTTCATGTAGAACAGTGAGATTTGAATATTTTGTAATTGTGATCTTACCATATCCCTTTGACAGTCTTTCTGTTACTGGCAAGGATCCACGGGCACCAAACTGATGTGAATGAATAATCAAAGCATCTTTGATAACTTCATAACCACAGAGTACAACTGCTGGTGTGGAACCCATCCATATAGTGAACACTGGACCATACTGTTTAGAAAGCTGATAGAAGAGAAATAAACAGATTTAGATTCAATGCTAGCTGAGGACAATGGGGGGCAATACAGGAATAATGGATGACCATTTGTACCTAGTGATGGGACAATAAATTCTCCAGGTATAGATTCTGCGTTTCATCACCACACGCGAATGTTTTAGCAAAACTGTTGCAAAAAAAGAAGTGTCGCATGTAAAAACCGGTGCACGCATAAATATTGCCGAATATGAAAATTTTTGAACGTCCATGACTTTAATGCATTTGGCCAAAATAGTTCCACATATAAAAGCTGTCACTCGCATCAAAATTGTCAAGAGTCAAAATTATTTTGACACCCGTTGACTTCAATACGCAGGGCCGCCATCAGGGGGGGACAGGGGGGACAAGCGTACCGGGCCCGGGTATGAAGGGGGCCCGGCAGCGCTGCATTTTTTGAAGATCTAGGCCCCTATCCATAGCGCCCGAGCCGTACGTCTTGCCTCTGCGTTGCTGAATGCGGAAGTGCCGATGCACCGAAGCCGATGCGCCGAAAAGACCCGAAGTCACGAAAACAGCCGAAGTCCTGAAGCAGCACAAAGCCCCGAAGTCACAAAAACAGCCGAAATTGAAGTCCTTAAGCGGTGCAAAGACCCGAAGTCACGAAAGGAGGCGAAGTTGAAGTACTGAAGCCATGAGTTCTATTCTACTGAACACCAGTTTGTGTGTGTTTTTTTTAATCCCCTGGCCACCAATGTATTATTTTAATGTTCTATAGGCCCCTGCCACCAATCTTTTTCTAAAACATTTTTTTTTGTGGCCCCTCTTCCGGCCTCCTCTTTCTTCAAATTTCCTGGGGCAGACGCATGCGCATTTTAGTTCAGCTTTTCACTGTAATGCGCAGCCACGCAAAGAAAAAAGAAGCCGGAAGAGGATTGTTCTGTCGTGCTCACTGGAATAACCCAGCCCGGTGCAGTTTTCTGCTGACAGGAGCACCGGCTGGGGGTTTCAGATGCCTGAATTTGCACCGAGGGGTAAGTATAAAGTTATGGCCATTTCCCGGGGGTGGGAGGAGGGAGGGGGTGTATGTGGGGTGGGGAGTAGGTTTTTTTTTGGTGAAGGGTTGAATTCTCCTTTAGGTTAAGGGCACACTGGGCAATTCAGGGAGATTTAGTCAGACTAATTGCCTCGACTTAGCGGCGACCGATCCCCCCCGGAAGCCTTCCCTCACTCTGCGCTGACTAAAATGAAAAATCGCCATGCTAATCACACGTGGCGATACGTTTTCCGAAGTCGCCAGAAGTTTCATTTTCCGAAGTCGCCCGAAGTTTCGCAACTTTTTCATTTAAGCCAGTGCAGAGTGAGGGAAGGCGTTCGGGGGGATTGGTCGCCACTAAGTCAAGGCGATTAGTCGCCAGGTGACTAAATCTCCCCGAATCGCCCAGTGTGCCCTTACCCTTAAGAGGAGTCACAGGCTGAATAATCCGGTTGTGATGGGCAAACAAATAAAGAATGTTTCCCAAACTGTGTATAGCCATTAATATGGTATCAATGATTATTAGAGATGGCGCGAACTGTTCGCCGGCGAACTTGTTCGCGCGAACATCGGGTGTTCGCGCTCGCCGGAAGTTCGCGAACGTCGCGCGACGTTCGCCATTTTGGGTTCGCCATTGTTGGCGCTTTTTTTTGCCCTCTCACCCCAGACCAGCAGGTACATGGCAGCCAATCAGGAAGCTCTCCCCTGGACCACTCCCCTTCCCTATAAAAACCGAAGCCCTGCAGCTTTTTTTCACTCTGCCTGTGTGTGCTGAAGAGATAGTGTAGGGAGAGAGCTGCTGCCTGTTAGTGATTTCAGGGACAGTTGAAAGTTTGCTGGCTAGTAATCGTTTTGATACTGCTCTGTTATTGGAGGGACAGAAGTCTGCAGGGGTTTGAGGGACATTTAAGCTTAGGTAGCTTTGCTGGCTAGTAATCTACCTTCTACTGCAGTGCTCTGTATGTAGCTGCAGTGGGCAGCTGTCCTGCTTCTGATCTCATCTGCTGACTGCTGCAATAGCAATAGTCCTTGTAAGGACTGCTTTTATTTATTTTTTTGTTGTTTTACTACTACTACTACTACTACTACTACTACTACTACTATAAGAGCCCAGTGCTATTAGTCTAGCAGTGTTGGGGAGTGGGACTGGTGTGCTAATCTGCTGCTCCTAGTAGTTCAGCAGCACCAACTTTAATTTTTTTTTTTTTAATATTCATTCTTTTTTTATTTAACTTTTTTTTATTTTACTACCGCTGTAGTAGTGTATAAGTTGACCTTTTAGGCATTATTTGCCCTGTAGGCATTTTTTGCCCAGTGTGTTATTCAACCAACTGCTATCTAGCTGTGTGCCCGTGTTCACATTCTGTCTAAATATCCATAATATTACCGTCTCCAGAAAAAACACCGGAGTGACTTTTTTCAAGCAGCCATAATAAATTTTACATAATCCGTATCCATCGCTGTAGTAGTGTATAAGTTGACCTTTTAGGCATTATTTGCCCTGTAGGCATTTTTTGCCCAGTGTGTTATTCAACCAACTGCTATCTAGCTGTGTGACCGTGTTCACATTCTGTCTAAATATCCATAATATTACCGTCTCCAGAAAAAACACCGGAGTGACTTTTTTCAAGCAGCCATAATAAATTTTACGTAATCCGTATCCATCGCTGTAGTAGTGTATAAGTTGACCTTTTAGGCATTATTTGCCCTGTAGGCATTTTTTGCCCAGTGTGTTATTCAACCAACTGCTATCTAGCTGTGTGCCCGTGTTCACATTCTGTCTAAATATCCATAATATTACCGTCTCCAGAAAAAACACCGGAGTGACTTTTTTTCAAGCAGCATTCTTATATTTTACGTAATCCGTATCCACCGCTGTGTATACGTTGACCTTGTAGGCATTATTTGCCCTGTAGGCATTTTTTGCCCAGTGTGTTATTCAACCAACTGCTATCTAGCTGTGTGACCGTGTTCACATTCTGTCTAAATATCCATAATATTACCGTCTCCAGAAAAAACACCGGAGTGACTTTTTTTCAAGCAGCATTCTTATATTTTACGTAATCCGTATCCACCGCTGTGTATACGTTGACCTTGTAGGCATTATTTGCCCTGTAGGCATTTTTTGCCCAGTGTGTTATTCAACCAACTGCTATCTAGCTGTGTGCCCGTGTTCACATTCTGTCTAAATATCCATAATATTACCGTCTCCAGAAAAAACACCGGAGTGACTTTTTTTCAAGCAGCATTCTTATATTTTACGTAATCCGTATCCACCGCTGTGTATACGTTGACCTTGTAGGCATTATTTGCCCTGTAGGCATTTTTTGCCCAGTGTGTTATTCAACCAACTGCTATCTAGCTGTGTGACCGTGTTCTCATTCTGTCTAAATATCCATAATATTACCGTCTCCAGAAAAAACACCGGAATGACTTTTTTTCAAGCAGCATTCTTATATTTTACGTAATCCGTATCCACCGCTGTGTATACGTTGACCTTGTAGGCATTATTTGCCCTGTAGGCATTTTTTGCCCAGTGTGTTATTCAACCAACTGCTATCTAGCTGTGTGACCGTGTTCTCATTCTGTCTAAATATCCATAATATTACCGTCTCCAGAAAAAACACCGGAGTGACTTTTTTTCAAGCAGCATTCTTATATTTTACGTAATCCGTATCCACCGCTGTGTATACGTTGACCTTGTAGGCATTATTTGCACAGTGTTTTCTTCAAACCGCCATCTAGCTGTGTGAGCTTGTTCACATTTTGTCTAAATATTGATAATATTATCGTCTCTAGAAAAACCACTTGAGTTACTTTTTTTCAAGCAGCATTCATATATTTTACGTAATCCGTATCCACCGCTGTAGTAGTGTATACGTTGATCTTGTAGGCATTATTTGCACACTGTTTTCTTCAAACTGCCATCTAGCTGTGTGTATTATCGTTTCCAGAAAAACCAACTGAGTTTTTGTTGTTGTTGTTTTTTTAAAAATAATGCCAGGCAAAGGCAGGCCGCCACGCAGAGGCCGTGCTAGGGGCCGTGCTGCTATGCAATCCTGTGGCCCTAGCAAATTGCCCAGTTTTAAAAAGCCAATGACCCTGAACTCCCAAAATGCTGAAGAGGTAGTTGACTGGCTTACACAGCACACCCCATCCTCTACCGTTTCTAACTTTACCACAACATCCTCCTCATCCTCCACTGCTATGGCCACCCCACGTAACACTTCCTCCACCACCGGTGCCCCTTCTTCACTGGAGTCAGAGGAGTTATTTTCCCATGAGTTTCTTGAACTGAGTAATGCGCAACCATTATTGGCAGAAGAAGATGAAGGAGATGAGGACGTTACACCAGATTTAATTCTGGCAGAGAACACGACAGAGATGGACATAATGATGAGTGATGAGGAGGAGGAGGAGGTCCCCGCTGCTGCTTCCTTCTGTGATGTGTCAGAAGAAATTGATGCATCTGAGGAGAATGATGATGAGGAGATTGATGTTTTGTGGGTGCCTAGTAGAAGAGAGCAAGAGGAGGGTAGTTCAGATGGAGAGACGGAGAGTCAGAGAGGCAGTAGGAGAATAAGACTAAGAAGAAGCAGGGAGGCCAGCCCGCAGGGATCAGTAGGGCAACAACATGTATCGGCACCTGTGTTCAGCCGGCCAACGCACCCGCCATTGCCGCCAATGCCGCCAACTTCTACTGTTACCGCCAGATCGCAGACTTCCAAAAAGTCAGCAGTGTGGGATTTTTTTAATGTGTGTGCCTCTGACAAAAGCATTGTAATTTGCAATGAGTGCAGTCAGAAACTGAGCCTTGGTAAGCCCAACAGCCACATAGGTACAACTTCTATGCGAAGGCACATGAGCGGCAAGCACAAAGCACTTTGGGAGCAACACCTCAAAGGCAACAGGCAAACTAAAAGCCACACTCCTTCTGGTCCAGCATCTTACTGCTCTACCTCTGCTCTCCTTGACCCATCTGAACCACCCTCCACTCCGCCTTCCACCTTGACCACCTGTTCCCATTCCCAGTCATCTGCCACCAGCCAAGTTTCTGTGAAGGCCATGTTTGAGCGTAAGAAGCCAATGTCTGACTGTCACCCCCTTGCCCGGCGTCTGACAGCTGGCTTGTCTGCACTCTTAGCCCGCCAGCTTTTACCATACCAGCTGGTGGACTCTGAGGCCTTCCGCAAATTTGTAGCAATTGGGACACCGCAGTGGAAGGTACCCAGCCGCAATTTTTTTTCTAAAAAGGGAATACCACACCTGTACCAACATGTGCAGAGCCAAGTTACCGCATCTCTGTCACTTAGTGTTGGGCCAAAGGTCCATATGACTACTGACGCATGGTCCTCCAAGCATGGTCAGGGCAGGTATGTCACCTACACTGCCCACTGGGTGAACTTGGTAATGGCTGGGAATGGGAAGCAGGGAATGGGTAGCTCAACAACAACAACAACAGTGGAGTTGGTGTCACCGCCACGGATTGCACGCGGTTCTGCCACCACCTCTACTCCTCCATCGCTCTCTACCTCGTCTTCTTCCTCTTCTTCTTCTTACTCTGCTGCTGGGTCCTCCTTCTCCTCCTCCACACCTGTGCACCCCCAGCTCCCCCTAGGCTATTCGACGTGACAGGTACGCCGTTGTCACGCTGTCTTGGGGATGACGTGCCTGGAAAGCAAAAACCATACCGGATCTGTACTCCTGTCATCTCTGCAGTCACAGGCCGATCGGTGGCTGACCCCACACCAACTGCAGATCGGAAAAGTGGTGTGTGACAATGGAAGCAATCTGTTGGCAGCGTTGAGACTGGGAAATTTAACACATGTGCCCTGCATGGCACATGTGTTAAATTTAATAGTCCAACGTTTTGTCTCCAAGTACCCAGGATTCCAGGACGTTCTCACCCAGTCCAGAAAGGTGTCGGCCCATTTCAGACGTTCCTACACAGCCATGGCACGCCTTGCTGACATTCAGCAGCGCTACAACATGCCAGTCAGGCGTTTGATTTCTGACAGCCAGACTCGCTGGAATTCAACGCTCCTTATGTTGGAACGTCTGCTGCAACAACAAAGGGCCGTCAACGAGTACCTTTTTGAACTGGGTGGTAGGACTGGATCTGCAGAGCTGGGGATTTTTTTCCCCCGTTACTGGGTGCTTATGCGCGATGCCTGCAGGCTCATGCGACCTTTTGAAGAGGTGACAAATATGGTCAGTCGCACCGAAGGCACCATCAGCGACCTAATACCCTTCGCTTTCTTCCTGGAGCGTGCCGTGCGACGAGTGACAGATGAGGCTGTAGACCAGCGTGACGAGGAGCTGGAAGCGCACGATTTATGGTCGGAATCACCAGAACGAACCCAGGCACCTGCTGCAACGCAGGGAGAGGTGCCAGAAGTGGAGTCAGAGGAGGAAGGTGGCTTTGTGGAGGAGGAGGAGGAGGACCAACAGGAGCAGGCTTCCCAGGGGGCTAGTGGTGACCTTTTGGGGACCCCTGGTCTTGTACGTGGCTGGGGGGAGGAGACCGTGGATGATGCAGTCCTTGATAATGAGGAAGCGGAGATGGATAGCTCTGCATCCAACCTTGTGAGAATGGGGTCTTTCATGCTGTCATGCCTGTTGAAGGACCCCCGTATCAAGAGGCTTAAGGAGAAGGACCTGTACTGGGTCGCAACGCTACTAGACCCTCGGTACAAGCATAAAGTGTCAGAAATGTTACCAACATACCACAAGTCCGAAAAGATGCGGCATTTACAAACCAGCCTGCAAAACATGTTGTACAATGCTTTTAAGGGTGATGTCACTTCAGGAACTCATCAACATTCCAGGGGCAGAGGTGCCAGTAATCCTGCCACGAGCACACCTGCAAGGACAAAGCCCTTTGGCCGGTCTGTAACATCAGACATGCAAATGTTTTTCTGTCCAAGGCAGCGCCACAACCCTTCTGGATCCACCCTCAAAGAACGCCTCGACCGGCAGGTAGCGGACTACCTGGCATTAACTGCAGATATCGACACTCTGAGGAGCGATGAACCCCTGGACTACTGGGTGCGCAGGCTTGATCTGTGGCCAGAGCTGTCACAATTTGCCATGAACCTCTTGTCTTGCCCAGCCTCAAGTGTGCTCTCAGAAAGGACCTTCAGTGCAGCAGGAGGGATTGTAACTGAGAAGAGAACTCGCCTAGGTCACAAAAGTGTCGATTACCTGACCTTTATTAAAATGAATGAGGGGTGGATCTCGGAGGGTTACTGCACGCCGGAAGACTTGTTCTGACTTCTATGCAGCTGTCCTTCTCTTCAAGCCTCATGACTCCACACACAGCTGTCCTTTAGCGTCCTCCTCCCTCCGCCACCGTTACAAACTAGGGTGCAAACCCTACTGGTTTAATTTTTTCTGGCCTCTGTGCTTCAGTGGCTGCGTCCAAAAAAACGGGGCAAACAATGTCTACAAGGTCAACGTATGGCGAAAAATTACTATTTTCAGCATTTAAATGGCATATTTTTTCTGGCAACTTTGCTTCAGTGGCTGCGTCCAAAAAAATGCATATTTTCTGCATTTATATGGCATAATTTTTCTGGCCTCTGTGCTTCAGTGGCTGCAACCAAAAAAATGCATATTTTCTGCATTTATATGGCATAATTTTTCTGGCCTCTGTGCTTCAGTGGCTGCAACCAAAAAAATGCATATTTTGTCCATTTATATGGCATAATTTTTCTAGCCTCTGTGCTTCAGTGGCTGCAACCAAAAAAATGCATATTTTGTCCATTTATATGGCATAATTTTTCTGGCCTCTGTGCTTCAGTGGCTGCAACCAAAAAAATGCATATTTTCTCCATTTATATGGCATAATTTTTCTAGCCTCTGTGCTTCAGTGGCTGCAACCAAAAAAATGCATATTTTCTCCATTTATATGGCATAATTTTTCTAGCCTCTGTGCTTCAGTGGCTGCAACCAAAAAAATGCATATTTTCTCCATTTATATGGCATAATTTTTCTGGCCTCTGTGCTTCAGTGGCTGCAACCAAAAAAATTTATATTTTCAGCATTTATATGGCATAATTTTTCTGTCAACTGTGCTTCAGTGGCTGCGACCAAAAAAATGCATATTTTCTGCATTTATATGGCATAATTTTTCTGGCCTCTGTGCTTCAGTGGCTACAACCAAAAAAATTTATATTTTCAGCATTTATATGGCATAATTTTTCTGGCAACTGTGCTTCAGTGGCTGCGACCAAAAAAATGACTATTTTCAGCATTTATATGGCATATTTTTTCTGGCCTCTGTGCTTCAGTGGCTGCGGCCAAAAAAACTGGGCAAACAATGCCTACAAGGTCAACGACGTTGACCTTGTAGGCATTGTTTGCCCAGTTTTTTTGGCCGCAGCCACTGAAGCACAGAGGCCAGAAAAAATATGCCACATAAATGCTGAAAATAGTCATTTTTTGCCATACGTTGACTCAACGTATATGGCAAAAAATGACTATTTTCAGCATTTATATGGCATATTTTTTCTGGCAACTGTGCTTCAGTGGCTGCGTCCAAAAAAACTGGGCAAACAATGTCTACAAGGTCAACGTATGGCGAAAAATTACTATTTTCAGCATTTATATGGCATATTTTTTCTGGCAACTGTGCTTCAGTGGCTGCGTCCAAAAAAACTGGGCAAACAATGTCTACAAGGTCAACGTATGGCGAAAAATTACTATTTTCAGCATTTATATGGCATATTTTTTCTGGCAACTGTGCTTCAGTGGCTGCGTCCAAAAAAAACTGGGCAAACAATGTCTACAAGGTCAACGTATGGCGAAAAATGACTATTTTCAGCATTTATATGGCATATTTTTTCTGGCAACTGTGCTTCAGTGGCTGCGTCCAAAAAAACTGGGCAAACAATGCCTACAAGGGCAACGTATGGCAGTTGTTTAAAGAGAACAGTAGATTACTAGCCAGCAAAGCTACCTAAGCTAAAATGTCCCTCAAATCCCTGCAGACTTCTGTCCCTCCAATACAGAGCAGTATCAAGCAGATTACTAGCCAGCAAACTTACTATCATCTGTCCCTGAAATCACTAACAGCTCTCCCCCTACACTATCTCTTCCAAGCACACACAGGCAGATTTTTCAGATACATTTTTGCCCTTGATCCCCCTCTGGCATGCCACTGTCCAGGTCGTTGCACCCTTTAAACAACTTTAAAATCATTTTTCTGGCCAGAAATGTCTTTTTTAGATGTTAAAGTTCGCCTTCCCATTGAAGTCTATGGGGTTCGCGAACCGTTCGCGAACCGCTCGCATTTTTGCGCAAGTTCGCGAATATGTTCGCGAACTTTTTTTCCGACGTTCGCTACATCCCTAATGATTATCAGTTCTGCTGCAGTCTCATTCTGTAAGGCCAGTGGTAATAGTGGTCATCTTCTCCTAACAATCTTTTGTTATGGGTACACTGGCAGGCATGATATTATCCTATCAGCAAGTAAAAGTGGTGGATTTAGGTGTGGAAATGCAAAATGTGCATTTGTGCACAAAAATCTAAAGTGTGCACATTCTGATAGGGCAACAACACCTCACAACATTCACACAACAAGGGTTAGGCAGGAACAGATCACTCTGTTATCTGCTTATGTAGATATTGAGATAACATACTTCTTTGTGCTGTAGCAATATATATACATTAACTTGCTTTTGTGGAACTGAAACAGGACAAAGGTTACATTCCGATTCTGTAATTAAACAAAAAACATACACCTGACCAATGGATCAGTGTTGTTCAACTTCTGTGGTACCAAAGCCTGGAATTTTCGTGGCTACTTGGTAGCCCAGAAAAATTGGAAGCGAGTGTTGTCCACTTCCAGTTTTTAAAGGGATTCTGTCATGATTTTTATGCTATAGTTTCTATATCTAAATTACACTGTTTACACTGCAAATAATTCACTCTACCATTTAAAACAGACAGACTGAGTTTGCAGCTTATCAGTCCGTGCTTGGGGCCCTCCGACGAGCTTCCCCCGATCGATATCTGGCATAAAGTCGGCAAAATATAGATCGGGGCAGGGTTAAAAATCCCGTTGGATCGCTCCCGCATCAGTTCGTAGATGCGGTCCCGCAATCCGACCGCCCGTATTGGCAGAATTATGATCCAATCATTGGGCCCTAGGGCTCACAATTGGATCAGCCCGATATTGCCCACCTCAATGTGGACATATCAGGGAGAGATACACTCGCTTGGCTTTAGATCTACCAGGGAGCTGTTTTCTTGTGTTAAGGAGCTGTTATCTGTTTACCTTCCCATTGTTATGTTGTTCAGTTGCTGGGGGGGGGGTGATATCACTCAAATAAGCAGTACAGCAGTAAAGAGTGACTGAAGTTTATCAGAACACAAGTCAAATGACTGGGGGCAGCTGTGAAACCAGAGCACAAGTCATATGACTGGGGCAGCTGGGAAACTGACAACATGTCTAGCACCATGTCAGATTTCAAAATTCAATATAAAAAAAAAACAGTTTGCGCTTTGTATTTTAGTACAGAAGTCTGCTGGAGCTTAACTTATGTCTTTTGAAAAAAACTTGTTTTCCAGTTACAGTATCCCTTTAAACCACATCCACTTGAAAAGAAACTCCTGTTATCACCAGACCTTTTAAGACCACGTCCACATTAATGGTGGCAGCACACCAAAAAAACAGATGGTTCATGCTCACTGCAGGGATATCACGGATAGATAAAAAAAAATTAAGTGATATTAAGTCACTCTTTAATCCATATGCCGCCTCCTCCTCCACTGTGGATTGAGCAGCAACCATCAGCACTTTAGGGACCCTATAATAATTATTTTCAAATGCTAAGAAACCTCCAGAACAAACCCCCATCAGGCTCACCTCCCACATGCAGAGTAGGGCAGACAGATTATGTCGCGCACACACGTAGTATAGGGCAGACAATGGCAATGTGGCTGCTCACAGTCTGAGCCTCAGGTGTGAACAATACAATCTCTTTACAGGTATGAACAATACAGATACGACTATTACAGGGACCAGTTAATCTCATTACTGATACCACTAATTCTTACCCAAAGTTACCAGTTACACAGCCAGACTGTGGTGACTGCTGAGACACTTGGGCCGCCAGTTGGACAGCATTGCTCTGGATCATACTAATCAGTGGTTTGGAATCAGCATTAAAGAAAAATGCATAAGGGTTAGTTCACACGAGGAGATTCTGGGAGATTTTGTCGCCTGGCGACTAATCGGCTCGTTTTCTGAGCGACAATCTCCCTGGACTGCCTTAGCGTTTTTTCCATAGGCTACAATGAAAAGTCACCTGCGCTAATGCACACGCGGTGATGCGTTTTCTATAGTCGCCCGAAGTTGCCTGTGTGAGGAATTTTTCATTGTAGCCTATGGGAAAAAACGCAGAGACAGTTCTGGGAGATTGTCGCACAGAAGACCAGGCGATTAGTTGCCAGGCAACAAAATCTCCCTGAATCTCCTCGTGTGGCCTTAACCTAAAAGCCGTATTTAAGGCAGTCTGTACTATAACTCTCAGCATAATGTCTCATAATGAGTACTGCTATGTGAGTTGTAGTTCAACAACTGCTCAAAGCATTAAGGCAAAATGCAACTTCCTGTGAAAGCAGGTTTCATGTATTTTTAAAGATATTTAAATGCCAATAACATACGCAGTACTATGAGCACTGGGTGATGAAAGGGCACATTAATAAAAGTGCAATAACAAAAGCAGAGAGTTTATACCCGTTATTGTATAGGTGCTATGCTGAAGGACCCTGTTTCAAGGGTCAAACAATCCAATGGAGAAAATGTCAGCAGCACACTGAATGTCTGAAAAAATGTGAGGTTCATTGAACCCAAAACATACAGCAGAAAGGCAACATTTCGGGCCACCCGGGCCCTTTATCAAGCCTAGGTTTGATAGAGGCTTGGTTGGTAAAGGGCCCGGAAACGTTGCCTTTCTGCTGTATGTTTTTGGTTCAATAAACCTCACATTTTTTCAGACATTCAGTGTGCTGCTGACATTTTCTTCAATAAATAGAAGTGCAAGTCAGGATGGCTGCCTTGGTGGCATGTTACCTGTGTATTGCATGTTACCTGTGTATTGCATGTTACCTGTGTATTGCATCTCAGAGACTTATTGAGAAATAATATAGCAGGATCCATTAAAAGAACCTGTATTATGTTTCATGTAATTCTAGCCCTTAGCTACTCGCTCAGTTTATAATAAAGTCTCGTACCTTGCGATGTGATTCGTACAGCACCGTGTTTCCCTGTAGTACATTGCCCAGCAGCGGCAGTGGGACGGGTCCTGGAGGCAGATCAAGTCGTTTCTTGTGTCTCCTCCAGCTCAGCAGAACAATAGATAAAAGGATTAAGAGACTAAGCAAAAGTGTAAGAACCTCCATGTCTGAAATAGATAGCGAATAGATCAGCGAGCGATAAAATAAGGAAAGGTGCGAGTGTCTCTGTCTATCGCTCCAATAGGAGCGATAGGGGGCGTGGCTACACGCAGAGAGATCGCACTTGAACATGAAGCGGCTGAATCATGTGCACGTAGTAAAGTACGAGAGCGACAACAGTCTTTTTACGCAGAGAGTGCAGTGAGCGCGCATCGATGGGAACAGGGAGTGAAGTTGCAAGTGCGGATACTTTCATTTGCTTCTCCAGCGATTCCGTTATCTCTGCCCGAGCGCGGCGCAACAATTGCTCCAAACACAGGGTCGGAGAGTAGATCGGAGCAGATGCAGGCGACTGTAAGTCTTACATTTTGTTTCATGTACAGCAAATAATCGCACTTGAACAAAATGCGACTGATGCATTTGCGCGTCAGTAAATTGTGGGAGCGCGTTTAATGGAGTCTAATGTGTATTCCATAGCAGTGTCCCGACTCAGTATTTCTGAACAGGGACCACATCCTGTAGAAGCTTTGGTTACTTTACTTTGCTTCAGCAGATTTTGTTATCCGTGCGACTAACGCGGCGCGACACATGCGCCACAAGAATATAAACAAGATCCCTTTTTATTCATTTATTTGGATGTAAAAACTCACGTCCGTTGTTTAATTTAGACACATATGAATATTGTATCGAGTTATCGCGAAACTGTAAAAATATGTATCAATATCTTCAGCATTACTGGGCACCGGCAAGTTACTGTTCCGAAATAAAGATTGTGAGTAGTTGAGTGATTGTAGCCATTTCTGATCTCCAGTGAGACTATCCAAGCCCGAGTGTTCCCTGATTGGTTAGCGCTGTGCGGTGTCACGTGCACCTATTTGGTAAAATTCATTCCAGGTGTTTGTGAGTCAATTCATCAATCGGCCTCAGTGATTGGGCCAGGGAAGCAGCGGGGAGCGGAGGATGCAGGTACAGGAGGGGGCGTGGCTGCACTCTCGGATGGTACGTGAAGCGAGTGAATGAAGCGTCCGCGTGTGTCTTTTGCGTCGGTGATCTGTAGGAGTCGCGCCCGTTGGTTTAATCGTGGTTAATACACAGTAGGTGCCTTAACTGTATATCCTAACAGTGACTGAAGTACTAAGTGTGGGTGCTATTGTTTGCTATAGCGATTCCGTTGTTTGTACATACGCACCCCAATATTACCGTCTTCAGCCTTAACCCAGCCAAAAACCTCAGGCCCAGGGGCCCAGTCAAAAAACCTTGGGCCCAGGGGCCTATTCTCAGTACTCTTATTCGTCCTGTCCTCACTCAACCTGTAGTCTCCTAGTCTCTTTTCTTTATACTATAATCCAGGGATCCCCAACCTTTTTTTTTTTTTTTTTACTTTTGAGCCACATTCAAATGTAAAAAGAGTTGGGGAGAAACATAAGCATGAAAATAGTTTCCGGAGGCCAAAAAAGGACTATTTGATAGCCCCGGTCTGAACTGGTAGCCTATAAGAGACTCTGTCTGGCAGTACACTTGGTTTTTATGGAATTAAAACTTGCCTCCAAGCCAGGAATTCAAATAATAATCACCTGCATTGTGAGTACTGAGAGCAACATCCAAGGGGGTCGGTGAGCAACATGTTGCTCACAAGCCACTGGTTGGGAATCACTGCTATAATGTATTATTCCATCTATTTAGCTTCTTTGTTGTCATAGAAATAGGGAATGGCCATAAAATAGGCCAAATGTTTAGCAGCATGAGGGCCCACTGACACCATGGCTCACCGTCGGGTTTCCTGGGGGGCCAGTATGCCACTGCTCACTGCTATCATATTGGATTATATATAGTGAATAAAGTACCCCCTCTTGTAAAATATAAGGACATTATAAGTTACCGAGGAGTTTCATGACCATATAAAACCATGAGGCCGAAGGATATAATTTACAAGATATTCATGGCTTTTGTGTATTATATAGTGAAACAGCTTTCTCTGAAAATGTAAAGTATAAAAAAAAATATAATATTATACAATTATAAGCTTACCTGCTTGATCCAATTCCCTCAAAACTTCTCTGCAATACCAATCCTTGTCTAATTACAGCCTTAACTCACCTATTTAATCTTTCGCTCTCAACTGGACTGTTAACTTCTCAACTAAAACATGCTCTTGTCACCCCCATACTGAAAAAACCCTCTCTTGAACGTTCCAATCTTGACAACCTCCGACCTATCTCTCATCTCTAAACTGCTTGAGCGCCTAGTCTACAAGCGACTAACCTCATTCCTCTCTGAGAATAACCTGCTGGACCCCCTACAATCTGGTTTTAAGCCACAATACTCCACGGAAACTGCCCTGACTTGACTAACTAATGACCTTTTGAATCGTCAACAATCATTTCTCACTACTAATACTGCTTGATCTCTCAGCCGCATTTGACACTGTAGATCACCCTCTCCTCCTCCAGTCCCTCCATTCGCTTGGTCTTCGTGACACAGCCCTGTCCTGGTTCTCTTCTTACATCACCAATTGTTCCTTCAGTGTCTCCTACAACGGAGTAGCATCTTCTCCCCTACCTCTTTCTGTTGGAGTTCCTCAAGGCTCTGTCCTGGGGCCATTACTATTCTCCCTCTATACTTCCTCCCTTGGCAAATTAATCAACTCATATGGTTTCCACTACCACCCACCTCTATGCTGACGATCTATTGCTCATCTCCTGATCTCCACCCAGAACTCCTAACTCGCGTCTCCTCCTGCCTGTCAGCTATCTCTACTTGGATGTCGCAATGCTACCTTAAATTAAACCTCTCTGAAATGGTTCTCTTTCCTCCAACTAACACCAGTAACATCCCAGAAGTATCCATCATAGCTAACAATTCCACTATTACCCCATCTCCCCAGGTCTTGCGGGTAATCCAAGATTCTGCCGTCATTCACTCCTCATATCCAGTCACTTATTAAATCGTCACTAACACCTAAGGAACATATCCAAAATACCATGATTTATCACCCAAGATACTGCCAAAATTCTTATTCACTCTTTCGTTATATCACGTCTACACTCCTGTAACTCTCTTTTAATTGGCCTTCCCCTCCAGACTGTCACCTCTCCAGTCCATAATGAACACTGCTGCGAGGCTCATACACTTCAGCAACTGCTCCTCCTCTGCCTCGCCATTCTGTCAATCCCTGCACTGGCTTCCGTTACCTTTCAGAATCAAATTCAAATTAATGACCCTGACTTTTAAAGTACTTCATAACTCTGCCCCACCCTTCATCTCTGAATTCATCTCTATATACTCACCCAACTGCTTACTACGCTCCTCTACTGACCTGCTACTCAACTCTACTCGCATTGCCTCCTCGCATGCTCGCATTCAAGACTTTGCAAGGGCTGCCCCCCTTCTCTGGAACTTTCTCCCACGGTCTGTCCGACTTTCTCACAACCTTTCTGCTTTCAATCAAGAAATCTCTTAAAACGCACTTCTTTCGAGAAGCCTACCCTCACTCTGCTTACAACACCACATACAGTACCACATTTCTTAATTTGATCTTGCCCACTCCCACACCTTGTCTATTACTCCCTTCCCTTTAGAGTGTATGCCTATGCATAGGGCCTTCCCCACCTTTTGTAACTGTATTGATTGTGATGGATGTATGTAACTCCATATGTTCTATGTATATAATTCATGTGATTTAGTTGTATAATCACATTTACTTTACAGTGCTACATAATATGTTGGCACTATATAAATACATGTCAATAATAATACAATTAAAAATGAATATACTATTTAAAAATTTAAAAAAATAAAGAACTATTCAATATCAGAGATGTCTGATGTAATTTCAAGCTAAGATGCCCATACAGGCTGTTAATAGCTGCCAACTCTATTTTATTACGTTGTGTAAATGACCAAGAATGTAAGTACAGATGTATGTGTAGCATTTGCACTGTCTATATCCATCTCACTACGGATTTATGTTTTGAAATTATTGAATAAAATGTCACCTTTTTTAAACAGGCAAGTGTATCTGAGATTAATTGGATGGATTCTTAAAAGCAGATGAGAAACTGAAGATGACTACTGGATCATGATGAGTCGCCCATCCACCAGGATTTATGATCTGTTATTGGCCTCGATAGAAATGTCACTCTGTGGTGAATGAAGCCTGCATCTATAACTGCTGTGATCTTGTGAAACTACAGCTCTCGACTGCACCTTGTGGTTAGAGACCGCAATTAAGACTGCTCTGACAGTGTGGAATTACAACTCCCAGCACCTCTATGTATTCTGTGACGATTGGAGAATGCAAATATTGCAGCTGTGCTTGTGTTGGACTACGACCCTAAGCTACATCATTGTAAGTACAATTTGAATTGCGTAGTCTAAATTCACCGTCTATCACGGAAACGGAGAAATTATAAACATTGCAATGAGTGCTATAGGCTACTGCTGTCCATTTTTTATGTGTGCCTGTTTGCATACACTAAACTCAATAATTTCTCCAAGGCATGCTAGTAAGTAAAAAAAATATACTTTATTTACATCAATAGTTAAAAAACATGAAAAATATCCCCTCTAACGCCTGACGCGTTTCATGCTTACCCAGCACTTAGTCATAGGCAGAATCCCATGGAATTATTGAGTTTATGGTTTTACCTCTGTTTGGTCACTAGAGGTCTCCGGCATCAGGGCCGGATTTAGGGAGAGGCCCCCTAGGCCCGGGCCTAGGGCGGCAAGATGTTTAGGGGCGGTAAGCAGGCGCTCCTAACATCTATATAACTGCGACCCAAAAGGAAAAGGAGCGCAAACAACTTATTCCTTTAGCGCGCGTAATTACATCATCGCGCAACTGCGCACACACCGGCGCAACGTCCGTGGTCGTGCAGTTCTCATTTGTAAGGTTTGAGTGAGCGAGCCATGGATCTGGGGGGGCGCCACAGCAGCTGTGCCTAGGGGAGCACAAAAGGTAAATCCGGCCCTGTCCGGCATGCATAGCAGTAATGTTTACTGATTCTGTTCCCAATTTGATTCTAATAGCCTGTTTGCATACACCACCTGAAAGTATTTACCAATCAGTCTTTAGTATTTGATGCAATGAGTTGGGCTGTGTAGTAGGCGACAGGGGAGTTAAAAAGTCCAGTCTGAATTTGTAAACTGCTGTGGAAGTTTAAAAAAAAGTGTAAAAAAAAAAAGTACCAGTGCATTATAGTCATTTAGATGTAGAAGAATTGTGCTTTAAGGGCAGGGGCACACAAAGCTACTGGGGGGAGATAAGTTGCCCAGTGACAAATCACTTCTTTGGGCAACTAATTTCCCTGAACTGCCTCCCCGCCAGCTAGAAACTAAATAGTCAGTGGGATGGCACTCTGAGTGCTTCGTTTTCCGAAGTTGCCCGTATTAAATAAATCAGCCTGAAACAATACTTTTTAGGTCAGGGGCACATGAAGCTACTGGGGGAGATTAGTTGCCCAGCAAGAAATCGCTTCTTCTTCATGCGACTAATTTGCCCGAACTCCCTCCCCGCCGGCTAGAATCTAAATCGGAGGGGCTAATTGAAAGCAAATAGTTTTGAGGACTGAGGACGTTCACCGGTAAATTTAATACTTATGATGATAAATATCTAGAATATGGACTTGAAAAACATCCATGTTTAAAGGAGAAACATTGTATTTATTGCCTTTGCTGCTGGAAAGCTTTTGTGCCCCCCCCCATAAAGTGCATTCAATTAATGTCATTTATGTGCATTCAATTAATGTGTCATTTATGTGCATTCAATTAATGTATCATTTACAGCTCCAATCTATACAAAAACTTAAACAGATTAAAGGTAAAATAAACAAGTGTGTCGAAATTCCTATTTTTTTTTTTTTTTAAATATACTTGTAGCAGCCTAAAGGTTTGTCGTGATTAAAAATATAAAATGAGAATTTGTAGGACAGGTAAACCGAATCTCTCTCTCGCTTACACTTATACCAGGTAACTTTACGAAATTGGAGAGTACAAGCTAAATAAATTGAAAATCACAAGAAATCAATTAAGATTAATATTACATTTTTTATACTTTAAATGTCTATTGTAGTTACTTCAATTAAATTCTTTTAATGGGTATATACTTCCAGAATTGGATTGGCATCAACTATGTAGGTTGAAATTAAATGATCATGAAATGATTTTCTTGGAATGGATAAGTATAATTTAAGTAACATCAAGTAAATCAAACTGTTTTAAAGGATAATATACTGTAGTGTTGCCCTGCACTGGTACAAATGGTGTGTTTACTACTGTAGGTTATATAAAGAAGCTGCTGTGTAGCCATGGGGGCAGCCATTCAAGTAGACAATACACTGTAGATAACAGATGTTTTTTTTAAGAATCCCATTGTAGACTACACAGCTTATCTGTTATATGCTGTGTAACTTGTGCCTTGTCTTCTTTTTCAGCTTTGAACGGCTGCTCCCATGGCTACTACACATCAGCTTGTTTTATATAAAATATAATAAGTGTTTCTGAAGTGAATACATCAGTGCAGCACAACTGTAAATTACATTTTCATAACGTTAAACACTTAGGTTCACTTAGGTTAAAAAATTTTTTTTGAAAAAAGTATTAATTTATCTGCCTGAATTAGTAATGATTTAAGGTGCGTGTGAGTGTTTTTCCAATGTGATTATGTTTATCGAAGAATCGTAAATCAGAATATAGGAGTAAAAATATGTATACTTTATATTGGATTTGGGTTATTGCTAATTATGTAGTTAAAGGTTTACTATATGTAAAATCTGTTACAGACCATGTTTGTTGTGTTTTGTAATAGAAGTCGATATGTTGTTGTATAGTGACATCTAGTGGTGTATATCTAGTGGTGTATTGTGCCTATTCTTGTTTAATAAGTGTACATAATTGACGGTCATATTTCCCCTAGTCATCCATATCAGCATTTACCAATGGGTTAAATCACTCAGGTCAGGGGACAGGACCTGCCTCCAATATTTCTAAAGTTCTACTTACTCCCTTACCCTCTAGTTTTTTTTTTTGTCCTGCCCTGTACGGGCCAGGGATAGGAGAGCTGTGAACAAGGCTACAAGAAAATTGGACGTGTTAAGGGCCCAAGTCAGGGCCGGATTTGACGGGCGCCCCTAGGAGGAGCACGGAGGAGGAGACGGAGCCCTGAGGAGCTGCGCATCCCCAGTGTTCTTGAGAAAGCATCCGTAGCGGCATGCCACCCCCTAATGCTTTGCCGCCCTAGGCCCTGACATTTGTGTCCTCACCGCAAATCCGGGCATGGCCAAGAAACTCACCAGTGTGGGGGTTTGCAAAGGGCTCAGTTACATGTTCACAGCTCGCCTCCCGCTCGTGGGTCAGGGGGTTGCAAAGGACAGTGGCAATGTTAGGGACCCTGAGAGCAGAGTGGCTGGATCCTCCTGCCATCCTCCTGCCATTTAACCAGCATATATTTCCTGGGGGTACAATTTAGCCATTGAAGCTGAGCATTGAAGTCACCTGTGGGGCAAATATCTGCTATATATATAGTCCTTGTGTGGATACTAAGGAGGAAAGCTGATGTATTGTCCATTCTCTCTGATTAGCTCACCAACGTTACCTGGTATGACGGGAAAGCCGATCACTGTAAAGGTAAAAAGTGATGTATGCATATAGAGGGCCTATAGCAGGGGCAGAGGGCTCAAGTAGTAACCATTTTGTTATTTATGTGCACCCTTCCTGCCACAGATGAGAAAAAAAAGACAAGTATCTGAATTCGACAGCTTCTGGGGAAAAACAACAGGAGTCAGGAACCTCCTTTTCGCATGAAAACCAATTATTTGTCTTTAGCCCCGGTGATCAAACAGATAGTCGTACATGGTTTTCAATAGATCCCTGGTTCTAAGAAAAGGCCAAGGCATTATCATGGGAGACAATGAGAGTCTTTCTCGGATGTGTCAGAGGGAGATTTGTTGTCTGATTCAGATGTCCTGTCTCAAACAGAATCGGAGGAAGGGGATATTGAGTCGGAAGAGAAGTCCACATTTGATCTCATGGTAATTGACCCTTTGATTAAAGCAGTGAGGCAAACCCTGACTTTCCTATTGAATCTGCGAGTTTGTTATCAGAACATAAGCTATTTCCATCTTCAAAGAAAAAAAAAAAAAAAAAAATCTGTGGTTTCCAGTAGATTCATCAATTAAAGAGATTATTGCAACGGAATAGAAAAAAAAACTTAAGGGGCTCAGACAGCAGGAAAATTCAATAAGAAATACCCTTTTGATGAGCTGGTATTCTCCACCAAAGGTGGATGCGGCTCAAAGGTGGATGCGGCTGTGGTTGAGGAAGTAAGGTCTCTGATGAAGTGCAGTGACACGAAACGCGTCAGACCTCATGGCGCAGGGTTTAACAGTTTGTTAAAGATTTTCAATATTTAAATAAAATTAAAGGTTTTTTTTTACCAATAATTCGATGACCAAGCGATTCCTTGATGTGATCCGAAGAGTGCGCTGTCCAGAAATTTGGTGTGTACGGCTGTGGTTAGACTGAAATTTAAGAAAAGCTTTTGGAGGTGCAGCCTGTAAGCCGGTAGTGGCATTGACATCGGTGTCTAGAGCATTAAAGATGTGTCTATCTGAGCTGGCAGAAGTGATATCATCTAATGTAAAAAGACCAAAGCTTTTGAAGATGTTAATGGACTGTAAAATGGCAATAGAATGTTATGAGCATCAATAGATCTGGTGCATTTTACAGCAAGATCTATGGCATTATCAATAGCAGCCAGGAGAGCGCTGTGTCAATTACTGTCAATTACTATGTGAAAGAGAGATATTGTTTGTAGAAAAACGTGATGCAATTATATAGAAGGTATCAGGAGGCAAAAGTGTGTTCCTGCCTCAAGAAAACCAAGACAAGAAATTGCGTTATGAGTCTGGCTTCAACAAGGCAAAGGAAAGGACAGTATAAGTCTTGTAGAGAGTACTCCATGCAGTCTTCCTAGAGATCAGGATGTCCAAGTTCCAGAGAAGCACTGAAGAGACCTGGGCTTTTTTCGTCCACCCCATCTATCTATCTCCATTCATCAATGAGGGTGGCAAGGCCCAGAAGATGGTAGAACGAGTTTAGCCAAATTTTCACAAGTCTGGTCCACAACTATCAAGTACGCATGGGTACAAAGTGTAGTAGAATCAGGATTTTTCCTGGAATTAAAAATGGTACCTAAAAGAGATTTTTCATAGAGTCTATCATGAAGGCAACAGAGTTTAACAAGAAAGTAGCAAAAGAATATTTGAATTAATTGTTCAAATGAAGAGCAATCGAAATAGTTACTCCTCAGGAAAGGCTAAAGGGATTTTTTCCGATTAAAGAAAAAAAAAACGAAACAAAAGCATTGCGCGCATTAAGGCCAGTGGTAGACATGAGGAAAGTAAACAAATGTTTGCAAGCAGGAAAATTCTAGATCCAATCAATATCTTCCATTATGCAAGCAGTCTCAGGAGGAGGTTGGTTGACAAGCATAGACTTGAAATCCTACTTTCATGTACCGATTGGACAAGTACACATGAAGTATCTGAGCTTTGCGGTGAATGACATACATGTATACTTCAGATGCCTGCCGTTTGGTTTAGCTCGTTCCCAAGAGTATTTACCACAGTGTTAGTGACCCTCATTATGGAATTAAGAAAGGAGGGTTTGGCAGTGTATCATTAGCTGGACTATATCTTGAAGGCAAACTCAAAGTCAGAAACATACTACAGAACAGAAAGAGCAATTTGGTTCCCACTCACTCAGTCACTTCAATATTTGGTGGCTCTCTTTCAAATACTGCTGAATTTGGTCAGTCTTCCAGTAAACATACAATGTAAAGTGATCGACTTAATAAAAGATTTCAAGAGACAAAAAAAAAAAATAGTTTTCTAAGAATGTTAAACCAGACTCACATTTACAAGAAAAATATAGTGCCACCACAGGAGATCTGGTGTTCTCTGGGTACGAGAAGAAGAAAAAAAAAATTACATTTTAACAAACTGAGCGGCCAAGTATCAGCAAAGTTTTATATGGAGTTGGAAGTATGGCACACCCTTGAGAGCTATTAAGATTTACTTGGAAATAACAAAGATGTGGAGAAAGTCAGACATGTTGTTAATCATTCCAAATGGATCCAGTAAAGGTAAAGCTCCAACTAAGAGAATGATTAGCTCCTGGATCGTGGCCGCTATTGCAAAAGCATATAATATGGCAGGAAGGAATGTCCCAAAAGGGTTGAAGGCTCATTCTACCATGGCATTGGCAATTTCCTGGTCGGCACGAGCCAGGGAGTCGTCAAAGCATCTGTAAATGGGCAAGATGGTGATTGTAAAATACGTTTGTGAAACATTAAAAGCTGGCGATCCCCTTCAGAAAGCCCAATCACGATCCTTCGTGCAACGGCTCAATTTATCCTCCCTGCCTTCCTTATAGGAGATAGCCAGAGATGAGAAATCGTGCCCCACACGATGTATCATCGCCCTCTTACCTTTTTAGAAGAGGAGTGGAAGCGTAGTTTTGCCAAGTTATTTCTTAAACGGCTTTGTGATTTAGTTTTGGGGTTTTAAATTTTCAATGTATACTACTAACTAACAAATTGTTTTAAAAAAAATCTTTTTTGATGCTTTTGGACCTTTAAAGGATAATTCAACTGTAATAAAAACAAGTTTCAGCTCCGAAAGTCACGAAAATTTCTGAAAAAATTAGGGGCATTTGCCCGGGGGGGTGGGGGTTATTACATGTTGAATTCTCATTTAATACCGAGACTAGTGGGTAAGGGACGAAGTAGAACTCAAACTATTGGAGGGAGGTGCTGTCCGTTAGCCTGTAGGGTGATTTAACCCATTGGTTAATGCTGCCATGGAAGTGACCAGGTTACAGAAATTATGTTATGTATAAATAATTTCCTGTTGTGTTTAATAAAATATTGTAGCAGTTTGTGATAGAAAAATGTGTAGTTGTGTTAGCTGCTGGTTAAACTGTGCTAAAGTAATGTGCGGCTAAGTAATGTGTTGTATAGGGCAAAGAACTGCTCTATCTATGTCTTGCAATGTTAAATTGATCCTTTTCTATTGTTTTTGAGATTGTTAATGTGGAGAGTAATAATTCAATGCACTTTGTTTTTAAATCATTTAATAGGTTTAATTAACCCTGAGACTTTAAATCCTGCCTAGAAGTATTGAAGCTTGTGTATTTATATAAAACAGTAAATATTATGCAATATATGATCTTGTGTGAAGCTGTGTAGTAATAATTTGTTGCAGAAAAAGTAATTTCAGTCTTTTTTGTGTTTTTTTTATAGTTGATGTTGGAAATGATAGTTGGTATCTATATAAAGGGAAGGGACTGTGTAAATTAAATATCTAATGTGTAGCTTTGTAATTATATGTATTATTGCTGTCATATTTGTATATTAAGTTATTAGGATAGAAATTGTTTACTTACTATATATATATATATATATATATATATATATATATATATATATATATATATATATATATATATATATATATATATATATATATATATATATATATATATATATATATATATAATGTAGAAGAATAATCTGTTGATTCAGAAAGTGTTTAGAGTAGCATAACTTGCTGAATGTTAAGCCTGTGCAAGAGCCTGTGCAAGTGTTTACATTTTGTCAGTTTATTGGAATTCCCTAAGATATTAGAAATGAATGAAAGTTATTTTTACAGAATATAATGAAATATGTAGTAGGTGCTACTCATTGAGAATCAAGTAACAATATAGAAGTTTAAAAAGTTAATAGTATACATGTTTCACTGTATTCTTTTAAAATCGAACATTGAAAAGGAACAGTACAATTAAAATTTCACAACCGTTGAAATAAATTCACATGGTAACCGCTGCATGTTTGCGCTATAAAGACTGTTGTTGTTTATATAATTGAGCTGCTCTGTAGGCATGTGCTATTGAATCTGAATAAAAGTATAAAAGACTTTGGTTACATGGCACATTACATGAAATCCTTGTCTAATAGGTTGATGTTTAATCTGTTTCAAACTCTGTTTTTTCTCTTATTTCCAGTATGTATGAATGAATGAATGAATGAATGAATGAATGCATGTTACCTGCTATGGCTACACAGAAGTTGGTTTGTGGAAATTATAATGGTGCTTTTGAACAATACATGTTAGGATCAGTGCTGGAATTGGGCAGGGATGCCATCCCTTCACTTCTTTATTTCTGTGAAATAGCATCCCCTCAGTGGGGATGCAAGTGTTTTGAATTCCGGAACTGTCTGTTGCTCCTCTCCACTTCTGTATGCAAATACAATGCAGAGGTAAAATATAATATAGTTAAATACAGGATATAGAAAAGATAGAGAAGTGAAGGTATTCAACAGCATCAGATTAAGGAATAGTGAGAGAATATTATATATAAAATAATCTTGGGTAATATAGAATATGATGGGATTGTGATGTTATGACAATACACAGAAAAGGTGCTGTGTTTGCAGTAGCTGAATTGGCAGCCAATAAAAGTCATATGCACAATTTTTATTGTGGGGGTCCCAACAGGTCACATACAAAAATCTATGCATACTGGGCATCAAACTGTGCATTAGATGGAAATACCAAAAAAGAAATAGCCAAATGGCTTTGCTTTAAAGTGGGATAAACCAGAAAGTATTGGTGCGTAAGGCTTTTTATAACTATGGGTGTGGCTTATGGTTGTGGGAGGGGCTTGTTTTAGCACGCTGCACTACGCTCATCACACAGAGCATCTCTCCACTTTTTTCACGCCAATTCAAGCACTGGTAAGGATTACCTTTTTAGTATAAAGTCTATTGTATTTTAAACATTTGCATGCACTGCTAGATATTTTCAATTTCGAGTAGGTTAGTGAATTGAGGCAACAGCAGTCAGCAGAATACCTGCTATATCTTTATTGTGCATCACACAACATGTTTCGGGCATCAAGGGCCCTTTTTCAAGCCTTTTTCTGTTACTACTAGATATTTTGTTACTGTTACTTGAAATGAAAATATAACACATAAGTTATTACAAAGTTATAAATAAATTAAACAAAATAAGAAAAACTAAAATTTTAAATTATTTCTACAGAATTCCTAAAGACATTGTGATGAATTTTCTTTTCCATTTACATATTCTTTCATGTACAACTATAGTAGAAGTCTATCATCATGGGCAACAGTGAAGATAGGGAGAATAGAGATCTAGCATATGTTTCTATGGCTGTTTACATATATTAATTTTATGAATATTCAAACATTTTTTTTCATTATAGATTAAAAAGATTCTCCATAACTGAAAAGAGGTGAAACATCATAGGGGACATGTTAGTTTGGAAACATAAATTGTATTTATACTACCTTTGTAAAAAAACTAGATTTCATCATATTTGCTGTTATCATAACTGATCATTTTCTTTTGCAAGCGTCGTCGTCGCCGCCGCAAAGAAAATATGCAAATAAGGTGTGCCGGGGCAGTCGGGAAGGTGCTGGGAGTCTGCGGGCCTCAGTCCGGCGAGCCCGATGAAGGTCCGAAACAGGGCCTGAGCCAGAGAGGGCCTGGGGCTGGCTGGGAGCCCCCGGGGCCGGGCCGACTGGATGTGGTGTTGCCTGGATGTGGTGTGGGCTTGGGCCGGAGGTGTGCTGCCTGCCTGCCGGGGCCCAGCAGCCCTCCCTCTCCCCATGGAGGCATGTCTAGCCTGGCTTTGGGCCCGTCTGCGCGCGCGCCTTTCGGGTTATCGCTTCTCGGCCTTTTGGCTAAGATCAAGTGTAGTATCTGTTCTTATCAGTTTAATATCTGATACGTCCCCTATCTGGGGACCATATATTAAATGGATTTTTGGAACAGGGAGATGGAAGAAGAGCTTGCTCTGTCCACTCCACGCATCGACCTGGTATTGCAGTACCTCCAGGACCGGTGCACTTCTCTTACTCAGTTTGAAAAAGTAGAAAAAGAAACAGCAAACGAGCTGCTGCGGGGAAATGAAAAGCCCAGCAAGCAAAGTTTGTGGAGGACAAGCAGTGAGTACAGTGGGAGACAGAGAGCCGTGGAGCAAGGAGGAAGGCGACGGACGGTGGTGCACAATGCGTGGCTGCAGCATGACAGGCCAGCAGAAGCACAAGAGAGAGAGAGAGAGAGAGTGAAAAAGGCAGGCAGGCAGGCAGGCAGGCAGGCAGGCAGGCAGGCAGGCAGGCAGGCAGGCAGGCAATTTGGTAGTTGTTGTCTTAATTTGGTAGTTGTTGTCGTCTTGTTGTCTTGTGATCCCGGCTGTGTTCAGCTGTGAGTTGTTGCAGGAACGAGCTGATTGCATCAACGAGCTGGTTGTGGCCGTCACAAAGAGGCGGGGCTATGCAAATAAGGTGTGCCGGGGCAGTCGGGAAGGTGCTGGGAGTCTGCGGGCCTCAGTCCGGCGAGCCCGATGAAGGTCCGAAACAGGGCCTGAGCCAGAGAGGGCCTGGGGCTGGCTGGGAGCCCCCGGGGCCGGGCCGACTGGATGTGGTGTTGCCTGGATGTGGTGTGGGCTTGGGCCGGAGGTGTGCTGCCTGCCTGCCGGGGCCCAGCAGCCCTCCCTCTCCCCATGGAGGCATGTCTAGCCTGGCTTTGGGCCCGTCTGCGCGCGCGCCTTTCGGGTTATCGCTTCTCGGCCTTTTGGCTAAGATCAAGTGTAGTATCTGTTCTTATCAGTTTAATATCTGATACGTCCCCTATCTGGGGACCATATATTAAATGGATTTTTGGAACAGGGAGATGGAAGAAGAGCTTGCTCTGTCCACTCCACGCATCGACCTGGTATTGCAGTACCTCCAGGACCGGTGCACTTCTCTTACTCAGTTTGAAAAAGTAGAAAAAGAAACAGCAAACGAGCTGCTGCGGGGAAATGAAAAGCCCAGCAAGCAAAGTTTGTGGAGGACAAGCAGTGAGTACAGTGGGAGACAGAGAGCCGTGGAGCAAGGAGGAAGGCGACGGACGGTGGTGCACAATGCGTGGCTGCAGCATGACAGGCCAGCAGAAGCACAAGAGAGAGAGAGAGAGAGAGTGAAAAAGGCAGGCAGGCAGGCAGGCAGGCAGGCAGGCAGGCAGGCAGGCAGGCAGGCAGGCAGGCAGGCAGGCAGGCAATTTGGTAGTTGTTGTCTTAATTTGGTAGTTGTTGTCGTCTTGTTGTCTTGTGATCCCGGCTGTGTTCAGCTGTGAGTTGTTGCAGGAACGAGCTGATTGCATCAACGAGCTGGTTGTGGCCGTCACAAAGAGGCGGGGCTATGCAAATAAGGTGTGCCGGGGCAGTCGGGAAGGTGCTGGGAGTCTGCGGGCCTCAGTCCGGCGAGCCCGATGAAGGTCCGAAACAGGGCCTGAGCCAGAGAGGGCCTGGGGCTGGCTGGGAGCCCCCGGGGCCGGGCCGACTGGATGTGGTGTTGCCTGGATGTGGTGTGGGCTTGGGCCGGAGGTGTGCTGCCTGCCTGCCGGGGCCCAGCAGCCCTCCCTCTCCCCATGGAGGCATGTCTAGCCTGGCTTTGGGCCCGTCTGCGCGCGCGCCTTTCGGGTTATCGCTTCTCGGCCTTTTGGCTAAGATCAAGTGTAGTATCTGTTCTTATCAGTTTAATATCTGATACGTCCCCTATCTGGGGACCATATATTAAATGGATTTTTGGAACAGGGAGATGGAAGAAGAGCTTGCTCTGTCCACTCCACGCATCGACCTGGTATTGCAGTACCTCCAGGACCGGTGCACTTCTCTTACTCAGTTTGAAAAAGTAGAAAAAGAAACAGCAAACGAGCTGCTGCGGGGAAATGAAAAGCCCAGCAAGCAAAGTTTGTGGAGGACAAGCAGTGAGTACAGTGGGAGACAGAGAGCCGTGGAGCAAGGAGGAAGGCGACGGACGGTGGTGCACAATGCGTGGCTGCAGCATGACAGGCCAGCAGAAGCACAAGAGAGAGAGAGAGAGAGAGTGAAAAAGGCAGGCAGGCAGGCAGGCAGGCAGGCAGGCAGGCAGGCAGGCAGGCAGGCAGGCAGGCAGGCAGGCAGGCAATTTGGTAGTTGTTGTCTTAATTTGGTAGTTGTTGTCGTCTTGTTGTCTTGTGATCCCGGCTGTGTTCAGCTGTGAGTTGTTGCAGGAACGAGCTGATTGCATCAACGAGCTGGTTGTGGCCGTCACAAAGAGGCGGGGCTATGCAAATAAGGTGTGCCGGGGCAGTCGGGAAGGTGCTGGGAGTCTGCGGGCCTCAGTCCGGCGAGCCCGATGAAGGTCCGAAACAGGGCCTGAGCCAGAGAGGGCCTGGGGCTGGCTGGGAGCCCCCGGGGCCGGGCCGACTGGATGTGGTGTTGCCTGGATGTGGTGTGGGCTTGGGCCGGAGGTGTGCTGCCTGCCTGCCGGGGCCCAGCAGCCCTCCCTCTCCCCATGGAGGCATGTCTAGCCTGGCTTTGGGCCCGTCTGCGCGCGCGCCTTTCGGGTTATCGCTTCTCGGCCTTTTGGCTAAGATCAAGTGTAGTATCTGTTCTTATCAGTTTAATATCTGATACGTCCCCTATCTGGGGACCATATATTAAATGGATTTTTGGAACAGGGAGATGGAAGAAGAGCTTGCTCTGTCCACTCCACGCATCGACCTGGTATTGCAGTACCTCCAGGACCGGTGCACTTCTCTTACTCAGTTTGAAAAAGTAGAAAAAGAAACAGCAAACGAGCTGCTGCGGGGAAATGAAAAGCCCAGCAAGCAAAGTTTGTGGAGGACAAGCAGTGAGTACAGTGGGAGACAGAGAGCCGTGGAGCAAGGAGGAAGGCGACGGACGGTGGTGCACAATGCGTGGCTGCAGCATGACAGGCCAGCAGAAGCACAAGAGAGAGAGAGAGAGAGAGTGAAAAAGGCAGGCAGGCAGGCAGGCAGGCAGGCAGGCAGGCAGGCAGGCAGGCAGGCAGGCAGGCAATTTGGTAGTTGTTGTCTTAATTTGGTAGTTGTTGTCGTCTTGTTGTCTTGTGATCCCGGCTGTGTTCAGCTGTGAGTTGTTGCAGGAACGAGCTGATTGCATCAACGAGCTGGTTGTGGCCGTCACAAAGAGGCGGGGCTATGCAAATAAGGTGTGCCGGGGCAGTCGGGAAGGTGCTGGGAGTCTGCGGGCCTCAGTCCGGCGAGCCCGATGAAGGTCCGAAACAGGGCCTGAGCCAGAGAGGGCCTGGGGCTGGCTGGGAGCCCCCGGGGCCGGGCCGACTGGATGTGGTGTTGCCTGGATGTGGTGTGGGCTTGGGCCGGAGGTGTGCTGCCTGCCTGCCGGGGCCCAGCAGCCCTCCCTCTCCCCATGGAGGCATGTCTAGCCTGGCTTTGGGCCCGTCTGCGCGCGCGCCTTTCGGGTTATCGCTTCTCGGCCTTTTGGCTAAGATCAAGTGTAGTATCTGTTCTTATCAGTTTAATATCTGATACGTCCCCTATCTGGGGACCATATATTAAATGGATTTTTGGAACAGGGAGATGGAAGAAGAGCTTGCTCTGTCCACTCCACGCATCGACCTGGTATTGCAGTACCTCCAGGACCGGTGCACTTCTCTTACTCAGTTTGAAAAAGTAGAAAAAGAAACAGCAAACGAGCTGCTGCGGGGAAATGAAAAGCCCAGCAAGCAAAGTTTGTGGAGGACAAGCAGTGAGTACAGTGGGAGACAGAGAGCCGTGGAGCAAGGAGGAAGGCGACGGACGGTGGTGCACAATGCGTGGCTGCAGCATGACAGGCCAGCAGAAGCACAAGAGAGAGAGAGAGAGAGAGTGAAAAAGGCAGGCAGGCAGGCAGGCAGGCAGGCAGGCAGGCAGGCAGGCAGGCAGGCAGGCAGGCAATTTGGTAGTTGTTGTCTTAATTTGGTAGTTGTTGTCGTCTTGTTGTCTTGTGATCCCGGCTGTGTTCAGCTGTGAGTTGTTGCAGGAACGAGCTGATTGCATCAACGAGCTGGTTGTGGCCGTCACAAAGAGGCGGGGCTATGCAAATAAGGTGTGCCGGGGCAGTCGGGAAGGTGCTGGGAGTCTGCGGGCCTCAGTCCGGCGAGCCCGATGAAGGTCCGAAACAGGGCCTGAGCCAGAGAGGGCCTGGGGCTGGCTGGGAGCCCCCGGGGCCGGGCCGACTGGATGTGGTGTTGCCTGGATGTGGTGTGGGCTTGGGCCGGAGGTGTGCTGCCTGCCTGCCGGGGCCCAGCAGCCCTCCCTCTCCCCATGGAGGCATGTCTAGCCTGGCTTTGGGCCCGTCTGCGCGCGCGCCTTTCGGGTTATCGCTTCTCGGCCTTTTGGCTAAGATCAAGTGTAGTATCTGTTCTTATCAGTTTAATATCTGATACGTCCCCTATCTGGGGACCATATATTAAATGGATTTTTGGAACAGGGAGATGGAAGAAGAGCTTGCTCTGTCCACTCCACGCATCGACCTGGTATTGCAGTACCTCCAGGACCGGTGCACTTCTCTTACTCAGTTTGAAAAAGTAGAAAAAGAAACAGCAAACGAGCTGCTGCGGGGAAATGAAAAGCCCAGCAAGCAAAGTTTGTGGAGGACAAGCAGTGAGTACAGTGGGAGACAGAGAGCCGTGGAGCAAGGAGGAAGGCGACGGACGGTGGTGCACAATGCGTGGCTGCAGCATGACAGGCCAGCAGAAGCACAAGAGAGAGAGAGAGAGAGAGTGAAAAAGGCAGGCAGGCAGGCAGGCAGGCAGGCAGGCAGGCAGGCAGGCAGGCAGGCAGGCAGGCAATTTGGTAGTTGTTGTCTTAATTTGGTAGTTGTTGTCGTCTTGTTGTCTTGTGATCCCGGCTGTGTTCAGCTGTGAGTTGTTGCAGGAACGAGCTGATTGCATCAACGAGCTGGTTGTGGCCGTCACAAAGAGGCGGGGCTATGCAAATAAGGTGTGCCGGGGCAGTCGGGAAGGTGCTGGGAGTCTGCGGGCCTCAGTCCGGCGAGCCCGATGAAGGTCCGAAACAGGGCCTGAGCCAGAGAGGGCCTGGGGCTGGCTGGGAGCCCCCGGGGCCGGGCCGACTGGATGTGGTGTTGCCTGGATGTGGTGTGGGCTTGGGCCGGAGGTGTGCTGCCTGCCTGCCGGGGCCCAGCAGCCCTCCCTCTCCCCATGGAGGCATGTCTAGCCTGGCTTTGGGCCCGTCTGCGCGCGCGCCTTTCGGGTTATCGCTTCTCGGCCTTTTGGCTAAGATCAAGTGTAGTATCTGTTCTTATCAGTTTAATATCTGATACGTCCCCTATCTGGGGACCATATATTAAATGGATTTTTGGAACAGGGAGATGGAAGAAGAGCTTGCTCTGTCCACTCCACGCATCGACCTGGTATTGCAGTACCTCCAGGACCGGTGCACTTCTCTTACTCAGTTTGAAAAAGTAGAAAAAGAAACAGCAAACGAGCTGCTGCGGGGAAATGAAAAGCCCAGCAAGCAAAGTTTGTTAAAGAAATTATTTTTAATTCACATGTTAAACACTTGGAAGAAGGAGAGAAATGTACTAGATTCTTTTTTAAAAAAATTTTAGATAAAAAAGAACTTATTTTATCGATAGAAGGACAATCTTCGATGAATAATATTTTAAATGCAGCTTTTAATTATTATCAACTTCTTTTTAATGAAAAAAGTATAGACCAATCTCTTTTAGAAGAATGTCTTAATGTTTTAAATGGCAAAATAAGTGTTTTAGATCAGGAGGTTTTATCTTGTGATATTAATGATGATGAAATATATGATACTTTTAAAAGTTTTTCATTTGGGAAAGCCCCAGGGGAAGATGGTCTCCCTGTGGAATTTTATATGCATTTCTGGGAAACATTAAAAGATGATTTGCTTTTATTATATAGAGAAGCTTTTTATGCTGATGAGTTACCCCCTTCATGGAAGAAAGGTATTGTTTCCCTAATATATAAGAAAGGCGATAAAGAAAAACTGGATAATTATAGACCAATTACTTTACTTAATATTGATTACAAAGTATTGGCAAAACTTATAGCAAGACGTATAAAACCTCTTTTAAATGATCTTATACAACCTGAGCAAGTATGTGGAGTGCCTGGTAAGAATATGTCTGAGTCCCTTAATATCATAAGAGATGTTATATGGTATTGTAAAGAGAGAAAGCTTAACCTTGCTATTTTATCTCTAGACTTTGAGAAGGCATTTGATCAAATTTCTCATGAATATCTTTTTAAAGTTTTAAAGAAAATGGCGATACCTGAACGTCTTTTAAGTCGAATTAAACTTTTATACAACTCCTGTTTTAATCAAATTTCAATTAATGGCTTTTTAACAAAAAATGTTTTTTTAAAATCAGGGGTTAAGCAAGGTTGCCCGTTGTCACCCCTTCTTTTTATTTGTGCCATAGAGCCCCTTTTAATTTTTTTAAAATCTGATAAAGTAATCAGAGGAATCCAGGTGCCAGGAGGAGGAGGACGACAAGTTAAAGTCCTAAGCTACATGGATGATGTAACTATTATATGTTCGACTTCTTACTCCTTAAAACGAGCCTTAAATCATACTATGTTTTTTTGTGGGGCGTCAGGATTAAAGCTCAATATGCACAAATGTGACTGTTTTGGAATGGGTATTTGGGAACCTAACCTTACGCCAAACCTTCTTATCCAACAGGACTCTGTGAAAGTTTTAGGAGTTGTCTTTGATGCAGAAAATTCAGGTAATAAAAACTGGGACTCAGTTTTAATAAAGATTGAAAAAAAGATTTCAATGTGGAAGCTAAGAAATTTATCAATTGAAGGCAAAATATTAATTATAAAAATGGTATTACTTCCCATAATGCTACATGTGGCCATGGTTTTCCCACCTTCTACTATTTATATTAAGAAACTAACCAGAGTTTGCTTCAAATTTTTATGGAACTCTAAAATGGAAAAACTTAAGAGAGAAAGTATGTATAAAAGTAAAACATGTGGGGGAAGAAATATGCCTAATTTGTTTTCTTTCTTTTATGTAAAATACTTTTGTTATTGTTTTAAACTTTTTAATTCCAATGGCATTTTTAGTTGCTTTTTAAAGTATGCTGCAGGTATGATTTTTAGACCATGGTTTCGTATTTCTCCAAATTTTCCTGTTCTTTTATGTCCACCCAAACATTATGCTGTGCTCGAGAAGGCCGTAAGAGTTTTTAAGCTAAAGAACATTGAGCGCAACTTGTTGGGGTGTCAGAAAAAATTAACAATTTTTTTAAGACAGGAAGAAACAATTTTACCAGTATCGAATTTTTCCGAAGCAAGGTCAAAAAAAGTATGGAGAAATGTTTTTGGCAAATTTCTTGCAAATGTTCATATTGACCTTGCATGGGCCATGACTCACCAATGCCTCCCTACTCGAGAGTTTCAGCACAGGAGAGGATTGGTGGCCAGAGGAAAGTGCCCTAGAGAGTCCTGCTGTGTTGACGAGACAGTTTTACACCTATTTTGGAATTGTCCTTTCGCTCAAGAGGTGTGGAAAACAGCAGGGCCTCTTTTTAAAGAAATATGTGATTTTAAAGATTTTAAATACGAATATGTTTTTTATGGTCTTTTTATCTGTTCTACTTTTAAGCAATATACGGTCGCCTGGATGATTATTAACTGTTTTAAGAATGCCATTTGGAAGGTTCGTAATATATTACTTTTTAACCGTGATGTTATTAATGTAAAGAACTGTATAAAACTTGCTTTTAGTGAAATGTACATATATTATTTACGAGATAAAAAATCAATTGGTTATGAAGAAGCTTTAATGACTTGGAAAATAAACTATTGGAACAATATTTTGTAAATAAAGTTTTACGGAAAAATATGTTTTATGAAATAATAATATCTTGTAAAATGTATAAATTTGTGACAAAATTTGTGACAAAATTCAATCTTATGTTCTTTTCTTTTTGTCTCAATAAAATTTTGTTGAAACCTTATCTGTTCTTATCAGTTTAATATCTGATACGTCCCCTATCTGGGGACCATATATTAAATGGATTTTTGGAACAGGGAGATGGAAGAAGAGCTTGCTCTGTCCACTCCACGCATCGACCTGGTATTGCAGTACCTCCAGGACCGGTGCACTTCTCTTACTCAGTTTGAAAAAGTAGAAAAAGAAACAGCAAACGAGCTGCTGCGGGGAAATGAAAAGCCCAGCAAGCAAAGTTTGTGGAGGACAAGCAGTGAGTACAGTGGGAGACAGAGAGCCGTGGAGCAAGGAGGAAGGCGACGGACGGTGGTGCACAATGCGTGGCTGCAGCATGACAGGCCAGCAGAAGCACAAGAGAGAGAGAGAGAGAGAGTGAAAAAGGCAGGCAGGCAGGCAGGCAGGCAGGCAGGCAGGCAGGCAGGCAGGCAGGCAGGCAGGCAATTTGGTAGTTGTTGTCTTAATTTGGTAGTTGTTGTCGTCTTGTTGTCTTGTGATCCCGGCTGTGTTCAGCTGTGAGTTGTTGCAGGAACGAGCTGATTGCATCAACGAGCTGGTTGTGGCCGTCACAAAGAGGCGGGGCTATGCAAATAAGGTGTGCCGGGGCAGTCGGGAAGGTGCTGGGAGTCTGCGGGCCTCAGTCCGGCGAGCCCGATGAAGGTCCGAAACAGGGCCTGAGCCAGAGAGGGCCTGGGGCTGGCTGGGAGCCCCCGGGGCCGGGCCGACTGGATGTGGTGTTGCCTGGATGTGGTGTGGGCTTGGGCCGGAGGTGTGCTGCCTGCCTGCCGGGGCCCAGCAGCCCTCCCTCTCCCCATGGAGGCATGTCTAGCCTGGCTTTGGGCCCGTCTGCGCGCGCGCCTTTCGGGTTATCGCTTCTCGGCCTTTTGGCTAAGATCAAGTGTAGTATCTGTTCTTATCAGTTTAATATCTGATACGTCCCCTATCTGGGGACCATATATTAAATGGATTTTTGGAACAGGGAGATGGAAGAAGAGCTTGCTCTGTCCACTCCACGCATCGACCTGGTATTGCAGTACCTCCAGGACCGGTGCACTTCTCTTACTCAGTTTGAAAAAGTAGAAAAAGAAACAGCAAACGAGCTGCTGCGGGGAAATGAAAAGCCCAGCAAGCAAAGTTTGTGGAGGACAAGCAGTGAGTACAGTGGGAGACAGAGAGCCGTGGAGCAAGGAGGAAGGCGACGGACGGTGGTGCACAATGCGTGGCTGCAGCATGACAGGCCAGCAGAAGCACAAGAGAGAGAGAGAGAGAGAGTGAAAAAGGCAGGCAGGCAGGCAGGCAGGCAGGCAGGCAGGCAGGCAGGCAGGCAGGCAGGCAGGCAATTTGGTAGTTGTTGTCTTAATTTGGTAGTTGTTGTCGTCTTGTTGTCTTGTGATCCCGGCTGTGTTCAGCTGTGAGTTGTTGCAGGAACGAGCTGATTGCATCAACGAGCTGGTTGTGGCCGTCACAAAGAGGCGGGGCTATGCAAATAAGGTGTGCCGGGGCAGTCGGGAAGGTGCTGGGAGTCTGCGGGCCTCAGTCCGGCGAGCCCGATGAAGGTCCGAAACAGGGCCTGAGCCAGAGAGGGCCTGGGGCTGGCTGGGAGCCCCCGGGGCCGGGCCGACTGGATGTGGTGTTGCCTGGATGTGGTGTGGGCTTGGGCCGGAGGTGTGCTGCCTGCCTGCCGGGGCCCAGCAGCCCTCCCTCTCCCCATGGAGGCATGTCTAGCCTGGCTTTGGGCCCGTCTGCGCGCGCGCCTTTCGGGTTATCGCTTCTCGGCCTTTTGGCTAAGATCAAGTGTAGTATCTGTTCTTATCAGTTTAATATCTGATACGTCCCCTATCTGGGGACCATATATTAAATGGATTTTTGGAACAGGGAGATGGAAGAAGAGCTTGCTCTGTCCACTCCACGCATCGACCTGGTATTGCAGTACCTCCAGGACCGGTGCACTTCTCTTACTCAGTTTGAAAAAGTAGAAAAAGAAACAGCAAACGAGCTGCTGCGGGGAAATGAAAAGCCCAGCAAGCAAAGTTTGTGGAGGACAAGCAGTGAGTACAGTGGGAGACAGAGAGCCGTGGAGCAAGGAGGAAGGCGACGGACGGTGGTGCACAATGCGTGGCTGCAGCATGACAGGCCAGCAGAAGCACAAGAGAGAGAGAGAGAGAGAGTGAAAAAGGCAGGCAGGCAGGCAGGCAGGCAGGCAGGCAGGCAGGCAGGCAGGCAGGCAGGCAGGCAATTTGGTAGTTGTTGTCTTAATTTGGTAGTTGTTGTCGTCTTGTTGTCTTGTGATCCCGGCTGTGTTCAGCTGTGAGTTGTTGCAGGAACGAGCTGATTGCATCAACGAGCTGGTTGTGGCCGTCACAAAGAGGCGGGGCTATGCAAATAAGGTGTGCCGGGGCAGTCGGGAAGGTGCTGGGAGTCTGCGGGCCTCAGTCCGGCGAGCCCGATGAAGGTCCGAAACAGGGCCTGAGCCAGAGAGGGCCTGGGGCTGGCTGGGAGCCCCCGGGGCCGGGCCGACTGGATGTGGTGTTGCCTGGATGTGGTGTGGGCTTGGGCCGGAGGTGTGCTGCCTGCCTGCCGGGGCCCAGCAGCCCTCCCTCTCCCCATGGAGGCATGTCTAGCCTGGCTTTGGGCCCGTCTGCGCGCGCGCCTTTCGGGTTATCGCTTCTCGGCCTTTTGGCTAAGATCAAGTGTAGTATCTGTTCTTATCAGTTTAATATCTGATACGTCCCCTATCTGGGGACCATATATTAAATGGATTTTTGGAACAGGGAGATGGAAGAAGAGCTTGCTCTGTCCACTCCACGCATCGACCTGGTATTGCAGTACCTCCAGGACCGGTGCACTTCTCTTACTCAGTTTGAAAAAGTAGAAAAAGAAACAGCAAACGAGCTGCTGCGGGGAAATGAAAAGCCCAGCAAGCAAAGTTTGTGGAGGACAAGCAGTGAGTACAGTGGGAGACAGAGAGCCGTGGAGCAAGGAGGAAGGCGACGGACGGTGGTGCACAATGCGTGGCTGCAGCATGACAGGCCAGCAGAAGCACAAGAGAGAGAGAGAGAGAGAGTGAAAAAGGCAGGCAGGCAGGCAGGCAGGCAGGCAGGCAGGCAGGCAGGCAGGCAGGCAGGCAGGCAATTTGGTAGTTGTTGTCTTAATTTGGTAGTTGTTGTCGTCTTGTTGTCTTGTGATCCCGGCTGTGTTCAGCTGTGAGTTGTTGCAGGAACGAGCTGATTGCATCAACGAGCTGGTTGTGGCCGTCACAAAGAGGCGGGGCTATGCAAATAAGGTGTGCCGGGGCAGTCGGGAAGGTGCTGGGAGTCTGCGGGCCTCAGTCCGGCGAGCCCGATGAAGGTCCGAAACAGGGCCTGAGCCAGAGAGGGCCTGGGGCTGGCTGGGAGCCCCCGGGGCCGGGCCGACTGGATGTGGTGTTGCCTGGATGTGGTGTGGGCTTGGGCCGGAGGTGTGCTGCCTGCCTGCCGGGGCCCAGCAGCCCTCCCTCTCCCCATGGAGGCATGTCTAGCCTGGCTTTGGGCCCGTCTGCGCGCGCGCCTTTCGGGTTATCGCTTCTCGGCCTTTTGGCTAAGATCAAGTGTAGTATCTGTTCTTATCAGTTTAATATCTGATACGTCCCCTATCTGGGGACCATATATTAAATGGATTTTTGGAACAGGGAGATGGAAGAAGAGCTTGCTCTGTCCACTCCACGCATCGACCTGGTATTGCAGTACCTCCAGGACCGGTGCACTTCTCTTACTCAGTTTGAAAAAGTAGAAAAAGAAACAGCAAACGAGCTGCTGCGGGGAAATGAAAAGCCCAGCAAGCAAAGTTTGTGGAGGACAAGCAGTGAGTACAGTGGGAGACAGAGAGCCGTGGAGCAAGGAGGAAGGCGACGGACGGTGGTGCACAATGCGTGGCTGCAGCATGACAGGCCAGCAGAAGCACAAGAGAGAGAGAGAGAGAGAGTGAAAAAGGCAGGCAGGCAGGCAGGCAGGCAGGCAGGCAGGCAGGCAGGCAGGCAGGCAGGCAGGCAATTTGGTAGTTGTTGTCTTAATTTGGTAGTTGTTGTCGTCTTGTTGTCTTGTGATCCCGGCTGTGTTCAGCTGTGAGTTGTTGCAGGAACGAGCTGATTGCATCAACGAGCTGGTTGTGGCCGTCACAAAGAGGCGGGGCTATGCAAATAAGGTGTGCCGGGGCAGTCGGGAAGGTGCTGGGAGTCTGCGGGCCTCAGTCCGGCGAGCCCGATGAAGGTCCGAAACAGGGCCTGAGCCAGAGAGGGCCTGGGGCTGGCTGGGAGCCCCCGGGGCCGGGCCGACTGGATGTGGTGTTGCCTGGATGTGGTGTGGGCTTGGGCCGGAGGTGTGCTGCCTGCCTGCCGGGGCCCAGCAGCCCTCCCTCTCCCCATGGAGGCATGTCTAGCCTGGCTTTGGGCCCGTCTGCGCGCGCGCCTTTCGGGTTATCGCTTCTCGGCCTTTTGGCTAAGATCAAGTGTAGTATCTGTTCTTATCAGTTTAATATCTGATACGTCCCCTATCTGGGGACCATATATTAAATGGATTTTTGGAACAGGGAGATGGAAGAAGAGCTTGCTCTGTCCACTCCACGCATCGACCTGGTATTGCAGTACCTCCAGGACCGGTGCACTTCTCTTACTCAGTTTGAAAAAGTAGAAAAAGAAACAGCAAACGAGCTGCTGCGGGGAAATGAAAAGCCCAGCAAGCAAAGTTTGTGGAGGACAAGCAGTGAGTACAGTGGGAGACAGAGAGCCGTGGAGCAAGGAGGAAGGCGACGGACGGTGGTGCACAATGCGTGGCTGCAGCATGACAGGCCAGCAGAAGCACAAGAGAGAGAGAGAGAGAGAGTGAAAAAGGCAGGCAGGCAGGCAGGCAGGCAGGCAGGCAGGCAGGCAGGCAGGCAGGCAGGCAGGCAATTTGGTAGTTGTTGTCTTAATTTGGTAGTTGTTGTCGTCTTGTTGTCTTGTGATCCCGGCTGTGTTCAGCTGTGAGTTGTTGCAGGAACGAGCTGATTGCATCAACGAGCTGGTTGTGGCCGTCACAAAGAGGCGGGGCTATGCAAATAAGGTGTGCCGGGGCAGTCGGGAAGGTGCTGGGAGTCTGCGGGCCTCAGTCCGGCGAGCCCGATGAAGGTCCGAAACAGGGCCTGAGCCAGAGAGGGCCTGGGGCTGGCTGGGAGCCCCCGGGGCCGGGCCGACTGGATGTGGTGTTGCCTGGATGTGGTGTGGGCTTGGGCCGGAGGTGTGCTGCCTGCCTGCCGGGGCCCAGCAGCCCTCCCTCTCCCCATGGAGGCATGTCTAGCCTGGCTTTGGGCCCGTCTGCGCGCGCGCCTTTCGGGTTATCGCTTCTCGGCCTTTTGGCTAAGATCAAGTGTAGTATCTGTTCTTATCAGTTTAATATCTGATACGTCCCCTATCTGGGGACCATATATTAAATGGATTTTTGGAACAGGGAGATGGAAGAAGAGCTTGCTCTGTCCACTCCACGCATCGACCTGGTATTGCAGTACCTCCAGGACCGGTGCACTTCTCTTACTCAGTTTGAAAAAGTAGAAAAAGAAACAGCAAACGAGCTGCTGCGGGGAAATGAAAAGCCCAGCAAGCAAAGTTTGTGGAGGACAAGCAGTGAGTACAGTGGGAGACAGAGAGCCGTGGAGCAAGGAGGAAGGCGACGGACGGTGGTGCACAATGCGTGGCTGCAGCATGACAGGCCAGCAGAAGCACAAGAGAGAGAGAGAGAGAGAGTGAAAAAGGCAGGCAGGCAGGCAGGCAGGCAGGCAGGCAGGCAGGCAGGCAGGCAGGCAGGCAGGCAATTTGGTAGTTGTTGTCTTAATTTGGTAGTTGTTGTCGTCTTGTTGTCTTGTGATCCCGGCTGTGTTCAGCTGTGAGTTGTTGCAGGAACGAGCTGATTGCATCAACGAGCTGGTTGTGGCCGTCACAAAGAGGCGGGGCTATGCAAATAAGGTGTGCCGGGGCAGTCGGGAAGGTGCTGGGAGTCTGCGGGCCTCAGTCCGGCGAGCCCGATGAAGGTCCGAAACAGGGCCTGAGCCAGAGAGGGCCTGGGGCTGGCTGGGAGCCCCCGGGGCCGGGCCGACTGGATGTGGTGTTGCCTGGATGTGGTGTGGGCTTGGGCCGGAGGTGTGCTGCCTGCCTGCCGGGGCCCAGCAGCCCTCCCTCTCCCCATGGAGGCATGTCTAGCCTGGCTTTGGGCCCGTCTGCGCGCGCGCCTTTCGGGTTATCGCTTCTCGGCCTTTTGGCTAAGATCAAGTGTAGTATCTGTTCTTATCAGTTTAATATCTGATACGTCCCCTATCTGGGGACCATATATTAAATGGATTTTTGGAACAGGGAGATGGAAGAAGAGCTTGCTCTGTCCACTCCACGCATCGACCTGGTATTGCAGTACCTCCAGGACCGGTGCACTTCTCTTACTCAGTTTGAAAAAGTAGAAAAAGAAACAGCAAACGAGCTGCTGCGGGGAAATGAAAAGCCCAGCAAGCAAAGTTTGTGGAGGACAAGCAGTGAGTACAGTGGGAGACAGAGAGCCGTGGAGCAAGGAGGAAGGCGACGGACGGTGGTGCACAATGCGTGGCTGCAGCATGACAGGCCAGCAGAAGCACAAGAGAGAGAGAGAGAGAGAGTGAAAAAGGCAGGCAGGCAGGCAGGCAGGCAGGCAGGCAGGCAGGCAGGCAGGCAGGCAGGCAGGCAATTTGGTAGTTGTTGTCTTAATTTGGTAGTTGTTGTCGTCTTGTTGTCTTGTGATCCCGGCTGTGTTCAGCTGTGAGTTGTTGCAGGAACGAGCTGATTGCATCAACGAGCTGGTTGTGGCCGTCACAAAGAGGCGGGGCTATGCAAATAAGGTGTGCCGGGGCAGTCGGGAAGGTGCTGGGAGTCTGCGGGCCTCAGTCCGGCGAGCCCGATGAAGGTCCGAAACAGGGCCTGAGCCAGAGAGGGCCTGGGGCTGGCTGGGAGCCCCCGGGGCCGGGCCGACTGGATGTGGTGTTGCCTGGATGTGGTGTGGGCTTGGGCCGGAGGTGTGCTGCCTGCCTGCCGGGGCCCAGCAGCCCTCCCTCTCCCCATGGAGGCATGTCTAGCCTGGCTTTGGGCCCGTCTGCGCGCGCGCCTTTCGGGTTATCGCTTCTCGGCCTTTTGGCTAAGATCAAGTGTAGTATCTGTTCTTATCAGTTTAATATCTGATACGTCCCCTATCTGGGGACCATATATTAAATGGATTTTTGGAACAGGGAGATGGAAGAAGAGCTTGCTCTGTCCACTCCACGCATCGACCTGGTATTGCAGTACCTCCAGGACCGGTGCACTTCTCTTACTCAGTTTGAAAAAGTAGAAAAAGAAACAGCAAACGAGCTGCTGCGGGGAAATGAAAAGCCCAGCAAGCAAAGTTTGTGGAGGACAAGCAGTGAGTACAGTGGGAGACAGAGAGCCGTGGAGCAAGGAGGAAGGCGACGGACGGTGGTGCACAATGCGTGGCTGCAGCATGACAGGCCAGCAGAAGCACAAGAGAGAGAGAGAGAGAGAGTGAAAAAGGCAGGCAGGCAGGCAGGCAGGCAGGCAGGCAGGCAGGCAGGCAGGCAGGCAGGCAGGCAATTTGGTAGTTGTTGTCTTAATTTGGTAGTTGTTGTCGTCTTGTTGTCTTGTGATCCCGGCTGTGTTCAGCTGTGAGTTGTTGCAGGAACGAGCTGATTGCATCAACGAGCTGGTTGTGGCCGTCACAAAGAGGCGGGGCTATGCAAATAAGGTGTGCCGGGGCAGTCGGGAAGGTGCTGGGAGTCTGCGGGCCTCAGTCCGGCGAGCCCGATGAAGGTCCGAAACAGGGCCTGAGCCAGAGAGGGCCTGGGGCTGGCTGGGAGCCCCCGGGGCCGGGCCGACTGGATGTGGTGTTGCCTGGATGTGGTGTGGGCTTGGGCCGGAGGTGTGCTGCCTGCCTGCCGGGGCCCAGCAGCCCTCCCTCTCCCCATGGAGGCATGTCTAGCCTGGCTTTGGGCCCGTCTGCGCGCGCGCCTTTCGGGTTATCGCTTCTCGGCCTTTTGGCTAAGATCAAGTGTAGTATCTGTTCTTATCAGTTTAATATCTGATACGTCCCCTATCTGGGGACCATATATTAAATGGATTTTTGGAACAGGGAGATGGAAGAAGAGCTTGCTCTGTCCACTCCACGCATCGACCTGGTATTGCAGTACCTCCAGGACCGGTGCACTTCTCTTACTCAGTTTGAAAAAGTAGAAAAAGAAACAGCAAACGAGCTGCTGCGGGGAAATGAAAAGCCCAGCAAGCAAAGTTTGTGGAGGACAAGCAGTGAGTACAGTGGGAGACAGAGAGCCGTGGAGCAAGGAGGAAGGCGACGGACGGTGGTGCACAATGCGTGGCTGCAGCATGACAGGCCAGCAGAAGCACAAGAGAGAGAGAGAGAGAGAGTGAAAAAGGCAGGCAGGCAGGCAGGCAGGCAGGCAGGCAGGCAGGCAGGCAGGCAGGCAGGCAGGCAATTTGGTAGTTGTTGTCTTAATTTGGTAGTTGTTGTCGTCTTGTTGTCTTGTGATCCCGGCTGTGTTCAGCTGTGAGTTGTTGCAGGAACGAGCTGATTGCATCAACGAGCTGGTTGTGGCCGTCACAAAGAGGCGGGGCTATGCAAATAAGGTGTGCCGGGGCAGTCGGGAAGGTGCTGGGAGTCTGCGGGCCTCAGTCCGGCGAGCCCGATGAAGGTCCGAAACAGGGCCTGAGCCAGAGAGGGCCTGGGGCTGGCTGGGAGCCCCCGGGGCCGGGCCGACTGGATGTGGTGTTGCCTGGATGTGGTGTGGGCTTGGGCCGGAGGTGTGCTGCCTGCCTGCCGGGGCCCAGCAGCCCTCCCTCTCCCCATGGAGGCATGTCTAGCCTGGCTTTGGGCCCGTCTGCGCGCGCGCCTTTCGGGTTATCGCTTCTCGGCCTTTTGGCTAAGATCAAGTGTAGTATCTGTTCTTATCAGTTTAATATCTGATACGTCCCCTATCTGGGGACCATATATTAAATGGATTTTTGGAACAGGGAGATGGAAGAAGAGCTTGCTCTGTCCACTCCACGCATCGACCTGGTATTGCAGTACCTCCAGGACCGGTGCACTTCTCTTACTCAGTTTGAAAAAGTAGAAAAAGAAACAGCAAACGAGCTGCTGCGGGGAAATGAAAAGCCCAGCAAGCAAAGTTTGTGGAGGACAAGCAGTGAGTACAGTGGGAGACAGAGAGCCGTGGAGCAAGGAGGAAGGCGACGGACGGTGGTGCACAATGCGTGGCTGCAGCATGACAGGCCAGCAGAAGCACAAGAGAGAGAGAGAGAGAGAGTGAAAAAGGCAGGCAGGCAGGCAGGCAGGCAGGCAGGCAGGCAGGCAGGCAGGCAGGCAGGCAGGCAATTTGGTAGTTGTTGTCTTAATTTGGTAGTTGTTGTCGTCTTGTTGTCTTGTGATCCCGGCTGTGTTCAGCTGTGAGTTGTTGCAGGAACGAGCTGATTGCATCAACGAGCTGGTTGTGGCCGTCACAAAGAGGCGGGGCTATGCAAATAAGGTGTGCCGGGGCAGTCGGGAAGGTGCTGGGAGTCTGCGGGCCTCAGTCCGGCGAGCCCGATGAAGGTCCGAAACAGGGCCTGAGCCAGAGAGGGCCTGGGGCTGGCTGGGAGCCCCCGGGGCCGGGCCGACTGGATGTGGTGTTGCCTGGATGTGGTGTGGGCTTGGGCCGGAGGTGTGCTGCCTGCCTGCCGGGGCCCAGCAGCCCTCCCTCTCCCCATGGAGGCATGTCTAGCCTGGCTTTGGGCCCGTCTGCGCGCGCGCCTTTCGGGTTATCGCTTCTCGGCCTTTTGGCTAAGATCAAGTGTAGTATCTGTTCTTATCAGTTTAATATCTGATACGTCCCCTATCTGGGGACCATATATTAAATGGATTTTTGGAACAGGGAGATGGAAGAAGAGCTTGCTCTGTCCACTCCACGCATCGACCTGGTATTGCAGTACCTCCAGGACCGGTGCACTTCTCTTACTCAGTTTGAAAAAGTAGAAAAAGAAACAGCAAACGAGCTGCTGCGGGGAAATGAAAAGCCCAGCAAGCAAAGTTTGTGGAGGACAAGCAGTGAGTACAGTGGGAGACAGAGAGCCGTGGAGCAAGGAGGAAGGCGACGGACGGTGGTGCACAATGCGTGGCTGCAGCATGACAGGCCAGCAGAAGCACAAGAGAGAGAGAGAGAGAGAGTGAAAAAGGCAGGCAGGCAGGCAGGCAGGCAGGCAGGCAGGCAGGCAGGCAGGCAGGCAGGCAGGCAATTTGGTAGTTGTTGTCTTAATTTGGTAGTTGTTGTCGTCTTGTTGTCTTGTGATCCCGGCTGTGTTCAGCTGTGAGTTGTTGCAGGAACGAGCTGATTGCATCAACGAGCTGGTTGTGGCCGTCACAAAGAGGCGGGGCTATGCAAATAAGGTGTGCCGGGGCAGTCGGGAAGGTGCTGGGAGTCTGCGGGCCTCAGTCCGGCGAGCCCGATGAAGGTCCGAAACAGGGCCTGAGCCAGAGAGGGCCTGGGGCTGGCTGGGAGCCCCCGGGGCCGGGCCGACTGGATGTGGTGTTGCCTGGATGTGGTGTGGGCTTGGGCCGGAGGTGTGCTGCCTGCCTGCCGGGGCCCAGCAGCCCTCCCTCTCCCCATGGAGGCATGTCTAGCCTGGCTTTGGGCCCGTCTGCGCGCGCGCCTTTCGGGTTATCGCTTCTCGGCCTTTTGGCTAAGATCAAGTGTAGTATCTGTTCTTATCAGTTTAATATCTGATACGTCCCCTATCTGGGGACCATATATTAAATGGATTTTTGGAACAGGGAGATGGAAGAAGAGCTTGCTCTGTCCACTCCACGCATCGACCTGGTATTGCAGTACCTCCAGGACCGGTGCACTTCTCTTACTCAGTTTGAAAAAGTAGAAAAAGAAACAGCAAACGAGCTGCTGCGGGGAAATGAAAAGCCCAGCAAGCAAAGTTTGTGGAGGACAAGCAGTGAGTACAGTGGGAGACAGAGAGCCGTGGAGCAAGGAGGAAGGCGACGGACGGTGGTGCACAATGCGTGGCTGCAGCATGACAGGCCAGCAGAAGCACAAGAGAGAGAGAGAGAGAGAGTGAAAAAGGCAGGCAGGCAGGCAGGCAGGCAGGCAGGCAGGCAGGCAGGCAGGCAGGCAGGCAGGCAATTTGGTAGTTGTTGTCTTAATTTGGTAGTTGTTGTCGTCTTGTTGTCTTGTGATCCCGGCTGTGTTCAGCTGTGAGTTGTTGCAGGAACGAGCTGATTGCATCAACGAGCTGGTTGTGGCCGTCACAAAGAGGCGGGGCTATGCAAATAAGGTGTGCCGGGGCAGTCGGGAAGGTGCTGGGAGTCTGCGGGCCTCAGTCCGGCGAGCCCGATGAAGGTCCGAAACAGGGCCTGAGCCAGAGAGGGCCTGGGGCTGGCTGGGAGCCCCCGGGGCCGGGCCGACTGGATGTGGTGTTGCCTGGATGTGGTGTGGGCTTGGGCCGGAGGTGTGCTGCCTGCCTGCCGGGGCCCAGCAGCCCTCCCTCTCCCCATGGAGGCATGTCTAGCCTGGCTTTGGGCCCGTCTGCGCGCGCGCCTTTCGGGTTATCGCTTCTCGGCCTTTTGGCTAAGATCAAGTGTAGTATCTGTTCTTATCAGTTTAATATCTGATACGTCCCCTATCTGGGGACCATATATTAAATGGATTTTTGGAACAGGGAGATGGAAGAAGAGCTTGCTCTGTCCACTCCACGCATCGACCTGGTATTGCAGTACCTCCAGGACCGGTGCACTTCTCTTACTCAGTTTGAAAAAGTAGAAAAAGAAACAGCAAACGAGCTGCTGCGGGGAAATGAAAAGCCCAGCAAGCAAAGTTTGTGGAGGACAAGCAGTGAGTACAGTGGGAGACAGAGAGCCGTGGAGCAAGGAGGAAGGCGACGGACGGTGGTGCACAATGCGTGGCTGCAGCATGACAGGCCAGCAGAAGCACAAGAGAGAGAGAGAGAGAGAGTGAAAAAGGCAGGCAGGCAGGCAGGCAGGCAGGCAGGCAGGCAGGCAGGCAGGCAGGCAGGCAGGCAATTTGGTAGTTGTTGTCTTAATTTGGTAGTTGTTGTCGTCTTGTTGTCTTGTGATCCCGGCTGTGTTCAGCTGTGAGTTGTTGCAGGAACGAGCTGATTGCATCAACGAGCTGGTTGTGGCCGTCACAAAGAGGCGGGGCTATGCAAATAAGGTGTGCCGGGGCAGTCGGGAAGGTGCTGGGAGTCTGCGGGCCTCAGTCCGGCGAGCCCGATGAAGGTCCGAAACAGGGCCTGAGCCAGAGAGGGCCTGGGGCTGGCTGGGAGCCCCCGGGGCCGGGCCGACTGGATGTGGTGTTGCCTGGATGTGGTGTGGGCTTGGGCCGGAGGTGTGCTGCCTGCCTGCCGGGGCCCAGCAGCCCTCCCTCTCCCCATGGAGGCATGTCTAGCCTGGCTTTGGGCCCGTCTGCGCGCGCGCCTTTCGGGTTATCGCTTCTCGGCCTTTTGGCTAAGATCAAGTGTAGTATCTGTTCTTATCAGTTTAATATCTGATACGTCCCCTATCTGGGGACCATATATTAAATGGATTTTTGGAACAGGGAGATGGAAGAAGAGCTTGCTCTGTCCACTCCACGCATCGACCTGGTATTGCAGTACCTCCAGGACCGGTGCACTTCTCTTACTCAGTTTGAAAAAGTAGAAAAAGAAACAGCAAACGAGCTGCTGCGGGGAAATGAAAAGCCCAGCAAGCAAAGTTTGTGGAGGACAAGCAGTGAGTACAGTGGGAGACAGAGAGCCGTGGAGCAAGGAGGAAGGCGACGGACGGTGGTGCACAATGCGTGGCTGCAGCATGACAGGCCAGCAGAAGCACAAGAGAGAGAGAGAGAGAGAGTGAAAAAGGCAGGCAGGCAGGCAGGCAGGCAGGCAGGCAGGCAGGCAGGCAGGCAGGCAGGCAGGCAATTTGGTAGTTGTTGTCTTAATTTGGTAGTTGTTGTCGTCTTGTTGTCTTGTGATCCCGGCTGTGTTCAGCTGTGAGTTGTTGCAGGAACGAGCTGATTGCATCAACGAGCTGGTTGTGGCCGTCACAAAGAGGCGGGGCTATGCAAATAAGGTGTGCCGGGGCAGTCGGGAAGGTGCTGGGAGTCTGCGGGCCTCAGTCCGGCGAGCCCGATGAAGGTCCGAAACAGGGCCTGAGCCAGAGAGGGCCTGGGGCTGGCTGGGAGCCCCCGGGGCCGGGCCGACTGGATGTGGTGTTGCCTGGATGTGGTGTGGGCTTGGGCCGGAGGTGTGCTGCCTGCCTGCCGGGGCCCAGCAGCCCTCCCTCTCCCCATGGAGGCATGTCTAGCCTGGCTTTGGGCCCGTCTGCGCGCGCGCCTTTCGGGTTATCGCTTCTCGGCCTTTTGGCTAAGATCAAGTGTAGTATCTGTTCTTATCAGTTTAATATCTGATACGTCCCCTATCTGGGGACCATATATTAAATGGATTTTTGGAACAGGGAGATGGAAGAAGAGCTTGCTCTGTCCACTCCACGCATCGACCTGGTATTGCAGTACCTCCAGGACCGGTGCACTTCTCTTACTCAGTTTGAAAAAGTAGAAAAAGAAACAGCAAACGAGCTGCTGCGGGGAAATGAAAAGCCCAGCAAGCAAAGTTTGTGGAGGACAAGCAGTGAGTACAGTGGGAGACAGAGAGCCGTGGAGCAAGGAGGAAGGCGACGGACGGTGGTGCACAATGCGTGGCTGCAGCATGACAGGCCAGCAGAAGCACAAGAGAGAGAGAGAGAGAGAGTGAAAAAGGCAGGCAGGCAGGCAGGCAGGCAGGCAGGCAGGCAGGCAGGCAGGCAGGCAGGCAGGCAATTTGGTAGTTGTTGTCTTAATTTGGTAGTTGTTGTCGTCTTGTTGTCTTGTGATCCCGGCTGTGTTCAGCTGTGAGTTGTTGCAGGAACGAGCTGATTGCATCAACGAGCTGGTTGTGGCCGTCACAAAGAGGCGGGGCTATGCAAATAAGGTGTGCCGGGGCAGTCGGGAAGGTGCTGGGAGTCTGCGGGCCTCAGTCCGGCGAGCCCGATGAAGGTCCGAAACAGGGCCTGAGCCAGAGAGGGCCTGGGGCTGGCTGGGAGCCCCCGGGGCCGGGCCGACTGGATGTGGTGTTGCCTGGATGTGGTGTGGGCTTGGGCCGGAGGTGTGCTGCCTGCCTGCCGGGGCCCAGCAGCCCTCCCTCTCCCCATGGAGGCATGTCTAGCCTGGCTTTGGGCCCGTCTGCGCGCGCGCCTTTCGGGTTATCGCTTCTCGGCCTTTTGGCTAAGATCAAGTGTAGTATCTGTTCTTATCAGTTTAATATCTGATACGTCCCCTATCTGGGGACCATATATTAAATGGATTTTTGGAACAGGGAGATGGAAGAAGAGCTTGCTCTGTCCACTCCACGCATCGACCTGGTATTGCAGTACCTCCAGGACCGGTGCACTTCTCTTACTCAGTTTGAAAAAGTAGAAAAAGAAACAGCAAACGAGCTGCTGCGGGGAAATGAAAAGCCCAGCAAGCAAAGTTTGTGGAGGACAAGCAGTGAGTACAGTGGGAGACAGAGAGCCGTGGAGCAAGGAGGAAGGCGACGGACGGTGGTGCACAATGCGTGGCTGCAGCATGACAGGCCAGCAGAAGCACAAGAGAGAGAGAGAGAGAGAGTGAAAAAGGCAGGCAGGCAGGCAGGCAGGCAGGCAGGCAGGCAGGCAGGCAGGCAGGCAGGCAGGCAATTTGGTAGTTGTTGTCTTAATTTGGTAGTTGTTGTCGTCTTGTTGTCTTGTGATCCCGGCTGTGTTCAGCTGTGAGTTGTTGCAGGAACGAGCTGATTGCATCAACGAGCTGGTTGTGGCCGTCACAAAGAGGCGGGGCTATGCAAATAAGGTGTGCCGGGGCAGTCGGGAAGGTGCTGGGAGTCTGCGGGCCTCAGTCCGGCGAGCCCGATGAAGGTCCGAAACAGGGCCTGAGCCAGAGAGGGCCTGGGGCTGGCTGGGAGCCCCCGGGGCCGGGCCGACTGGATGTGGTGTTGCCTGGATGTGGTGTGGGCTTGGGCCGGAGGTGTGCTGCCTGCCTGCCGGGGCCCAGCAGCCCTCCCTCTCCCCATGGAGGCATGTCTAGCCTGGCTTTGGGCCCGTCTGCGCGCGCGCCTTTCGGGTTATCGCTTCTCGGCCTTTTGGCTAAGATCAAGTGTAGTATCTGTTCTTATCAGTTTAATATCTGATACGTCCCCTATCTGGGGACCATATATTAAATGGATTTTTGGAACAGGGAGATGGAAGAAGAGCTTGCTCTGTCCACTCCACGCATCGACCTGGTATTGCAGTACCTCCAGGACCGGTGCACTTCTCTTACTCAGTTTGAAAAAGTAGAAAAAGAAACAGCAAACGAGCTGCTGCGGGGAAATGAAAAGCCCAGCAAGCAAAGTTTGTGGAGGACAAGCAGTGAGTACAGTGGGAGACAGAGAGCCGTGGAGCAAGGAGGAAGGCGACGGACGGTGGTGCACAATGCGTGGCTGCAGCATGACAGGCCAGCAGAAGCACAAGAGAGAGAGAGAGAGAGAGTGAAAAAGGCAGGCAGGCAGGCAGGCAGGCAGGCAGGCAGGCAGGCAGGCAGGCAGGCAGGCAGGCAATTTGGTAGTTGTTGTCTTAATTTGGTAGTTGTTGTCGTCTTGTTGTCTTGTGATCCCGGCTGTGTTCAGCTGTGAGTTGTTGCAGGAACGAGCTGATTGCATCAACGAGCTGGTTGTGGCCGTCACAAAGAGGCGGGGCTATGCAAATAAGGTGTGCCGGGGCAGTCGGGAAGGTGCTGGGAGTCTGCGGGCCTCAGTCCGGCGAGCCCGATGAAGGTCCGAAACAGGGCCTGAGCCAGAGAGGGCCTGGGGCTGGCTGGGAGCCCCCGGGGCCGGGCCGACTGGATGTGGTGTTGCCTGGATGTGGTGTGGGCTTGGGCCGGAGGTGTGCTGCCTGCCTGCCGGGGCCCAGCAGCCCTCCCTCTCCCCATGGAGGCATGTCTAGCCTGGCTTTGGGCCCGTCTGCGCGCGCGCCTTTCGGGTTATCGCTTCTCGGCCTTTTGGCTAAGATCAAGTGTAGTATCTGTTCTTATCAGTTTAATATCTGATACGTCCCCTATCTGGGGACCATATATTAAATGGATTTTTGGAACAGGGAGATGGAAGAAGAGCTTGCTCTGTCCACTCCACGCATCGACCTGGTATTGCAGTACCTCCAGGACCGGTGCACTTCTCTTACTCAGTTTGAAAAAGTAGAAAAAGAAACAGCAAACGAGCTGCTGCGGGGAAATGAAAAGCCCAGCAAGCAAAGTTTGTGGAGGACAAGCAGTGAGTACAGTGGGAGACAGAGAGCCGTGGAGCAAGGAGGAAGGCGACGGACGGTGGTGCACAATGCGTGGCTGCAGCATGACAGGCCAGCAGAAGCACAAGAGAGAGAGAGAGAGAGAGTGAAAAAGGCAGGCAGGCAGGCAGGCAGGCAGGCAGGCAGGCAGGCAGGCAGGCAGGCAGGCAGGCAATTTGGTAGTTGTTGTCTTAATTTGGTAGTTGTTGTCGTCTTGTTGTCTTGTGATCCCGGCTGTGTTCAGCTGTGAGTTGTTGCAGGAACGAGCTGATTGCATCAACGAGCTGGTTGTGGCCGTCACAAAGAGGCGGGGCTATGCAAATAAGGTGTGCCGGGGCAGTCGGGAAGGTGCTGGGAGTCTGCGGGCCTCAGTCCGGCGAGCCCGATGAAGGTCCGAAACAGGGCCTGAGCCAGAGAGGGCCTGGGGCTGGCTGGGAGCCCCCGGGGCCGGGCCGACTGGATGTGGTGTTGCCTGGATGTGGTGTGGGCTTGGGCCGGAGGTGTGCTGCCTGCCTGCCGGGGCCCAGCAGCCCTCCCTCTCCCCATGGAGGCATGTCTAGCCTGGCTTTGGGCCCGTCTGCGCGCGCGCCTTTCGGGTTATCGCTTCTCGGCCTTTTGGCTAAGATCAAGTGTAGTATCTGTTCTTATCAGTTTAATATCTGATACGTCCCCTATCTGGGGACCATATATTAAATGGATTTTTGGAACAGGGAGATGGAAGAAGAGCTTGCTCTGTCCACTCCACGCATCGACCTGGTATTGCAGTACCTCCAGGACCGGTGCACTTCTCTTACTCAGTTTGAAAAAGTAGAAAAAGAAACAGCAAACGAGCTGCTGCGGGGAAATGAAAAGCCCAGCAAGCAAAGTTTGTGGAGGACAAGCAGTGAGTACAGTGGGAGACAGAGAGCCGTGGAGCAAGGAGGAAGGCGACGGACGGTGGTGCACAATGCGTGGCTGCAGCATGACAGGCCAGCAGAAGCACAAGAGAGAGAGAGAGAGAGAGTGAAAAAGGCAGGCAGGCAGGCAGGCAGGCAGGCAGGCAGGCAGGCAGGCAGGCAGGCAGGCAGGCAATTTGGTAGTTGTTGTCTTAATTTGGTAGTTGTTGTCGTCTTGTTGTCTTGTGATCCCGGCTGTGTTCAGCTGTGAGTTGTTGCAGGAACGAGCTGATTGCATCAACGAGCTGGTTGTGGCCGTCACAAAGAGGCGGGGCTATGCAAATAAGGTGTGCCGGGGCAGTCGGGAAGGTGCTGGGAGTCTGCGGGCCTCAGTCCGGCGAGCCCGATGAAGGTCCGAAACAGGGCCTGAGCCAGAGAGGGCCTGGGGCTGGCTGGGAGCCCCCGGGGCCGGGCCGACTGGATGTGGTGTTGCCTGGATGTGGTGTGGGCTTGGGCCGGAGGTGTGCTGCCTGCCTGCCGGGGCCCAGCAGCCCTCCCTCTCCCCATGGAGGCATGTCTAGCCTGGCTTTGGGCCCGTCTGCGCGCGCGCCTTTCGGGTTATCGCTTCTCGGCCTTTTGGCTAAGATCAAGTGTAGTATCTGTTCTTATCAGTTTAATATCTGATACGTCCCCTATCTGGGGACCATATATTAAATGGATTTTTGGAACAGGGAGATGGAAGAAGAGCTTGCTCTGTCCACTCCACGCATCGACCTGGTATTGCAGTACCTCCAGGACCGGTGCACTTCTCTTACTCAGTTTGAAAAAGTAGAAAAAGAAACAGCAAACGAGCTGCTGCGGGGAAATGAAAAGCCCAGCAAGCAAAGTTTGTGGAGGACAAGCAGTGAGTACAGTGGGAGACAGAGAGCCGTGGAGCAAGGAGGAAGGCGACGGACGGTGGTGCACAATGCGTGGCTGCAGCATGACAGGCCAGCAGAAGCACAAGAGAGAGAGAGAGAGAGAGTGAAAAAGGCAGGCAGGCAGGCAGGCAGGCAGGCAGGCAGGCAGGCAGGCAGGCAGGCAGGCAGGCAATTTGGTAGTTGTTGTCTTAATTTGGTAGTTGTTGTCGTCTTGTTGTCTTGTGATCCCGGCTGTGTTCAGCTGTGAGTTGTTGCAGGAACGAGCTGATTGCATCAACGAGCTGGTTGTGGCCGTCACAAAGAGGCGGGGCTATGCAAATAAGGTGTGCCGGGGCAGTCGGGAAGGTGCTGGGAGTCTGCGGGCCTCAGTCCGGCGAGCCCGATGAAGGTCCGAAACAGGGCCTGAGCCAGAGAGGGCCTGGGGCTGGCTGGGAGCCCCCGGGGCCGGGCCGACTGGATGTGGTGTTGCCTGGATGTGGTGTGGGCTTGGGCCGGAGGTGTGCTGCCTGCCTGCCGGGGCCCAGCAGCCCTCCCTCTCCCCATGGAGGCATGTCTAGCCTGGCTTTGGGCCCGTCTGCGCGCGCGCCTTTCGGGTTATCGCTTCTCGGCCTTTTGGCTAAGATCAAGTGTAGTATCTGTTCTTATCAGTTTAATATCTGATACGTCCCCTATCTGGGGACCATATATTAAATGGATTTTTGGAACAGGGAGATGGAAGAAGAGCTTGCTCTGTCCACTCCACGCATCGACCTGGTATTGCAGTACCTCCAGGACCGGTGCACTTCTCTTACTCAGTTTGAAAAAGTAGAAAAAGAAACAGCAAACGAGCTGCTGCGGGGAAATGAAAAGCCCAGCAAGCAAAGTTTGTGGAGGACAAGCAGTGAGTACAGTGGGAGACAGAGAGCCGTGGAGCAAGGAGGAAGGCGACGGACGGTGGTGCACAATGCGTGGCTGCAGCATGACAGGCCAGCAGAAGCACAAGAGAGAGAGAGAGAGAGAGTGAAAAAGGCAGGCAGGCAGGCAGGCAGGCAGGCAGGCAGGCAGGCAGGCAGGCAGGCAGGCAGGCAATTTGGTAGTTGTTGTCTTAATTTGGTAGTTGTTGTCGTCTTGTTGTCTTGTGATCCCGGCTGTGTTCAGCTGTGAGTTGTTGCAGGAACGAGCTGATTGCATCAACGAGCTGGTTGTGGCCGTCACAAAGAGGCGGGGCTATGCAAATAAGGTGTGCCGGGGCAGTCGGGAAGGTGCTGGGAGTCTGCGGGCCTCAGTCCGGCGAGCCCGATGAAGGTCCGAAACAGGGCCTGAGCCAGAGAGGGCCTGGGGCTGGCTGGGAGCCCCCGGGGCCGGGCCGACTGGATGTGGTGTTGCCTGGATGTGGTGTGGGCTTGGGCCGGAGGTGTGCTGCCTGCCTGCCGGGGCCCAGCAGCCCTCCCTCTCCCCATGGAGGCATGTCTAGCCTGGCTTTGGGCCCGTCTGCGCGCGCGCCTTTCGGGTTATCGCTTCTCGGCCTTTTGGCACGATCAAGTGTAATGCTTGGTTGGGTCTTAAGGTTTGCAGTAGGAACCCCGTAGCTTGGCCTGCCTGGGATCGTCATTGCGACTTCACCCAGCTGCTGCTTTTGGGCTGTGGGCTATCCGAGGCATACCTGAAGGCGATCTTACCTTGAAAAGATGGATATTTCGTCAGCACCAGAAGCACCGAACACGGTGCGCCTGTTTTTTCCGAAAGAACGAAGGAATGACTATGCTCTGCGCAAGATCCAGATCGATATCGTGGAGGGATGTCTTGGAATGGATCGGAAAAGTATTTTTTGTGTTCAGGCCTTTCCACAGCAAGGCTTCTACGATATTTCCTTTGTCGATTTGAGTGAGTTGAGGACCTGCTATTTAAGGAGTCAGGAGATGGCTGACCATCCGGATCTGAAAGATCTTCTTTTTGTTGTCAATGAGACAAGGAATCGTGTGCCAGTGGTTGTTCACATGTACAACCCTTTCGTCAAAGACGAGGAGATAAGAGCTTTCCTGGGACGCTACAGTTCCTATGTGTCCCCAGGAGAAAGGAAAATGAATGTCTTTGGGACTTTTAACGGGCAAAGGCGCTTTTGGGCCGAGTTCAAGCAGGACCCGAGTGGAATTGGTGGCCGTTTACATCCACCCCAGACCTTTTCCATTGGGAACAACAAGGGTTATCTATATTACCCAGGCCAGCCTTCCTTCTGCAGGAATTGTTTTTGTTTTGGTCATATTAAAACAGACTGTGAGAAAGGACCTGTTTGTAAAAACTGTTTTAGACCTGGACATAGGACTGTTGATTGCGAGGCGGCCCGTGCATGTCATCTCTGCGGGTCGAATGAGCATCTCGCTAAAAACTGTCCAAAGGTCCGTGCAACTCAGGAAAAGACAATTTATTCTGATGTTGTGAAAGGGGTGAAACCTGCAGAGCCTGGTGGTGCAAACACGCTGGCTCCGGTTGCAGAGGAAACGGCACCGAATGATCTGGTCGAGGACTCGGAGGAAGAAGAGGCTCCGGATTTGTTAAGAGCAGAAGGGGATGATGCTGCACCTGTCCCAGAGACCCAAGAGGAGATGGAGGTTGGGAAAGCATCCCTAAAGAGAAAACCAGAGGACAGTAGTGTAAGCTCTGTTCCTTGGAGTGAAAGAGTGGAGGACTTTTCCAGCTCTGAGGAGAAGAAGGAGGATGATTCTTCTGTCTGCATAGACTCAGACTCCTCTTTGTCGGCAGCCTTTTTGGATCAGGAGGAGGTTAAAAGATTGCAAGAAACCATGAATGTTGTGGACTATAAGACAAAGAAAAAGAAAACCAAAAAAGATGAGGGCCCTAAACAGATGAGGGGAGTTGGCAGCAGCAGTAATGCCGACCAAGAGCCTCTTCCTAGGGCAAGGGCTAGGGGAGGTGCAAAAAAGAGTTAATTTGTGTTTGTTTTCTTCTTATTACTTCTTAAATGCCTATCAATGTAGGTTCTATAAATGTGCGTAGCATTTTTTCTGCAAGTAGAAGGGCGGTAATTTTTGATATTCTGATGTCTTTTGCTTTAGATATAATTTTTTTGCAGGAATGTGCTATAAAGGAGGAACCCAATAAAGTTAAATGGGATCGGGGTCCGGCCATTTGGTCTACCAGCCATGAGAGAAATGGCGGGGTAGGTATTTTGTTTAACAGCCCAAATTTTGTTGTAAAACAAGTTATACATATTGTTCAGGGGAGAGTACTTTTTGTTATGGTGGAGTATAATAATCAAGTTTTGAAATTATTTAATGTGTATGCTCCAACAAGCAGGAAAGAAAGAATTTTAATTTTTGAAAAACTTAAAGTGTTTTTGGGTGGGAAAGATAATGTTATTTTGGCTGGGGATTTTAATTGTGTTATAAGTGATAAAGATAGTTTCAACCAAAGGGGTAGTAAAAGAAAAGTGGATAAATCTGGTGTAATTTTGCAAGATGTCATTGCAATGTTTAATTTAAAAGATGCGTATAAGGGTAAAGGAGATCCAGCTGAGCCTTTTACTTTCTTTAGCGATAAAGGGGATATTAAGTCTAGGATTGACTTTTGTTTCTTTTCAAATTCTTTGAATCTTTTGGATTATTGTGTGGATAGAACACTTTTTTCAGATCATGGGTGTGTAAAGTGTAAGATAGAGATAAATGGGGAAAGGGAAAGTGGGAGGGGTTTGTGGAAACTTAATGTCTCTCTATTACAAGATGAGGAGATTAAAAGGGAGTATGGAATATGGTTTAAAAAATGGGTAGCAAGAAAGGGGGATTTTGGGAATATTGGTGAGTGGTGGGATTGGTTTAAAGAAGAAACTAAAAGATTTTTTGTTAAAAAAAGCTGCCAGAAAGCAAGGGAAAAGAGAGAGGAGTATGATAGGTGGCAAAAAAGGCTACTATATTTGGAAGAGTTAAAAAAGATTGGTGAAGATGTGAGTGTGGACATGGATGAAGCGAAAGAAAAAATTAAAAAATGTTTGGAAAAAAAAGGAAAATCAATTATTGCTTTGGCTAGAGTAGAAGTTAAGGAATTGGATGAGAAATGTACTAATTTTTTCTTTAAAAAAGCTTTTAGGAAGAAAGCGGAGATGTGGAGTGTTTTTGATAAAGATGGATGTGAAAAATTTGCAGGTGCGGATGTTTTACAAACAGTGTGTGAGTACTATGAGGACTTGTTTTCTGTGAAGGTAAGAAATGAAAGCATGGAGGAAGAGTGTTTGAAGGTAATTGAAAATCGCTTGAATGGCGAGGATGTAGATATGTTAAAAGAGGATTTGTCAAAAACGGAGTTTGAGGAATGTGTGAGGGGAATGAGGAAAGGGAAAGTGCCTGGGAGTGATGGGCTCCCAATAGAGTTTTACTGTGAGTTTTGGGATCTTTTGGGTGATGTTGTGTGTGAGGTAGGTAAGGATGTTTTTGAAAGAGGGTGTTTAACAGAAAGTATGAAAGAAAGTGTGGTTGTGTTGTTATATAAAAAGGGCGATAAAAGAGAGTTGAAAAACTGGAGGCCTATATCTTTATTAAATGCAGATTATAAAATCATAGCTAAGATTATAGCTAATCGTCTGAGAGATGTTGTTGTGAGAATGGTAGGTGAGGAACAGATATGTGCAGTGCCTGGGCGTCAGATAAGTGAGTGTTTGATGTGTTTGAGAGATATCTTGTGGTATGCGAAAGAAAGGAGTCAGACTGTGGCGGTGGTAACGGTTGATTTTGAGAAGGCCTACGATCGTGTGAATCATGATTTTATGTTTATAGTTTTGAAGAAAATGGGAGTGCCTGAGCGTATGTTGTCATGGATTAAGTGTTTGTATGGAGATATTGTTAGTAAGTTTCAGGTGAATGGTTTTTTGTCATCAAAGATTAAAATAAAATCCGGTGTGAGACAGGGGTGTCCATTGTCCCCAATTCTGTTTATATGTGCAATAGAGCCTTTGTTGTGTGAAATAAGAAGGGATAAAGTAGTAAGAGGTGTGGAAGTACCGGGTAGTGGAGGTAGAGATGTGAGAGTGTTTGGCTACATGGATGACGTCACATTAGTTTGTAAGTCTGTGGCAAGTTTGAGGAGAATGAAGTTGTTAATTGAATGTTTTTGCGTGGTGAGTGGTTTTAAGTTGAATGTTGATAAAAGTGTGTGTAAGTGTTTTGGGTTTTTGAGTGATTTGGAGTTCTGTGGATGGCCAGTATGTAAGGAGGGTATTAAAATACTTGGGGTAGTGTTTGATTTAGATATGTGTGGGAATGAAAGTTGGGGTGAAGTGAATAAAAGGATTAAGAAAAAGATTGATTTTTGGGCGTTAAGATCTTTAACGATTGAGGGGAGAATATTAGTAAGTAAGGCAGTATTTTTGCCGATTCTATTGTATGTTGCTACTGTTTTCCCACCACAATATAGAGTGTTGGGGAAAATTATTCGGCTCATTTTTGTGTTCATCTGGAACTCAAAGATGGAGAAGTTATCTAGGGAAAAGGTGGTAAAGACAAAGAAGAATGGAGGTAAAGCAATGGTCAATATAGAAAGATTTTTGTCCATTAGATATGTGAGTGTATGCGTGGTTATGAGTACGAAAGAGAATGTAATGGGTTGCATGATAAGATATGCAGCGGGACATATTTTACGGAGGTATAATATATGTCAAATAGATATTAAGAAGCCAGTGTGTTTTGTGGCACCGTGGTTCTATATGAGGATTGATAGGTATGTTAAAAAATATGAGTTAACAGAGATACCTGTGGAGGTGTGGAAAGAAGGGAAAAAAATGATACGTTCTTTTGAAAGTAGAGAACAAATGGAAGGTATAGGAGGTTTATCTGTTGCTGAAAGTAAAGAAGTATGGAAAAAAGTGAATGATAATAGTTTGGTTAACAGACAGAAAGATTTGTGTTGGATGAGTGCTCATGGTTGTTTGCCAACTAGAGTTTTTTCAGAGAAGGAGAAGGTTGGTAAATAGCGAAGTATGCCCGAGGGAGGGTTGTGGGGGTTCGGAGAACATTTCTCATGTTTTTTGGGAATGTGTCTATGCTAGGAATGTATGGAAGAGAATGGATAACATGATAAGGGGGTTAACAGGAATACAAATATTGTCTTATGAAATGATGCTATATGGTTTATTTGGGGGAGATCAGGCAAAAGCAAGAATTCTGTGGCTTATCATCAATTGTGTTAAAGAAGCTTTATGGGACACAAGAAACATGTGTGTTTTTGGGGATAAATGTGTTGATGAAGATGGGTGTGTTGGTTTGGTAAGAAGTAGGTTATTTTTATATGTTTTGTGTGACAGGAGGAAGATGGGGAATGAAGATGCAGAGGGTATCTGGAAGTTTAAAAAATGGAGATTTTGGGTTTAATCCTTTGTAATGTAAAGTAATGTCAAAGTTGATGTAATGTAAAGTTATGCCAAAGTTGATGTGTTTTTGATTAAATGTATTGTATTTTTGTAATAAAAAAATGAAAAAAAAAAAATCTGTTCTTATCAGTTTAATATCTGATACGTCCCCTATCTGGGGACCATATATTAAATGGATTTTTGGAACAGGGAGATGGAAGAAGAGCTTGCTCTGTCCACTCCACGCATCGACCTGGTATTGCAGTACCTCCAGGACCGGTGCACTTCTCTTACTCAGTTTGAAAAAGTAGAAAAAGAAACAGCAAACGAGCTGCTGCGGGGAAATGAAAAGCCCAGCAAGCAAAGTTTGTGGAGGACAAGCAGTGAGTACAGTGGGAGACAGAGAGCCGTGGAGCAAGGAGGAAGGCGACGGACGGTGGTGCACAATGCGTGGCTGCAGCATGACAGGCCAGCAGAAGCACAAGAGAGAGAGAGAGAGAGAGTGAAAAAGGCAGGCAGGCAGGCAGGCAGGCAGGCAGGCAGGCAGGCAGGCAGGCAGGCAGGCAGGCAATTTGGTAGTTGTTGTCTTAATTTGGTAGTTGTTGTCGTCTTGTTGTCTTGTGATCCCGGCTGTGTTCAGCTGTGAGTTGTTGCAGGAACGAGCTGATTGCATCAACGAGCTGGTTGTGGCCGTCACAAAGAGGCGGGGCTATGCAAATAAGGTGTGCCGGGGCAGTCGGGAAGGTGCTGGGAGTCTGCGGGCCTCAGTCCGGCGAGCCCGATGAAGGTCCGAAACAGGGCCTGAGCCAGAGAGGGCCTGGGGCTGGCTGGGAGCCCCCGGGGCCGGGCCGACTGGATGTGGTGTTGCCTGGATGTGGTGTGGGCTTGGGCCGGAGGTGTGCTGCCTGCCTGCCGGGGCCCAGCAGCCCTCCCTCTCCCCATGGAGGCATGTCTAGCCTGGCTTTGGGCCCGTCTGCGCGCGCGCCTTTCGGGTTATCGCTTCTCGGCCTTTTGGCTAAGATCAAGTGTAGTATCTGTTCTTATCAGTTTAATATCTGATACGTCCCCTATCTGGGGACCATATATTAAATGGATTTTTGGAACAGGGAGATGGAAGAAGAGCTTGCTCTGTCCACTCCACGCATCGACCTGGTATTGCAGTACCTCCAGGACCGGTGCACTTCTCTTACTCAGTTTGAAAAAGTAGAAAAAGAAACAGCAAACGAGCTGCTGCGGGGAAATGAAAAGCCCAGCAAGCAAAGTTTGTGGAGGACAAGCAGTGAGTACAGTGGGAGACAGAGAGCCGTGGAGCAAGGAGGAAGGCGACGGACGGTGGTGCACAATGCGTGGCTGCAGCATGACAGGCCAGCAGAAGCACAAGAGAGAGAGAGAGAGAGAGTGAAAAAGGCAGGCAGGCAGGCAGGCAGGCAGGCAGGCAGGCAGGCAGGCAGGCAGGCAGGCAGGCAATTTGGTAGTTGTTGTCTTAATTTGGTAGTTGTTGTCGTCTTGTTGTCTTGTGATCCCGGCTGTGTTCAGCTGTGAGTTGTTGCAGGAACGAGCTGATTGCATCAACGAGCTGGTTGTGGCCGTCACAAAGAGGCGGGGCTATGCAAATAAGGTGTGCCGGGGCAGTCGGGAAGGTGCTGGGAGTCTGCGGGCCTCAGTCCGGCGAGCCCGATGAAGGTCCGAAACAGGGCCTGAGCCAGAGAGGGCCTGGGGCTGGCTGGGAGCCCCCGGGGCCGGGCCGACTGGATGTGGTGTTGCCTGGATGTGGTGTGGGCTTGGGCCGGAGGTGTGCTGCCTGCCTGCCGGGGCCCAGCAGCCCTCCCTCTCCCCATGGAGGCATGTCTAGCCTGGCTTTGGGCCCGTCTGCGCGCGCGCCTTTCGGGTTATCGCTTCTCGGCCTTTTGGCTAAGATCAAGTGTAGTATCTGTTCTTATCAGTTTAATATCTGATACGTCCCCTATCTGGGGACCATATATTAAATGGATTTTTGGAACAGGGAGATGGAAGAAGAGCTTGCTCTGTCCACTCCACGCATCGACCTGGTATTGCAGTACCTCCAGGACCGGTGCACTTCTCTTACTCAGTTTGAAAAAGTAGAAAAAGAAACAGCAAACGAGCTGCTGCGGGGAAATGAAAAGCCCAGCAAGCAAAGTTTGTGGAGGACAAGCAGTGAGTACAGTGGGAGACAGAGAGCCGTGGAGCAAGGAGGAAGGCGACGGACGGTGGTGCACAATGCGTGGCTGCAGCATGACAGGCCAGCAGAAGCACAAGAGAGAGAGAGAGAGAGAGTGAAAAAGGCAGGCAGGCAGGCAGGCAGGCAGGCAGGCAGGCAGGCAGGCAGGCAGGCAGGCAGGCAATTTGGTAGTTGTTGTCTTAATTTGGTAGTTGTTGTCGTCTTGTTGTCTTGTGATCCCGGCTGTGTTCAGCTGTGAGTTGTTGCAGGAACGAGCTGATTGCATCAACGAGCTGGTTGTGGCCGTCACAAAGAGGCGGGGCTATGCAAATAAGGTGTGCCGGGGCAGTCGGGAAGGTGCTGGGAGTCTGCGGGCCTCAGTCCGGCGAGCCCGATGAAGGTCCGAAACAGGGCCTGAGCCAGAGAGGGCCTGGGGCTGGCTGGGAGCCCCCGGGGCCGGGCCGACTGGATGTGGTGTTGCCTGGATGTGGTGTGGGCTTGGGCCGGAGGTGTGCTGCCTGCCTGCCGGGGCCCAGCAGCCCTCCCTCTCCCCATGGAGGCATGTCTAGCCTGGCTTTGGGCCCGTCTGCGCGCGCGCCTTTCGGGTTATCGCTTCTCGGCCTTTTGGCTAAGATCAAGTGTAGTATCTGTTCTTATCAGTTTAATATCTGATACGTCCCCTATCTGGGGACCATATATTAAATGGATTTTTGGAACAGGGAGATGGAAGAAGAGCTTGCTCTGTCCACTCCACGCATCGACCTGGTATTGCAGTACCTCCAGGACCGGTGCACTTCTCTTACTCAGTTTGAAAAAGTAGAAAAAGAAACAGCAAACGAGCTGCTGCGGGGAAATGAAAAGCCCAGCAAGCAAAGTTTGTGGAGGACAAGCAGTGAGTACAGTGGGAGACAGAGAGCCGTGGAGCAAGGAGGAAGGCGACGGACGGTGGTGCACAATGCGTGGCTGCAGCATGACAGGCCAGCAGAAGCACAAGAGAGAGAGAGAGAGAGAGTGAAAAAGGCAGGCAGGCAGGCAGGCAGGCAGGCAGGCAGGCAGGCAGGCAGGCAGGCAGGCAGGCAATTTGGTAGTTGTTGTCTTAATTTGGTAGTTGTTGTCGTCTTGTTGTCTTGTGATCCCGGCTGTGTTCAGCTGTGAGTTGTTGCAGGAACGAGCTGATTGCATCAACGAGCTGGTTGTGGCCGTCACAAAGAGGCGGGGCTATGCAAATAAGGTGTGCCGGGGCAGTCGGGAAGGTGCTGGGAGTCTGCGGGCCTCAGTCCGGCGAGCCCGATGAAGGTCCGAAACAGGGCCTGAGCCAGAGAGGGCCTGGGGCTGGCTGGGAGCCCCCGGGGCCGGGCCGACTGGATGTGGTGTTGCCTGGATGTGGTGTGGGCTTGGGCCGGAGGTGTGCTGCCTGCCTGCCGGGGCCCAGCAGCCCTCCCTCTCCCCATGGAGGCATGTCTAGCCTGGCTTTGGGCCCGTCTGCGCGCGCGCCTTTCGGGTTATCGCTTCTCGGCCTTTTGGCTAAGATCAAGTGTAGTATCTGTTCTTATCAGTTTAATATCTGATACGTCCCCTATCTGGGGACCATATATTAAATGGATTTTTGGAACAGGGAGATGGAAGAAGAGCTTGCTCTGTCCACTCCACGCATCGACCTGGTATTGCAGTACCTCCAGGACCGGTGCACTTCTCTTACTCAGTTTGAAAAAGTAGAAAAAGAAACAGCAAACGAGCTGCTGCGGGGAAATGAAAAGCCCAGCAAGCAAAGTTTGTGGAGGACAAGCAGTGAGTACAGTGGGAGACAGAGAGCCGTGGAGCAAGGAGGAAGGCGACGGACGGTGGTGCACAATGCGTGGCTGCAGCATGACAGGCCAGCAGAAGCACAAGAGAGAGAGAGAGAGAGAGTGAAAAAGGCAGGCAGGCAGGCAGGCAGGCAGGCAGGCAGGCAGGCAGGCAGGCAGGCAGGCAGGCAATTTGGTAGTTGTTGTCTTAATTTGGTAGTTGTTGTCGTCTTGTTGTCTTGTGATCCCGGCTGTGTTCAGCTGTGAGTTGTTGCAGGAACGAGCTGATTGCATCAACGAGCTGGTTGTGGCCGTCACAAAGAGGCGGGGCTATGCAAATAAGGTGTGCCGGGGCAGTCGGGAAGGTGCTGGGAGTCTGCGGGCCTCAGTCCGGCGAGCCCGATGAAGGTCCGAAACAGGGCCTGAGCCAGAGAGGGCCTGGGGCTGGCTGGGAGCCCCCGGGGCCGGGCCGACTGGATGTGGTGTTGCCTGGATGTGGTGTGGGCTTGGGCCGGAGGTGTGCTGCCTGCCTGCCGGGGCCCAGCAGCCCTCCCTCTCCCCATGGAGGCATGTCTAGCCTGGCTTTGGGCCCGTCTGCGCGCGCGCCTTTCGGGTTATCGCTTCTCGGCCTTTTGGCTAAGATCAAGTGTAGTATCTGTTCTTATCAGTTTAATATCTGATACGTCCCCTATCTGGGGACCATATATTAAATGGATTTTTGGAACAGGGAGATGGAAGAAGAGCTTGCTCTGTCCACTCCACGCATCGACCTGGTATTGCAGTACCTCCAGGACCGGTGCACTTCTCTTACTCAGTTTGAAAAAGTAGAAAAAGAAACAGCAAACGAGCTGCTGCGGGGAAATGAAAAGCCCAGCAAGCAAAGTTTGTGGAGGACAAGCAGTGAGTACAGTGGGAGACAGAGAGCCGTGGAGCAAGGAGGAAGGCGACGGACGGTGGTGCACAATGCGTGGCTGCAGCATGACAGGCCAGCAGAAGCACAAGAGAGAGAGAGAGAGAGAGTGAAAAAGGCAGGCAGGCAGGCAGGCAGGCAGGCAGGCAGGCAGGCAGGCAGGCAGGCAGGCAGGCAATTTGGTAGTTGTTGTCTTAATTTGGTAGTTGTTGTCGTCTTGTTGTCTTGTGATCCCGGCTGTGTTCAGCTGTGAGTTGTTGCAGGAACGAGCTGATTGCATCAACGAGCTGGTTGTGGCCGTCACAAAGAGGCGGGGCTATGCAAATAAGGTGTGCCGGGGCAGTCGGGAAGGTGCTGGGAGTCTGCGGGCCTCAGTCCGGCGAGCCCGATGAAGGTCCGAAACAGGGCCTGAGCCAGAGAGGGCCTGGGGCTGGCTGGGAGCCCCCGGGGCCGGGCCGACTGGATGTGGTGTTGCCTGGATGTGGTGTGGGCTTGGGCCGGAGGTGTGCTGCCTGCCTGCCGGGGCCCAGCAGCCCTCCCTCTCCCCATGGAGGCATGTCTAGCCTGGCTTTGGGCCCGTCTGCGCGCGCGCCTTTCGGGTTATCGCTTCTCGGCCTTTTGGCTAAGATCAAGTGTAGTATCTGTTCTTATCAGTTTAATATCTGATACGTCCCCTATCTGGGGACCATATATTAAATGGATTTTTGGAACAGGGAGATGGAAGAAGAGCTTGCTCTGTCCACTCCACGCATCGACCTGGTATTGCAGTACCTCCAGGACCGGTGCACTTCTCTTACTCAGTTTGAAAAAGTAGAAAAAGAAACAGCAAACGAGCTGCTGCGGGGAAATGAAAAGCCCAGCAAGCAAAGTTTGTGGAGGACAAGCAGTGAGTACAGTGGGAGACAGAGAGCCGTGGAGCAAGGAGGAAGGCGACGGACGGTGGTGCACAATGCGTGGCTGCAGCATGACAGGCCAGCAGAAGCACAAGAGAGAGAGAGAGAGAGAGTGAAAAAGGCAGGCAGGCAGGCAGGCAGGCAGGCAGGCAGGCAGGCAGGCAGGCAGGCAGGCAGGCAATTTGGTAGTTGTTGTCTTAATTTGGTAGTTGTTGTCGTCTTGTTGTCTTGTGATCCCGGCTGTGTTCAGCTGTGAGTTGTTGCAGGAACGAGCTGATTGCATCAACGAGCTGGTTGTGGCCGTCACAAAGAGGCGGGGCTATGCAAATAAGGTGTGCCGGGGCAGTCGGGAAGGTGCTGGGAGTCTGCGGGCCTCAGTCCGGCGAGCCCGATGAAGGTCCGAAACAGGGCCTGAGCCAGAGAGGGCCTGGGGCTGGCTGGGAGCCCCCGGGGCCGGGCCGACTGGATGTGGTGTTGCCTGGATGTGGTGTGGGCTTGGGCCGGAGGTGTGCTGCCTGCCTGCCGGGGCCCAGCAGCCCTCCCTCTCCCCATGGAGGCATGTCTAGCCTGGCTTTGGGCCCGTCTGCGCGCGCGCCTTTCGGGTTATCGCTTCTCGGCCTTTTGGCTAAGATCAAGTGTAGTATCTGTTCTTATCAGTTTAATATCTGATACGTCCCCTATCTGGGGACCATATATTAAATGGATTTTTGGAACAGGGAGATGGAAGAAGAGCTTGCTCTGTCCACTCCACGCATCGACCTGGTATTGCAGTACCTCCAGGACCGGTGCACTTCTCTTACTCAGTTTGAAAAAGTAGAAAAAGAAACAGCAAACGAGCTGCTGCGGGGAAATGAAAAGCCCAGCAAGCAAAGTTTGTGGAGGACAAGCAGTGAGTACAGTGGGAGACAGAGAGCCGTGGAGCAAGGAGGAAGGCGACGGACGGTGGTGCACAATGCGTGGCTGCAGCATGACAGGCCAGCAGAAGCACAAGAGAGAGAGAGAGAGAGAGTGAAAAAGGCAGGCAGGCAGGCAGGCAGGCAGGCAGGCAGGCAGGCAGGCAGGCAGGCAGGCAGGCAATTTGGTAGTTGTTGTCTTAATTTGGTAGTTGTTGTCGTCTTGTTGTCTTGTGATCCCGGCTGTGTTCAGCTGTGAGTTGTTGCAGGAACGAGCTGATTGCATCAACGAGCTGGTTGTGGCCGTCACAAAGAGGCGGGGCTATGCAAATAAGGTGTGCCGGGGCAGTCGGGAAGGTGCTGGGAGTCTGCGGGCCTCAGTCCGGCGAGCCCGATGAAGGTCCGAAACAGGGCCTGAGCCAGAGAGGGCCTGGGGCTGGCTGGGAGCCCCCGGGGCCGGGCCGACTGGATGTGGTGTTGCCTGGATGTGGTGTGGGCTTGGGCCGGAGGTGTGCTGCCTGCCTGCCGGGGCCCAGCAGCCCTCCCTCTCCCCATGGAGGCATGTCTAGCCTGGCTTTGGGCCCGTCTGCGCGCGCGCCTTTCGGGTTATCGCTTCTCGGCCTTTTGGCTAAGATCAAGTGTAGTATCTGTTCTTATCAGTTTAATATCTGATACGTCCCCTATCTGGGGACCATATATTAAATGGATTTTTGGAACAGGGAGATGGAAGAAGAGCTTGCTCTGTCCACTCCACGCATCGACCTGGTATTGCAGTACCTCCAGGACCGGTGCACTTCTCTTACTCAGTTTGAAAAAGTAGAAAAAGAAACAGCAAACGAGCTGCTGCGGGGAAATGAAAAGCCCAGCAAGCAAAGTTTGTGGAGGACAAGCAGTGAGTACAGTGGGAGACAGAGAGCCGTGGAGCAAGGAGGAAGGCGACGGACGGTGGTGCACAATGCGTGGCTGCAGCATGACAGGCCAGCAGAAGCACAAGAGAGAGAGAGAGAGAGAGTGAAAAAGGCAGGCAGGCAGGCAGGCAGGCAGGCAGGCAGGCAGGCAGGCAGGCAGGCAGGCAGGCAGGCAGGCAATTTGGTAGTTGTTGTCTTAATTTGGTAGTTGTTGTCGTCTTGTTGTCTTGTGATCCCGGCTGTGTTCAGCTGTGAGTTGTTGCAGGAACGAGCTGATTGCATCAACGAGCTGGTTGTGGCCGTCACAAAGAGGCGGGGCTATGCAAATAAGGTGTGCCGGGGCAGTCGGGAAGGTGCTGGGAGTCTGCGGGCCTCAGTCCGGCGAGCCCGATGAAGGTCCGAAACAGGGCCTGAGCCAGAGAGGGCCTGGGGCTGGCTGGGAGCCCCCGGGGCCGGGCCGACTGGATGTGGTGTTGCCTGGATGTGGTGTGGGCTTGGGCCGGAGGTGTGCTGCCTGCCTGCCGGGGCCCAGCAGCCCTCCCTCTCCCCATGGAGGCATGTCTAGCCTGGCTTTGGGCCCGTCTGCGCGCGCGCCTTTCGGGTTATCGCTTCTCGGCCTTTTGGCTAAGATCAAGTGTAGTATCTGTTCTTATCAGTTTAATATCTGATACGTCCCCTATCTGGGGACCATATATTAAATGGATTTTTGGAACAGGGAGATGGAAGAAGAGCTTGCTCTGTCCACTCCACGCATCGACCTGGTATTGCAGTACCTCCAGGACCGGTGCACTTCTCTTACTCAGTTTGAAAAAGTAGAAAAAGAAACAGCAAACGAGCTGCTGCGGGGAAATGAAAAGCCCAGCAAGCAAAGTTTGTGGAGGACAAGCAGTGAGTACAGTGGGAGACAGAGAGCCGTGGAGCAAGGAGGAAGGCGACGGACGGTGGTGCACAATGCGTGGCTGCAGCATGACAGGCCAGCAGAAGCACAAGAGAGAGAGAGAGAGAGAGTGAAAAAGGCAGGCAGGCAGGCAGGCAGGCAGGCAGGCAGGCAGGCAGGCAGGCAGGCAGGCAGGCAATTTGGTAGTTGTTGTCTTAATTTGGTAGTTGTTGTCGTCTTGTTGTCTTGTGATCCCGGCTGTGTTCAGCTGTGAGTTGTTGCAGGAACGAGCTGATTGCATCAACGAGCTGGTTGTGGCCGTCACAAAGAGGCGGGGCTATGCAAATAAGGTGTGCCGGGGCAGTCGGGAAGGTGCTGGGAGTCTGCGGGCCTCAGTCCGGCGAGCCCGATGAAGGTCCGAAACAGGGCCTGAGCCAGAGAGGGCCTGGGGCTGGCTGGGAGCCCCCGGGGCCGGGCCGACTGGATGTGGTGTTGCCTGGATGTGGTGTGGGCTTGGGCCGGAGGTGTGCTGCCTGCCTGCCGGGGCCCAGCAGCCCTCCCTCTCCCCATGGAGGCATGTCTAGCCTGGCTTTGGGCCCGTCTGCGCGCGCGCCTTTCGGGTTATCGCTTCTCGGCCTTTTGGCTAAGATCAAGTGTAGTATCTGTTCTTATCAGTTTAATATCTGATACGTCCCCTATCTGGGGACCATATATTAAATGGATTTTTGGAACAGGGAGATGGAAGAAGAGCTTGCTCTGTCCACTCCACGCATCGACCTGGTATTGCAGTACCTCCAGGACCGGTGCACTTCTCTTACTCAGTTTGAAAAAGTAGAAAAAGAAACAGCAAACGAGCTGCTGCGGGGAAATGAAAAGCCCAGCAAGCAAAGTTTGTGGAGGACAAGCAGTGAGTACAGTGGGAGACAGAGAGCCGTGGAGCAAGGAGGAAGGCGACGGACGGTGGTGCACAATGCGTGGCTGCAGCATGACAGGCCAGCAGAAGCACAAGAGAGAGAGAGAGAGAGAGTGAAAAAGGCAGGCAGGCAGGCAGGCAGGCAGGCAGGCAGGCAGGCAGGCAGGCAGGCAGGCAGGCAATTTGGTAGTTGTTGTCTTAATTTGGTAGTTGTTGTCGTCTTGTTGTCTTGTGATCCCGGCTGTGTTCAGCTGTGAGTTGTTGCAGGAACGAGCTGATTGCATCAACGAGCTGGTTGTGGCCGTCACAAAGAGGCGGGGCTATGCAAATAAGGTGTGCCGGGGCAGTCGGGAAGGTGCTGGGAGTCTGCGGGCCTCAGTCCGGCGAGCCCGATGAAGGTCCGAAACAGGGCCTGAGCCAGAGAGGGCCTGGGGCTGGCTGGGAGCCCCCGGGGCCGGGCCGACTGGATGTGGTGTTGCCTGGATGTGGTGTGGGCTTGGGCCGGAGGTGTGCTGCCTGCCTGCCGGGGCCCAGCAGCCCTCCCTCTCCCCATGGAGGCATGTCTAGCCTGGCTTTGGGCCCGTCTGCGCGCGCGCCTTTCGGGTTATCGCTTCTCGGCCTTTTGGCTAAGATCAAGTGTAGTATCTGTTCTTATCAGTTTAATATCTGATACGTCCCCTATCTGGGGACCATATATTAAATGGATTTTTGGAACAGGGAGATGGAAGAAGAGCTTGCTCTGTCCACTCCACGCATCGACCTGGTATTGCAGTACCTCCAGGACCGGTGCACTTCTCTTACTCAGTTTGAAAAAGTAGAAAAAGAAACAGCAAACGAGCTGCTGCGGGGAAATGAAAAGCCCAGCAAGCAAAGTTTGTGGAGGACAAGCAGTGAGTACAGTGGGAGACAGAGAGCCGTGGAGCAAGGAGGAAGGCGACGGACGGTGGTGCACAATGCGTGGCTGCAGCATGACAGGCCAGCAGAAGCACAAGAGAGAGAGAGAGAGAGAGTGAAAAAGGCAGGCAGGCAGGCAGGCAGGCAGGCAGGCAGGCAGGCAGGCAGGCAGGCAGGCAGGCAATTTGGTAGTTGTTGTCTTAATTTGGTAGTTGTTGTCGTCTTGTTGTCTTGTGATCCCGGCTGTGTTCAGCTGTGAGTTGTTGCAGGAACGAGCTGATTGCATCAACGAGCTGGTTGTGGCCGTCACAAAGAGGCGGGGCTATGCAAATAAGGTGTGCCGGGGCAGTCGGGAAGGTGCTGGGAGTCTGCGGGCCTCAGTCCGGCGAGCCCGATGAAGGTCCGAAACAGGGCCTGAGCCAGAGAGGGCCTGGGGCTGGCTGGGAGCCCCCGGGGCCGGGCCGACTGGATGTGGTGTTGCCTGGATGTGGTGTGGGCTTGGGCCGGAGGTGTGCTGCCTGCCTGCCGGGGCCCAGCAGCCCTCCCTCTCCCCATGGAGGCATGTCTAGCCTGGCTTTGGGCCCGTCTGCGCGCGCGCCTTTCGGGTTATCGCTTCTCGGCCTTTTGGCTAAGATCAAGTGTAGTATCTGTTCTTATCAGTTTAATATCTGATACGTCCCCTATCTGGGGACCATATATTAAATGGATTTTTGGAACAGGGAGATGGAAGAAGAGCTTGCTCTGTCCACTCCACGCATCGACCTGGTATTGCAGTACCTCCAGGACCGGTGCACTTCTCTTACTCAGTTTGAAAAAGTAGAAAAAGAAACAGCAAACGAGCTGCTGCGGGGAAATGAAAAGCCCAGCAAGCAAAGTTTGTGGAGGACAAGCAGTGAGTACAGTGGGAGACAGAGAGCCGTGGAGCAAGGAGGAAGGCGACGGACGGTGGTGCACAATGCGTGGCTGCAGCATGACAGGCCAGCAGAAGCACAAGAGAGAGAGAGAGAGAGAGTGAAAAAGGCAGGCAGGCAGGCAGGCAGGCAGGCAGGCAGGCAGGCAGGCAGGCAGGCAGGCAGGCAATTTGGTAGTTGTTGTCTTAATTTGGTAGTTGTTGTCGTCTTGTTGTCTTGTGATCCCGGCTGTGTTCAGCTGTGAGTTGTTGCAGGAACGAGCTGATTGCATCAACGAGCTGGTTGTGGCCGTCACAAAGAGGCGGGGCTATGCAAATAAGGTGTGCCGGGGCAGTCGGGAAGGTGCTGGGAGTCTGCGGGCCTCAGTCCGGCGAGCCCGATGAAGGTCCGAAACAGGGCCTGAGCCAGAGAGGGCCTGGGGCTGGCTGGGAGCCCCCGGGGCCGGGCCGACTGGATGTGGTGTTGCCTGGATGTGGTGTGGGCTTGGGCCGGAGGTGTGCTGCCTGCCTGCCGGGGCCCAGCAGCCCTCCCTCTCCCCATGGAGGCATGTCTAGCCTGGCTTTGGGCCCGTCTGCGCGCGCGCCTTTCGGGTTATCGCTTCTCGGCCTTTTGGCTAAGATCAAGTGTAGTATCTGTTCTTATCAGTTTAATATCTGATACGTCCCCTATCTGGGGACCATATATTAAATGGATTTTTGGAACAGGGAGATGGAAGAAGAGCTTGCTCTGTCCACTCCACGCATCGACCTGGTATTGCAGTACCTCCAGGACCGGTGCACTTCTCTTACTCAGTTTGAAAAAGTAGAAAAAGAAACAGCAAACGAGCTGCTGCGGGGAAATGAAAAGCCCAGCAAGCAAAGTTTGTGGAGGACAAGCAGTGAGTACAGTGGGAGACAGAGAGCCGTGGAGCAAGGAGGAAGGCGACGGACGGTGGTGCACAATGCGTGGCTGCAGCATGACAGGCCAGCAGAAGCACAAGAGAGAGAGAGAGAGAGAGTGAAAAAGGCAGGCAGGCAGGCAGGCAGGCAGGCAGGCAGGCAGGCAGGCAGGCAGGCAGGCAGGCAATTTGGTAGTTGTTGTCTTAATTTGGTAGTTGTTGTCGTCTTGTTGTCTTGTGATCCCGGCTGTGTTCAGCTGTGAGTTGTTGCAGGAACGAGCTGATTGCATCAACGAGCTGGTTGTGGCCGTCACAAAGAGGCGGGGCTATGCAAATAAGGTGTGCCGGGGCAGTCGGGAAGGTGCTGGGAGTCTGCGGGCCTCAGTCCGGCGAGCCCGATGAAGGTCCGAAACAGGGCCTGAGCCAGAGAGGGCCTGGGGCTGGCTGGGAGCCCCCGGGGCCGGGCCGACTGGATGTGGTGTTGCCTGGATGTGGTGTGGGCTTGGGCCGGAGGTGTGCTGCCTGCCTGCCGGGGCCCAGCAGCCCTCCCTCTCCCCATGGAGGCATGTCTAGCCTGGCTTTGGGCCCGTCTGCGCGCGCGCCTTTCGGGTTATCGCTTCTCGGCCTTTTGGCTAAGATCAAGTGTAGTATCTGTTCTTATCAGTTTAATATCTGATACGTCCCCTATCTGGGGACCATATATTAAATGGATTTTTGGAACAGGGAGATGGAAGAAGAGCTTGCTCTGTCCACTCCACGCATCGACCTGGTATTGCAGTACCTCCAGGACCGGTGCACTTCTCTTACTCAGTTTGAAAAAGTAGAAAAAGAAACAGCAAACGAGCTGCTGCGGGGAAATGAAAAGCCCAGCAAGCAAAGTTTGTGGAGGACAAGCAGTGAGTACAGTGGGAGACAGAGAGCCGTGGAGCAAGGAGGAAGGCGACGGACGGTGGTGCACAATGCGTGGCTGCAGCATGACAGGCCAGCAGAAGCACAAGAGAGAGAGAGAGAGAGAGTGAAAAAGGCAGGCAGGCAGGCAGGCAGGCAGGCAGGCAGGCAGGCAGGCAGGCAGGCAGGCAGGCAATTTGGTAGTTGTTGTCTTAATTTGGTAGTTGTTGTCGTCTTGTTGTCTTGTGATCCCGGCTGTGTTCAGCTGTGAGTTGTTGCAGGAACGAGCTGATTGCATCAACGAGCTGGTTGTGGCCGTCACAAAGAGGCGGGGCTATGCAAATAAGGTGTGCCGGGGCAGTCGGGAAGGTGCTGGGAGTCTGCGGGCCTCAGTCCGGCGAGCCCGATGAAGGTCCGAAACAGGGCCTGAGCCAGAGAGGGCCTGGGGC